>JBCNJP010000010.1:64269892-64314760 GCA_039602395.1 Deinandra increscens subsp. villosa | reverse complement strand
CATACTTCTCTGTTTTAAGTTTTGTAGCTAGATTACTGGTTGTAGCAACTAAAAAACGTGGCTAAAGGTATCAACATTTTTGTTGAATTCAGGCATTCCATTTGAAATGTGTGGCTAAAAGGTAGCAACGACCACATGAATTTTCTATAAGCGTGATTAAAGGGTAGCAATGGCCACATGAATTTTCTATAAGCGTGGCTAAAGGGTAGCAAAGGCCACATGAATTTACTAAACGTGGCAAAAGGGTTGCTGGAATTATGAATTCCATCCAAAAAGTGTGACTAAAAGCAAGAAATGGCCACATATTGTTGAAAAACCGTGGCAAATTGATTGTTGTAATGGTTGCAACGGTCACACGAATTTACTATAAGTGTGACTAAAGAGTAGCAATGGTCGCGCTTATTTAAAAAAACGTGGCAATATGTTACTAAAATCAAGCATTCCATCTGAAAAGAGTGACTAAGGTGCTGTTTGTTTTTTAAGAGGTAAAACGTCTGCAGTTTGCGGACCACATTTGCAGACATCTGTAGAAGAAGAGGTGGACCAAACCTCTGCAGTCTGTAAGAAGAAGATTGTTTGTTTTTTAACTTCTGCAAACTGCTAAAATAAACTGAAATTTAAATAAACTGAAATTTAAATAAACTGAAATTTAAATAAACTGAAATTTAAATAAACTGTTTTTAAAACTTATAGTTAATTACTAATTACTATTCAAACCTTTTGATTTTCTTTCTGTATATTTTAACAAAAAGTTATTTTTAAAATAGTTTTCGCTTAAATAAAGTTATTTTTATAAAAACTGTTTAATTTTTTTTAACAATCTAAATACATTAAAAAATTGTTTAAAAAACAATTTTTAACAATTTAAAAACATTAAAAAAAATGTTTAAAAACGTTTTTATAAATAACGGTTTAGAAATGTTTTTAAAAAATTGTTTAAAAAGCGTTTTTTAGAAATTGTATACAAAAGCTTTTTAAAAACTATTTAAAATATTCTTTTTTTAAAATAACTGTTAAAAACGTTTTTTAAAAGGAAAATTGGATTTAAATAATCCCAACTTTTAACTATTGGCCAATAATAATCCCACATTTGAATATCTTTCCCAATAGTCCCAACTTTCACTCATATTTTTTCTAATGGACCTGTCGTTAAAATTTTTAACACCGTTAAATGAGTGCTGACGTGGCATGCTGACATGTAATATTTTTTTATTTTTTTAATATGTTTTTCCATGTCAACTTACAAGTCAGATTCCCCATAAATCTCAATTAAAAAAATTTTATCGAGCCCCCATTGTCAAAAGAATTTATCCAGCCTCCATTGCCACCGGCGAAAGCTTTTCCCGGCTTCTATTTTTGGACCTCGATATCAACCGCAACCTGAATCTCTTCGCCGGCGGAAGCTTTAATTACTTTATTTTTTTTTCTTTTTCTTTAGTTTCCCCATCTCAATCTTCGCCTTCAAGACTTTCACAAAACCATCACCGCTACACCACCACCACAATACCACTGCGAAGAACACTATGGGTTGATTCAGGCGAGATTGCCGCGGTGGTCGGGGAGCTGAAATATCGATGTGGCCACATCAATGATTATGTCTGGTAGTCCATCGGGATCTGATGCGTGCGATTCCGAAAATAAACCGATGATTGTTAAAACAGAAAGGAAAACGGCAACGCCTCTGTCAACGGAGGTGAGGAAATACATGTAAAACAAGTATCACTTTCTTCGTCTGCTTAAATTGGAAACATAATTAAACCCAATTGAGTTTAGGATTTTTGAAGAAAATTAAACCCATTTGAATCACGGAAACGGAATCGGCAAAGCCTATGTTGAGGGAGCAAAAATATTTCTCAAAATAAACCATTCTTTCATCTGTGTAAATCGACCACCGGTCGGAGGGAGGAGGAAAGGGAGACGGTGGAGGATGACGGAGGAGGGAGGAGGCGGCGCCACTGTTCGGAAACGACACCACCGTTCGGAGACGAGCGAGACGCCACCACCATTCAGAGACAAGGGTGACATCGAGGTCGGAAAATAGGAGCCGGGAAAGCTTTCGCCGCGCGGCAATGGGAGTTGGGAAAGCTTCCGCCGGCGGCAACAGGGACTGGATCGATTTTTATTAATTGAGATTTTAGAGGCATCTGATTTGTAACGTTACATGGAAAATATATTAAAAAAATAAAAAAGTTATTACATGTCAGCATGCCACGTCAGCATTCCACATCAGTACTCATTTAACGGTGTTAAAAAAGTTAACGGCGGGTCCATTAGAAAAAATATGAGTGAAAGTTAGGACTGTTGGGAAGGATATTCAAATGTGGGATTATTATTAGCCAATAGTTAAAGGTATCAACATTTTTGTTGAATTCAGGCATTCCATTTGAAATGTGTGGCTAAAAGGTAGCAACGACCACATGAATTTTCTATAAGCGTGATTAAAGGGTAGCAATGGCCACATGAATTTTCTATAAGCGTGGCTAAAGGGTAGCAAAGGCCACATGAATTTACTAAACGTGGCAAAAGGGTTGCTGGAATTATGAATTCCATCCAAAAAGTGTGACTAAAAGCAAGAAATGGCCACATATTGTTGAAAAACCGTGGCAAATTGATTGTTGTAATGGTTGCAACGGTCACACGAATTTACTATAAGTGTGACTAAAGAGTAGCAATGGTCGCGCTTATTTAAAAAAACGTGGCAATATGTTACTAAAATCAAGCATTCCATCTGAAAAGAGTGACTAAGGTGCTGTTTGTTTTTTAAGAGGTAAAACGTCTGCAGTTTGCGGACCACATTTGCAGACATCTGTAGAAGAAGAGGTGGACCAAACCTCTGCAGTCTGTAAGAAGAAGATTGTTTGTTTTTTAACTTCTGCAAACTGCTAAAATAAACTGAAATTTAAATAAACTGAAATTTAAATAAACTGAAATTTAAATAAACTGAAATTTAAATAAACTGTTTTTAAAACTTATAGTTAATTACTAATTACTATTCAAACCTTTTGATTTTCTTTCTGTATATTTTAACAAAAAGTTATTTTTAAAATAGTTTTCGCTTAAATAAAGTTATTTTTATAAAAACTGTTTAATTTTTTTTAACAATCTAAATACATTAAAAAATTGTTTAAAAAACAATTTTTAACAATTTAAAAACATTAAAAAAAATGTTTAAAAACGTTTTTATAAATAACGGTTTAGAAATGTTTTTAAAAAATTGTTTAAAAAGCGTTTTTTAGAAATTGTATACAAAAGCTTTTTAAAAACTATTTAAAATATTCTTTTTTTAAAATAACTGTTAAAAACGTTTTTTAAAAATACAACTTTATAAAAAACGTTTTCTAAAAATAAAATTTTATAAAAACGTTTTTAAATATAAATTTTATAAAAAACGTTCTTAAAAAAACTAACATTTTTTTGATAAAATCTTTTTAAAAAACGTCTTTATTAAACGTTTTTATAAAAATTGTTTACAAAGGTTTTTAAAAAAACAATTTAAAATTGTTTTTTTTAAACTGTTTAACACGTTTTTTTAAACTTTTAAAAAAATTTTGGTTAAAGAAGTTTTTTAAAAGCTGTTTAAAATACTTTAAAAAAATTTAAAAAGTTTTTTTTTTGAAAAAAACTTTAAAAAAAACTTTAAAAAAAAACTTTAAAAAAAAACGTTTTTATAAAAAAACTGTTTATAAATGTTTTTTTTTTAAAACTTTGTTAAAAAATGTTTGTTTATGAAAAAACAGTTTAAAGAGAATGTTAGAAGATGTTAGAAGAGAATGTTAGAAGATGTTAGAAGATGTCAGAAGTGGCTGGACCACATCTGCACCAAGAAGAGGCCGCGCAGACATTTTTTAAGGAAATGTCTTTGAAAAAACAAACAGTCTGCAGACCTAAATGTCTACGTGTGGTCTGCGTGGCGCAGACATAAGAGGACAGAAGAGCTTTTTCAGTAAAAACAAACACCACCTAAAGGTAAGCAATGGCCACATATTTAAATAAAAAAAAGCTTGGACGTTTCTATCATATAGTCACATTAATTTTATCATATGTGTGACCAATTCTAATATATAGTCACACATTAATAACTGCAAGTGTGACCACTTCCTGTGATTAGTGATTTAATTTTCATTATTTTTGTAAAATAAAAACGACAATAAACATGAGAAAACATAAAATCCAAATGATATTAACAATAACAATTCAAGATCCATACAGAAGTTTTCAGTTTAAATAATAAAGCCGGAACTTTCTAATCAAAATTTATCTACAAATGATACATCAACGACAAGACCTGCAAATTCTCTAAGTCTTGTAGCTTTTCTCCATCTTGGTTTAAAGTTTAGCAAGACATTATAAGCAGCATGACCTTCAATCTTGCAATGCAAGTCATGCCATGGCTGCCTTGGGGCCTATGTTCCTGCCTAAATTGAAAAATTGGAAACTTAAAATTATGAACATGTATAAACGGCAGATGAAGATTGCAGGACTTGCAGAATCTGAGCTAATAAACAAAAGTGGAAGATGAAATGATATAGACACGTAGGTAAAAGCACCTTTCTGATGTGTGTATAAAAGCACCTCCAACAACCTTAAACATACAATAAGAACATGTAAATAGATGAATACATGCAACACCTTAATCTGGACTCTAAATGATACGAAGTTGTTTGAGAACTACCTGTTGTTTAAAAAGGCCAAGTTTACCGCTTTCGTAACAAGGTGAAAGCACACATTGCACAGATGAATTCTTGAAAAAATTTCCAGTTTCTTCATCATGAGTCTGCATTACTCGAGGCTGCATGAATTTCCCATTAACAATGTTAATTTTGAACATCAAATTAACCACAATTACTAATCATCATGCTAAATGATAACAATTTTGAAATCTCACTGTGTTAACAAACAGGGTGCTGTGAAAAATTTCATCATCCCAAACCAGCAACAAAACCATATAATCAAGTTCAGTTACATAAACAATAGATGCTTACTCGTCCATTTAATCAGGATGAACTTGCATATTCATAACAAGATACATATAAAGGGAGGCCTCTGTGCTTTCAGTTATATTAGGAATACGAAAAACCTCTCCACTAAAAACGAGAGGCATAACTGAAGCAAATAAGATGCAAATATACATATCTTTAACAGGAATACCAAATACACAATAGGCCATCCTTTGGAATTTTTAGCAGATGAAGCAAATTAAACCTTTGGAATATATACTATATGCATAGAAATATAACACCAAATCACCGATGAAAATAATACAAAAAATGTAGATATCTTAAACTCATAAAGAAGATGCAAATATACATATCTTTAAAAGAGGGCATTGAAGAATCAAAAGAATAACTACAGTAAAATAAGCAAGTAAAAGGTATGGCTAGAATTGGCAAATGGGTCAAAAGAGCTATAAATCCCATGTATTTTAGAAGGAGGAGGTGGACTCATTTGTAAGGGTTAAATTTTATGCTATCAATAATGTCACACCCCCAAAATACCACTAACGGAGTTTATACCGTTAAGGGCGCGACTAGACCAGGATCCACAACCATAGTTACAAATACTAAACGAATCAGGGTTAGTTCAAACACAAGTTATAAATCAAAGTCTTAAATTACATACGCAGCGGAAAATTAATTGTCTTTAGCACTAACCACGTGCTTTACATAAATGTTGTTTTAAATTCCCAAAATAGTTCAATTAAATAAAGGTCTTCACGTGCCATGCCAACCCGCTCCGGATACTCCCTAGCGATCTGTAAAAGTTTAAACCACGCAAGTGTCAACCTAACGGTTGGTGAGTTCACAGTGGGCTTGTCATGCATTGGCCCGGTCTCATAATCATTGTTCGTATCAACATGTACTTACAAAATATTCATTTGTGAAAAGCAATGCTTGTATTTAATTCTCAGTTTATAAATGGTTTGTCCGTGACCACGTCATCGGGTATGTACTAGTTCCGTAAAGTTAAAGGACTCAACCGATATCGCGGGTAGCTAATCCGTTGTTCCATGCTCTAAGGAAGTTTGTACCAAAGCTGACTTATGTTGTGGGGGCCGAGCCATCCCGTACGGTGCGGACCTAGTCATCGCGGTTTTGCCTCCCCCGTGTCCTCTCGGGATCACGGTCAGATAGGCTGATATTGTACCTCCGTGCACTCCCCGTGCCACGGGGCGGAGTTTGTCAAACTCCAGTAGATCTACCCAACATCCCCTCGCTTTACAATTAATGGCACAATTAAGTTGAGGACTTTTTAAGTTATAAGGCATCCTTAGAAAACATGTGATATCATGTGGTTTAGACTTTAACCTACACTAGCCATATTAAAACAGTTTTGTTTCAAAAAGCAGTTTGATCTGAGTTCACAAGTGTTCCCATAAAACACTTCAGTTCATCAAGTGGGTGCCAAGCATCCCGGGTTCTCATGTTTATCAGTGAGGTGCCTAGCACTCTCGAGTTTATCAGCATTGTTTTCGTTAAGTTATTCTGTGTGGCCCATCGGACTCACGGTAAGCGGGTTAGTGACACTCACCTTTGGTTGCACTGCTACACTTCAAGTAATCCGAATATTGTTGTTTAACGAAGACCTATGAACACGTTTAGGTCTTAAGTATTAGTTTCGTGTCTAACCTTTACTTACGTCACTATGGCCCATCACATAGCACGTTGCAGCTATGACTCGACATACCGACACACGACACCAGTGGTTGATCATAAACAGTGGTTTATATAAATCAGATATCAAACATGTTTCATCATGGCATAATCATGTAAGTCATGGCATAACACTTAAGCAAATTTCACAAGTTTGGTTTGTAGGTCAGGTCTTAGTTTCGCTAGCATAGTTTCGCTAGGCAGTTTCGCTAGGTGCACGGGCAGCACTTTCGCTAGGCAATGCCCGGTGACACAGTTTCGCTAAGCTAGTTTCGCCCGAAACTGCTGACGCAGTTTCGCTAGCCTAGTTTCGCAGGGAAGCTGGTTTGAACTTTCGTTCAGGTATTTCGCTCGATAGTTTCGCTTGAGCAGGTCTGGTCAGGTTACCCGACGACACTATAGTTTCGCTGGTCAGTGTCGCTGGAAGGAGATGCAATTTCGCTACTTAGTTTCGCCCAGAGAACAACAGTTTCGCTGGTCGCGAAAAACATACGGATTTGCCTAAAAATCAACCTAACAGCTTCTGATCATACATGCAATTCATTATCTAGCATCCCTAGGCATTTACCAACATAAATCTAGCAGCTTTAACACGTTTAACATGCATTTTGATCATCAAATCTCTAAAATAGGTTTAAAACCCTAAAATGACCTATTTTGCACAAATCTCTAACATGGATGGATTTCACACGTAAAGTTATCAACTTTATTACAGATCTAGCATCCTAAAGCATATATACAGAAGATCAAGCAATATCATGAAGGTTGAGCATGCTTTAAGAAGAAAACATATAGAAAACACATAAAGCATAGTTTTTGGGACTCACGGTTGATTCTAGAATCGATAGATGAGATGAGATGATGGTCTAGAGGCTGAGATCTTGGTCTCTTGATGGTATTCTCGGCTGACCAGGTTCCAGAGGAGTGTATGTGTGTGTTGGTTGTGAAATGAGGCAAATGAGGCTACTAGGGTTCATTAAGTTTATTTATATCAGAGGCTAGTTTCGCTGGCAGTTTCGCTAGCTGGCGAAACTGGCTCTGATCTCGGGTACATTGATCAGTCTAGCCAGCTACCGGGCGAATCTGTAGTTTCGCTCGGTAGTTTCGCTGACTACCAAATCTAGGCAATTTTCACATAATCAAGTATTTTCAATTAATCATGCTATTCACGATAATAAGTCATGTATTTAAATCACATTGCACATACAGACAATCAATGATGAACACATAACACATATGGACGGTTCGGTGATCAACCAAAGGTCGTGGACATATTCGGCCTAGTTATGCATTAGCTACTTATAACGTAACTAACGGGTCTGTCTAACGGAAGTTAACCTTGAAATTCTCGGGTGTCACATCATTCCCCTGAAATTGGAATTTTCGTCCCGAAAATTATTCTTGTGTCGTAGCGTTCGCAGCATCAGCTGTCGTCGTTGTTATCGTCGCTGGGGAAAGAAAGCAAAAAGTTTTAGGGCTGTCACAAATAAAGTGAGCCATAACGGGTCAGTGATACTAATTAAAGATTAGAGAGAAGTTGAAAACTGTACATATCACCAATTAAGAGTATATCATTTGAGTCAGGTTAGTTAGAGAGAAGTTGAAAACTGTACATTTCACCAATTATCCCTCAACCATTGAAAATTTTCATACCAATTAAAGATTAGTTAAACACAAAAGGGTTTGAACATTTCGAAAGACAATTTATATTATTAATGCATAGAACCTCCTATAATCATTTAACTTAATTCAAAAAATTAGATTACTGACTAACCTTAATCAATCTGTGGAGCTCGAAGACTTGAACAACAAATACTCTTTGTTGGCTGCAAATAAAGGAAAGCAAATGAGACACGTTCAAACACTATAAGGCTGCTTTTTTGTCAATCTGCAGTGTAGACAAGTTGAGCTAAGCTAGACAAGGCCCAAGCTCGTGTCAAAACCTTTAGGCTAGGCTCAAGGAGCCTTTATGATGTAGTCTTGAGTGAGACCTGAGGACTCAAGATTGGCTTGAAAAGCTTGAAAGTTCATACAAAAACAATACTTTCAATAACAAACTTAATTCAAATATATAAAAAAATTACTTTAAAAGATTTAGCACCGTAAGTCAAAAACATGTTTAACAATGTCTCACAATAATAATTTTTTATAACAAGATAATTTTGAAATTCCAATATATATGTACACACACACTTAGTTATATATAGGTGCACCCTCTCGATTCTTTGGAGCGCCTTGCCTTAACAATACACTTAAATACTTTGTCATCCCTAAAACAAGCTATGCATAGTATGAAAGCTTTTGAAGCGTTGGAAGTGGATGGTCAAATACATGACATTTTTTTGACAAAAGCTTAAAAGAAATTGTTATTTGATTTCAAATTAAACCTAGTGGGCCAGAAATAATTTGAAGGATGCAAATAAATTACCTTTTCTCATGCAAGTGCGAAACAAGATGTTGCAATGATAATCCTTCCTTAAGTTGTCCACTTTCCAACTTATTGGTTCATTGAAGTGTTTAATTCAAAGCATAGACAATTAAAAAAGATAACCACTACATATGTGTAAAATAATTAAATAAAAAACATGAAATAAGCTAAAACGTAACCTGAACTCAGCCAAGCTAGCAACAGCCTAACACTTGAAGAGTTCCTTACTATACTCTTTGTCGCTTTAAACCACTTCTAACCTTGGATCAAGACACAAACAGAGTTAGCGAATGAACTGCATACCAAAAACACATAAGTAAATAAACATATATCAGATATCACATTGAAACTAGTAGAAAATATCAAATTACTTGAATATCACATATCATATATCAGGTTCTAAAAGCAGTACCTTGAATAACACATAACAAGAACTCATAAATATAGTAAGTTAATGTTCTAATACACTTAGGAAAATCAGAACTATTTTTTCATAAACCTAACTAGTTGTTCCAGCTTCAATCTTCAAGTAAACGCATGAAACCAAGTGTTAATAATCCATTAAACCCTAACAGATAGCTGTTGAGAGCCCAAATTGGCGATAATCCTTTGTCTAGTATGTAACTAGTTTATACCTTTTCGAGTGTCAATCCTTTGAAGCCTAAATTCATGACATTTGCGGGCCTTCTGATACACCTTTCTATGATGTAAAATGACCTGATATCAATAATAAAAGATAGCTGCAAGTTTAATACTAACAAAGTCAATACCTAAATGGCTAAATAGAAACTATAATCACACAGTAGGTTTTTTATAAAGATAATAAACAATAACGAATGGGACAAAACAAAAACAGATACTAAGAACCAATGACTTTGCTGTTAAAGTAAATTAAACATTTGTAAAACACAACCTGAATGAGAAGACATAATATACAACCACTGAGGCAAAAAAAACTTTTAATAGAATTTTTTTTACAAAGCTTTATCTTAGTTACCTATATCTCACCTAGCAAAAACACATATTACAGAGGCTCTAAACCTGTAGGCAGCGCATATATATGCAATCCCTGTATAATTAAAGCATATCCAGCACTAGTAGAGGTTACTATACAGTAAGGAGTACGGATTTACCTATTAGAAAGCAGAAACAAACTGGATTTCCTGCACATCAAGTAAAAGTTTAGCAAACCGAGAGCAGGCAAAGCAAGTAATATAGACAAAAGGCAAAATACAAGATATCATAAACTTAATAACTATTAACCCCAATTAAGAAAAAACAAAGCTCGATACTTTGAATACCAAAGAAAGCTAGTATTTTATTATATTCAAGGGACATTTACAGGTTACCTTGTGGTACTGGATGTTGCACCAGATTCATCGTCCTCCCTGCTCATCTCAAGCCTTTAAAAAATGAAACAACATCTAAACCTTCAATGCAATAATAGAAAAAATGAAATCATACTGAAAGTATATACTACTTTGACAATTGTTTGAGATGATACAAATTGTCAATGTAAGTATATTTAGCTCACCAATTTAAAAGTTTGGCATCAACGTTGTCGAAAGCCTCTTGCAAAGCATTCTTTATTCCAATAATATGTTTTTTATTTAACAATTGTCCCCCTTGTAGAGCCTTGGCACACTCCTTGTACAGCTCCTCCCTGTGGTTGGCATGATCATTATCAAACTCCCAATGAAGATATACTAAACAATGAAATCATACTACTTTATATTATTGTTCACTTGTAGATACAGATCCAGCAAAATTAAGAAATTAGAGAAAACGATAAACGTCATTGGGACATAAACACAAACACCTGGTGTGCAGAATGCTTTTATATCATTGTTAACTTGCAGATACTAATCCATTAAAACTAAGACATCAGCAAAAAAATGATCAAATTCACTGAGACATAAACACAAACACAAACCTGAGAGCGTGACAAAAGAAAAGCCCGCATAACCATCACAAACAGCAGCAAAGTAGAAATCGTCAAGCTCGGAGAAAGAACCGACTATAACAGCATCTCTTCCATCTCCACACGAGCTAGCCCTAATTCCACGCCTAACGTCAACTCTGCAACGTAATAATCAAAATGATACTGATTAAGGGGTTGTGAGGACGGAGGATTCGAGGTGTCTGGTTAGCATTTTTTATACAGATAGACAGACTCTAAGTAGGGTGAATAAAGTGCTAGAACAACGCCAAACGAGAAGAAATTTTACCAGAAACCACCGAGATCTCTTTATCTTTATACCTCTCAACAAACAGATCGATCGTATCCTTAAAAGCCAACGGCTCAAGCAACAACGTCGTTATGTCTTGAAACAAAATCCCTAAGCACAAAGAAACTTCAGTTAACTCAAAATTAACAGTTGAAGCGCACACGATCGTAAGTGTTAGTTTGCGTACCAGGTTTAGGAAAATCTGGAATGACGTGAATGGTTGATGTGATTCGGGAGATGCGACCGTCTCTGACGACGTCTACTCGGTGGCCATCGGAAGTAAGAGGGGGAGCCGCCATGTGAGAGAAGCGGTAGGGCCGTAGATCGGTACGGCGGAAGCGAGAAATTGACGGCCACCGATTCCTCCTGGTGGTGTTGCGAGGATGATAGCAATTTAGGGATAGACATACTGATGGTGGATAGAGGAGAGGTAGACAAAAAGGGGAGGTAAGGGATAGACATACTGATGGAGGGAACTTTGTTTCCAATGAAAATTGATGAAGCGGGAGACTGAAATTGAGTAAGCTGGAACTGAAATTTTTTAGCCACGTTTTAACATTGATATTTTATTAAGTGGCTAATAAAACTACTATTTGGTCATAAAAATTAATATATGAAGCAGATTATTTCGTCACATAATATTATTTAAGTGTGGCCAAAGGTATCATATATATTTGTTTGGGTCACATAAATGAAAAATCATATAAAATCCGTGGCCGTTTGGTGCTTTCCGCTACTCTTTTGTAAGTGTGACAAATAAATGTCACATGTTTTTATAAAAGAGTGGCTAAAGCCTCTGCACCTGATTTTTGTTGTCACATAAATAAAAAATACGTGGCTAAAAGGGTCCAAATGCTATATATTTGTCCACGGATGCAAAATATGTGTGGCTGAAACTAGTGTTTGTTACCTTTAGCCACGTTTTTTTTTTTGAAACAGTGGCTACGCGTTTTCAGAAAAACAGTGGCTAAAGGTCATTTTTGACGTAGTGATTGAACATCCATTTGATAGACTTTGAAACCTTTGAAAGCTGCAAAGGCTAGAAATATCCTCACAGCTTCAAGTATTGCAACTGGAGCAAAGGTTTCATCATAGTCTAGTCCTTCTTGTTAGCAGTACACTTCTGTTACAAGTCTAGCTTTGTTCCTAATTATGGTGCTATCTTCGTCAGTTTTATTTCTGAAAACCCATTTTATTCCTATTACAAATGTATTTGCTAGGTCTTGCAACTAGATTCCATACATTGTTTCTTTCAATTTGTCCCAGCTCCTGTTGCATAGCTAGGATCCAGTGGGGGTCTTGAAGAGATTCTTCGTACTTTTTTGGTTCTATTTTGTTGAGAAATATAGCATATAGACATTGGTTAGCAGAAGCCGCCTTGGTTTGGACACTTTTGTTCTAATCACCAATGATTAAATCAATGGGATGGTCTTTTGTCCATTTTGTTGCTAGAGGAAGAGTGGCTAGTTCTTCACTTCCAATCATCAAGTCTGTTGTGTCAAGGTTTTGACGCTCCCCCTCAGATGATGGGCAAGCCGTTGAGTAGGAGGTCTCATTTATAGAATTACTCCGGAGCTCCGGAGTTAAATTCTATATTTGTTCTGTAGTTGTATTTATTTCAGTTAAAGAATGAGAACCCAAGGTATCTTTATCACTTTTGTTTTTTGATGAAATATTTTCACTTTGATTCATAGTTTCTTTGTTATTTTCAGAATCATTGTTGTGATTTTCTATGACGTTGTCTTTTAGACATGAAGAGTTTTTGGTAAACACAGGAATGTCACTTTCTTCATCAGAGTTTTCTTCAAAAAGTTTGTAAATATTTTTTCTTTTTTTAGGGATGGTCATCCCAGAGATGCAAACTTTTTCATGTTTGTCATTTTTATTTAGTGGTGTTATACCGTTATGCATAACCATCTTCTTATCACTTGAGTATCCAATGAAGATTCATTTATCAGCCATTTTGTTGAATTTTCCGAGGTAGTCTTGATCATTTAGTATGTAGCACCTGTAGGGATATGATCATGTAATAGTAAGCGTATGTCCAGATATTATTTAAGCCTACGGGGTCACACGTCTCGACACCAAATGTATTAATATTAATTAATGGTTAATTAATATTTATCACGAGCATTTAACGAGGTTTCGTTAAAAAACTAACAATTAATTGTTAACAGAGGGGTGTTAGTTGTAATTAGAGAGAGCTGGATTTGGATTACAATTAAGAGAAGGATATGGATAAAGCCTCAAGGCCGATTTCGACTAGGGCTCTATGCCTATCCCTATCTTGTTCTCCAAGTATCTAAACACTATAAATAAATCCTCCGGGTTTAAGGTTTAGTTGCTGCTTTTATCAGATAAAAGAAAACCCTAATCTCTCTCTATTCTCTCTCGATTTCGGCAACAAGAAGAACCCTAGGGGTTTCGGTTCTTGTGTGGTTTGACCAAGCCTACATCAAGAGGAGTTCGTGATCGGTTGCTAGCACATAGCATTGGTGTGTCGTGTGTGCGATCGTAGAGGGATTTGCTTTAAATCCTCCAAGAGATCAAGTCAATCCGAGCTCATAAGGTAAACATGTTCTATCCGGTTAGTTAGATTAATTCATAGGTTTCTTTCCGCTGCGTACTCGTGTTTTGATAAATAGTTATACAACCCAACAGTGGTATCACGAGCCACCTATGATTTTAATTAATTACCGGGAATAAAACTTGGAAGGGGGTAACTAAAACAAGATTCTAGCTTTTCGATTCATTTAAAAATTGTGTTTTACAATTGGAAAAGGTTTCGCAATTAGTAAAAACGGAAAAAATTCGATGGAATAGGACTTCTCGACCCGATCGGAAACCCTTGATTTCCGATCGGAAAACCTATTCCGGTGCGGAGACCCTTGATTTCCAACCGGAAACCCTACTTTTCGATCCAAATAGTAAAGTGTTTACGAACTGGTCAAAAAGTACCCGATCGAAAAGTATCCGATCGGAAAGGTTCCGATCGGAAAGGCTTTTCGACCCGATCGAATAGTCCATGATCGAAAAGTACCCGATCGAAAACCCTGTTTCGATCGGAAACCCCTGCTTTCCGATCGTAAACTCTAATAATGGATCGAAAACCTCTTGCCGAATCGGAAACCCTAATTTTAGCTCTAAAATTTGATTTTTGTGATCTAAAATTATAAATCCAAGTTTTTGTCATTATTAGATAATTGTTATGAACAACATGTTGTACCTTTAGATTTTAAAGTGTTAAAAAGAAGTAAAAACCATGATGTTTCATGCAAATCGTTCGTGGTTATTACTTAAATGAAAGAGGATTAAATTAAAATTATATGTGATAATTAGAAACCCTAAGATTATGTGATTATCTGATAATTGTGACATAATAAAAGGTTTATTGCAAATTTGTTTTATGAAAATCGAAATTTGCCTAAATAATCTATTGAAATATGATTTTGTTTATAAAATAAAATTTGTGTCCTAAAACTCAAAAGAAACACCGGCTCACCCATTTGAACGCACTCTAAGAGAGGTATAAGTCGGGTCGCCATGCTTCCCTAAAGTGGGTAGGTTTTTAATTGCAAAAGTTGCAAACCTCACCCCTACGCTTCTTTGTGTGTTGCAAATGGAGCTACCGAGCTCTTTTGATTTGGAAGACAAACTAAGAATTTTATAAACACATTATGTGATGAAGAAGTGCATGAATCTTCACACATAACCTTTTTGATCACGCATCAAAATTGTTATGACCCAAACCAAACTTAAGTCTTTGTCATCCACCTTGTAAAGGACACTTGTGGATGTCATCTTACTCATTGGTACACAATGGTAAAATGGCATTTACATGGCAAATTCCCACTCATTGGTACACAATGGTGGACAATTTGTGCGTTCTTAGCTGGACGACTTAAAATGAGCTAGGCGGTGAGACCCCTGGCCCGTGGCAAAAGATGGGATGAAACATGACTACAAATCACTTGGTGCAAGTTGTAGGTCCCATAAAATCTAGGAATTGTACTTGGAGTACAATTATTGATCGTCACTTACCATTTGAATGCATCATTTCTAGCAGATCAACTGATGAAATGATGGCATGTCAATTGGATCCTAGCCTTAATAAACTTGATTGTTTAAAGTGTTTAAACATTGGGTAATTAAATTTATTTAGGAAAAGATTATCGAAAATACTGATTTTTTAAATTAATCTGTTTTGTAGATGGCAACAAACCCTCCTCAAAACAATGTTGGTCATGCTTTTCGTCAAATGTTTGAAAGAGAAAAGCTGAATGGATCTAACTTCAATGACTGGTACCGTCAACTGAGGATTGTCCTTAGAGTTGAACGGAGGACTGATGTCCTTGAACATCATTGGCCGACCGAGCCAGCTGCTGATGCTTCTGAGCAAGAGAAAGCGTTCTACAACGCAGAGTACAGCAGATACGATGAGGTTGCTTGTATGATGATCTCGAGTATGACTCCCGATCTTCAGAAGCAATACGAATTTCATACACCTTGTGATATGATCAAAGAGCTGAAAAAGATGTATGAAAAACAAGCTGGAGTTGAATTGTTTGACCTAGTTGTGGAACTCCACGACTTGAAGCTTGAATCTGGTAAATCGGTCAGTAGTCATGTGCTCAAGATGAAGAGCTACTTTGACAAATTGGAATCGCTCAATTATGGGTATAATCGTGCTGTTGCAGTTGGCATGATCCTCAAATCGCTTACGAAGGATTTTGAGGGTTTTGTGCGCAACTACAACATGCATAGTATGACTAAGACTATATCTGAGCTTCATGCTATGCTTGTCGAGTATGAAAAAACGATTCCTAAAAAGGCCACTGAAACACCCCAAGTTCTTATGATCAAGGGGGGAAAGATCCAAAAGGCTAAAAGACTGCAAAAGGCGAAGGGCAAGAATGATGGTAAGGGAAAAGGCAAGGCAGTTGCGCTTGTTCCTAAAACCAAGCAAACCCCTCCGGCCTCAAAAGAGCATCTGGCTAAAGACCAGATCTGTCACCATTGTGGTGAAGTTGGACACTGGAAGAGGAACTGTCCTACCTATCTAGCTGAGTTGATGAAGAAGAGAAAGAATACTAGTGGGACTAGTACTTCAGGTATCTTCACAATTGAATTATTTTCCTTTTCTAAGAGTGATTCATGGGTGTATGACACCGGCTGTGGAACTCACATCTGTAATTCGTTACAGAGTCTTAGAAAGAGGAGGAAACTGAAGCCTGGAGCTTTACAGCTGTTCGTTGGAAATGGTTTGCCAGCAACTGTGGAAGCTATAGGAGAATTTCATTTAATTCTGCCTTCTGGGTTATTTATTGTATTAGACAATTGTCATTATGCACCTTCTATCATTAGAGGTGTTATTTCAGTTTCTTTGTTGAAAAACCAAGGATTTATTAACACGTTTAATAATATCGGTATTTCAGTTTCTAAAAATAATGTTCACAATATTGATGCTATTCCTTGTGATGGCATTTATGAAATTGATATGTGTGGTTGTGTTTCAAATAATTCAATGTTCAATGTTAGCAAACGAGCCAAAACTAGTTTGGACTCTACCTATCTTTGGCACTGTCGTCTTGCCCATGTTGGCAAAAACCGCATTGAAAGACTTCAACATGAAGGGATCTTACAATCAAATGATGAATCATTTGAAAAATGTGTTTCCTGTATCTCAGGAAAGATGACAAGAAAACCCTTTCCGAACAAGCCGCAAAGGGCCAAAGACCTACTTGGACTCATTCATACTGTTGTTTGTGGCCCATTTAGGCATGTGTCAAGAAAAGGTGCTAGCTACTTCGTAACTTTCACGGATGATTTCAGCCGTTATGGTTATGTTTACTTGCTTAAACACAAACATGAGGTATTTGAAACATTCAAAGAGTTCAAGAACGAAGTTGAAAATCAACTCGGAAAGACCATCAAGATCCTTCGATCGGATCGTGGTGGAGAATACTTAAGCCAAGAGTTTAAGGATTATCTTAAAGCGTGTGGAATTGTCCAACAGCTTACTCCTCCTTACACTCCTCAGCATAATGGAGTATCTGAGAGGAGGAATCGAACCTTACTAGAGATGGTGAGGTCGATGATGAACCTTACAACTCTCCCAATATCATTTTGGGATTTTGCTCTAGAAACCGCTGTACGCGTTCTAAATATGGTTCCAACCAAGAAGGTTGAAAAGACACCATATCAATTATGGCATGGAGAAGTCCCTGTGTTGTCTTACTTAAGAGTCTGGGGGTGTGAGGCACTTGTGAAGCGTGATACGCCTGACAAACTACAACCCAGGACTACTAAGTGCATCTTCGTGGGATACCCAAAGGAAACAATGGGTTACTACTTCTATAATCCCTCCGAAAACACTGTTTGTGTTGCTCGATATGCTGAATTATTTGAAAAGAATTTTATAGCTCAAGAGAACAGTGGGAGAATTGTAAAACTACTAGAAGATGTGTCACCTTCTGAAACAGCTAGCAATCATCAACTTGGGGGGGGGGGGAAATGTTCAAAGTGGTGAACCTCAAGTCGATGATGTTGCGATTCCACTTCGTAGATCCGAAAGGGTCGTACGTAATCCGGATAGATGGATTGGTCTAGTCGAATCCGAGGATAACGTATCAGGAGATCTCAATGAGCCTCCGAACTTCAAAGCTGCATTATCAGATCCGGAATCTGACAAATGGCTTGAAGCTGCGAACGTGGAAATGAAATCCATGCAAGATAACCACGTTTGGACCCTGGTTGATCTTCCTCCTAACGCAAGAACTGTTGGGAGTAAATGGCTCTTCAAGAAGAAGACCGACATGGATAGAAATGTACACACCTATAAAGCTCGTCTCGTGGCGAAAGGTTATACTCAACGTTTTGGCGTTGACTATGATGAGACCTTTTCACCAGTAGCAGACATAAGAGCTATTAGGATTCTCTTAGCCATAGCAGCGTACTATGACTTTGAGATATGGCAAATGGATGTTAAGACTGCCTTCTTAAATGGTTACTTGGATGAAGAAGTCTATATGGATCAACCTGAAGGGTTCATTGATCCAAAACATCCCAACCAAGTATGCAAGCTTCAAAGGTCCATTTATGGACTAAAGCAAGCATCGAGGAGTTGGAATAAACGGTTTGAAGAAGAAATCAAAAAGTTTGGTTTCGTTCAAAATCCCGATGAGCCATGTGTATATCGCAAAGCTAGTGGGAGTAATGTTACTTTCCTTGTCTTATATGTAGATGACATATTGATAATTGGAAAACACATTCCAATGTTGCAAGATGTAAAATCCCACCTTGGAAAGTGTTTTGCCATGAAAGACTTAGGAGAAGCAACATTCATTCTTGGAATCAAGATCTATAGAGATAGAACTAAGCGGTTGATTGGACTAAGTCAAAGTGCTTATATTGATAAGATCTTGAAGCGATTCAAGATGGAGAATTCCAAGCGTGGTATAGTACCAATGCAGGAAGGACTTGGTCTGTCGGTCAAACAAGGTGCTTCTACACCTGATGAGGTGAAGCGTATACAGAGAGTCCCTTATGCTTCGGCTGTAGGCTCTATAATGTATGCGGTGAGATGTACTAGACCTGATATAGCGTTTGCGCAAAATATCGTTAGCCGTTATCAACAGAATCCAGGTGAAAGTCACTGGACTTGTGTTAAGACCATTCTCAAGTACCTACGGGCTACTAGAGACTTGTTTTTGGTATATGGGGGAAATCCAGATCAAGAGCTCAAAGTGACCGGATACTGTGATGCTGGATTTCAGACTGATAGAGATGACACGAAGTCTCAGTCTGGGTACGTCTTCATTATGAATGGAGGCGCTGTGGATTGGAAAAGCAAGAAACAAACCACAGTTGCTATGTCTGCAACAGAGTCTGAGTACATTGCTGCTTCGGAAGCTGCAATGGAGGCTGTCTGGATAAGGAAGTTTATTAGTGGGCTAGACATTGTCCCCACAAGTAACTTGCCGATCGACATGTACTGCGATAACTCGGGTGCATTGATCATCGCCAAAGAACCTGGAGTTCAGAAGGGCGCCAGACACTATGCAAGGAGATATCACTATGTTCGTGAGCAGATCGAACTAGGTGAAATCAAATTACTGAAAGTTCACACAGATATTAACTTAGCTGATCCTTTCACAAAAGCTTTGTCGAGGCCGAAGCTTGAAAGGCATGCCGAGGGCATGGGACTTAAATTGGCTGGTTAAATCATGTATGTCTGATGTTCGGTATTTGGATAAGGGATGTTAAACAATTTCTATTTATGCAATGAAATAAAGTACTTGATATGTTTGATTTCATTTAATAGTAAGTTGTGTCCTATATTTGCATGTTTAATCCTTGAGTACTTGTCAAGTATTCTAAATTGTCCATTGTCGATTAACTATATGGGAGTATAGTTAAACTAAGACAAAATCTGAGTGATTGGTTAGGATGGTCCCACCAAACTCACATGGTATTCATTGGATGCATACTGGACTGACCCACTAACGAATTGTCACTTTATGGATCGGCGTCATTGAGTGAAATTCGTAAATGGTTGCTTTACTTATCCTTAGACTTGAGATACAAGCAGGTCATGCATGTATGGATTGCACCTACTTGATATAGGTCTAACTATCCTGAATAAGGTAGTACAAAAGGGCTATTTTCAGTAAGTGTAGTGAAGTATGTGACTTGACACGTGTAGTCAAGAGGATTTGTTCCTTCAGTTTTGTGCTGAAGAAGATACCACTGGGCCCCTCATTGGACTAATTAGATGTTTGCATGGCCGTGCCCAAATGAAATCTAAAGATGTCTCGATTTGCAATTTGGTAATCTTAAGTTAGTTGTGAAAATGAGAAACAGAATCGTTAAAGTATGAAATGACTTGATCCATATTCATATTTAACAAGGTATCGGTAACAAAGGGATAGTAAATGACTGTACCATTTAAATACACTTTGAGAAACCGTACTTAAATATTTCTGGGAGCATTGGCGTGTTGCTAGACGCTAACCAATGTTATTACCTTTACTATTGCAAGCTCAAGTGGGAGCTGTAGGGATATGATCATGTAATAGTAAGCGTATGTCCGGATATTATTTAAGCCTACGGGGTCACACGTCTCGACACCAAATGTATTAATATTAATTAATGGTTAATTAATATTTATCACGAGCATTTAACGAGGTTTCGTTAAAAAACTGACAGTTAATTGTTAACAGAGGGGTGTTAGTTGTAATTAGAGAGAGTTGGATTTGGATTACAATTAAGAGAAGGATATGGATAAAGCCTCTAGGCCAATTTCGACTAGGGCTCTATGCCTATCCCTATCTTGTTCTCCAAGTATCTAAACACTATAAATAAATCCTCTGGGTTTAAGGTTTAGTTGCTGCTTTTATCAGATAAAAGAAAACCCTAATCTCTCTCTATTCTCTCTCGATTTCGGCAACAAGAAGAACCCTAGGGGTTTTGGTTCTTGTGTGGTTCGACCAAGCCTACATCAAGAGGAGTTCGTGATCGGTTGCTAGCACATAGCATTGGTGTGTCGTGTGTGCGATCGTTGAGGGATTTGCTTTAAATTCTCCAAGAGATCAAGTCAATCCGAGCTCATAAGGTAAACATGTTCTATCCGGTTAGTTAGATTAATTCATAGGTTTCTTTCCGCTGCGTACTCGTGTTTTGATAAATAGTTATACAACCCAACAGCACCTGCATCCAAAAAATGAAGAAATTTTAAGTTTGGAATTTTCTTATTAATTTCTTGGTAAGGATTTTGATTGATTCGTTTATTGATGATTGATCTATTTTGAGTGAAGCATGCAGTGGCGATTGCTTCATCCCAGAAATAGATGGGAAGATGTACAGAGGAAAGAATGGATCTGGCAGCTTCACCTAGAGTTATGTTTCTCCTTTCTACTACTCCTTTTTGTTATGGAGTCATTGGTGCAGAGAACTCATGAGAGATACCTTTGCCAACTAGATATGTATCAAGTTTTGTGTTTTTGAACTCAGTTCCATTGTTAGATCATATCCTTCTAACTTTTAAGTGCATAAGTTTTTGTATTCTTCTTATAATGTTAAAGATAAGATCTGTAGTTTCGAAATTTGATTTTAAGAAATCAACCCATGTGTATCTGGAGAAGTCATCCACCTTAACCAAGATACACTTCTTTCCACCAAGACTCTCTGTGCCTATGGGTCCACAGAGATCCATGTGGATTAGTTCAAGTGGTTGACTTCCAGATATTTCTTGAAGACTTTTGCAAGAGGCCTTTTTTATTTTTCCCATTTGACAGGCTTCACAGATTTCTTCGGATTTCGAGTATATGGTGGGAAGACCCTTTACCATCTTTTTACTTGCTAGTTCAGCAATTGTTCTGAAGTTTAGATGGGACAGTCTTCTGTGCCAAAGCTCAGACTCTTCGTTAGAAGATTTTGACATTAGACAGAATGACTCATTTGAAATCAGGTTTTTGAAGTTAACAAAATATAGACTCTGATTTATTCTTTTTCCGGTTAAGTAGACTTTATTGTCGTTTAGTCCTACAAGCTCACACTTGTTGGTGTAAAGAGTAAGTTTGAATCCTTTATCAAACAGTTGACCACAACTTAACATATTTGTATTTTAGTCCTTGTACGTGTGATACATTTTCAATGGTGACTTCACCATTAGTAATGGTTTCGTAACCAATGATTTTATATTTTACACCATCACCAAAAGTGATGGATCTACCTTTTCTCTTTACATAGTTGCTTAAGAGATTTATTTCCCAAGTCATATGGGTAGAGCCTCCTGAATTACGCTACCAGATTTGTTGTACATGATGCTATTGACCCTTAGTTTGAGACTCTGGGTGTGGTGAGTTTTCTTTTATGTCATGAGACATAAAAGTGGTTGAAGATGTTCTTCTTTATGCCTTTTGACTTTAGGAATCAATTGCAGGACAATGGGATCTATTTGCTATGCAACCCATCAGGGAATCAACTTCTTATAGAAAGTTGGTAATGGATGTTTTCCACCGTGGGTGCTTCTCCCTGGCTAGCTAAGGGGGAGATTTTGGCAAAGAATCAAGAGTTATCCCATTGTTCTAGCAAATAGACATTTTAATAAGGCAAAAGAAATGCTAAAGAGCAAGATCCTTGAATATTGGTTTATTCAATCTGCTATGATACCAATTGTAGGGTCCCGTGAGGGCCTCTTTAACAATATTGGCACAAATTGATTTAAACTAAATGAATAAGTTGCCAAAAGTAAATCAAATTGGAAGACAACAATTCATAAAAAGGGTTTTTTTGTATATATCAAATGTAAATAATGGTTTAAACGAGTTTATAGTATGATAATATATCAACAGAAAGAACTTTTCTATGGGAGTAAGTTGTAATTGCTTTGAGAAGATTATGAATTGTGTGCTTGTTGTCTTGCCTTCTTTGGTGAAGTCTGCTTACTATTTATAGGAAGTAGTGGTAAGTTGCAAGCAAATAATGTGGTTGAGGACGGTTGAATTTGGAGTGTGTCAAAGTATATAGAGATAAACTGAGGATATTCAATTTATCTATTTTCAACTGTGTTCAACTACTTTCGTGTTTAATGCTAAGTTGGTATTCACTTTTACTTGTTCTTCACACAAAGGCAGAATTGTTCTTTTTGTAAACTTTATCTTCTGATATTTCAAAACTCCTTCAGGACTTTTCTTTAAAGAACAGTAATGATTCCCATTAGAATCCTTCTACAGAAATGAGGATTATTATAGAATCTGGTCTATACAGAACTACTTCGGAAATTCCGGAGTAGTTCTGTACGAATACATAAATTTATAAATCATACAAATTTTTATATCCTTTCTCTTTTGAGGATATATCTTTTCTTTTTTCTAATACTTGATTGTATTCCGTTACATTTACATTGTGTTTTAACAGATTCTGTATGAATCGCTCGTATGCCGAATTGGGCCCGACAAGGCCCGATAATAAGAAACGGACAAACTGAGCCTAAAAACATAACTCGACGAGTCAACCAACAATTTAAAACTCAAACATAACGATCCTGACTAATTTTGGTGAATAACGAAGCGTGAAAATCAGAAAAAACCTCTCATACCGGCCTGATACGAACTATACCGTCCCGACACCCGTTTTCTACAAATTTCGGCCCATTTAAAGTCTCCACCAACTTTGTAGTAATTATTCTATGAGAACGCTACATTTATAATTGTAGACATTATAAAATAATTGGGTAAAATTTTTAGTTTTTATTTTATAAAAACTAATACCACCTAATTACTTAAACCCCACAAAATATCCTTAACCATATACCCTAACCTAGGTTGAGCCCTTAATCTAACTATGGTTATGTTAAAACACGTTACGGATCGTTTCCAGATCAAAACAAAGATAGAGACGGAATAATCTAGTCATTATATGTGTCGAATGGTTACAACCGAAGATGTATACATAAAAATCTATCCTAAAGATTTAAACATGTTCCTTAAGTACACAAACCCATCCCTCCAATACCACCTCCACACTCAAACCCCACTACAAAACCACCATCCTCCTCACAACTGGAAACACCACCACCGCCCCCTCCCTCACGCCGATCGACCGCCACCGCCACCTCCCTCTCTGCCGTCATTGTCCGACGCCAAGCACCACCCCAAACGCCACCGCTGGAGCTCTCAGCTCCACTCTCCCCGTTGCCATCATAAACCGCCACCATCGCCACCTTCGACCGCCATCATGATCCATTTAAGTTTTGATGATCTAACTAGAATTCCGGGTTAGAAACCCACATAAATTGATAAGTTCATCTTGTTTTCTTTCACATCTAAATTATCAAACTACGTGTGATACTTGGAGAACTTAATATTGTCACATTGTGGGTCTCGTAGTAGAGAAATCAAGTGATGAGCTGAAAGGTATACTCAAAAGTATCTAAACTCGAGATTGATACACGAAATAGTTATGATTTCATGTTAGTCGAAATGGTTACTCGAGAACCCTAAAATGGGTGTACAAACTTAAAATGGTCATTAGAACCTCTAAAAACTTTAAAGGTTCAAAATGGTATTAAACACTTAGATTTTCTTGTATTTGCTAAATATTGACTAAACAAGTTAAATGACGATTCAAGGATGGCAACTAGAATAACATAAGCATATATATGTGTGTTTGTTGTTAACCATAAACAAATGGTATGAAATAGTCTAATTTGTGTTAATGAAACGGAAGACACAAAGAAAATGGCATGGAACCAAATTATAAGCAGAACCTAACGAAATTTTTCTAAAAATATGATTAATAATATCAAAGAGTTGGTCATTTTTATAAATAGAAGTTAATCAAAAGGTTGAACTTAAAACCTGCAATATATTTTGAAAGGACAAGTAAGCTTGGACTCAAAATGACAAAATATAGATGTTAAAGATTAGACAAAAATAACCAAAAGAACACCACGGTCCAAAACTCTTTCGACCTTATTTCGTCGCAAATGTTTAACTATTTTTATGTCAAATTCCATTCAAAACCTTATTTTCCTAAAACCTTGAATCATTCAAAGTTTTGTTAAATAATAAATGTTTTGAATTACCAATCGATTTCGAAGAAAAAGTTGTATAACTTGAACCGGTAGAAATTATATCAAACAAAGTTCTCGAAGTCACAATACTAATAGTACCTACTATTATTAGCATGCCTCGAATAACGACACGAATACAAGTAAAATAAAACGTTATTTTCACCAAGTACATATATACATTCAGACTTGAAAATAATAAACTAACTTATTTTCATCAAGGTTCCATCGTAAAGTTATTAACTTTCTTAATAACTTAAATGATGGATTTTTCTCACACAAGTTACAACGATTATTTGTACAATAAATTATAACTTATACGCGTAGTTACTTATCAATGACTACGAGTGTAGGACCAAATATAAACCAAACAATGGAATAAATAATACATATTATTTATCGTAATGTTTGAGATCAAAATAAATATATATGTCCATATGTATTTTTTCAGATCTTTGAAAAAATATTCGACTAATAATTATTTACTTCGATCCATATGTTTATTGTTTTAAATATCATAGCATGTCTAAATATTTACTCAACTAATAAACGTTATGAATGGGTTTTCCAAACATACAAACGGGAAAAAGTTCTCAAGACTCGACCAGGATCATTGGGTAACTAAACATTATTCAAACTAAACCAAGGAACTAAATCATGTCTATTATTATTATTATTAATATTAAGACATCAGTTACTTGTTACTCGTATCAGCATACTCGATCATTCACCTTGCACAAGTGAGTTTCACGACCCCTTTCTCTTAAACTGTTTTGATACTATGGGGGATAAATCATGATCAAGCAAAACTTTTTACTTGATATTATGGTACTACTGTCATAGCACGCTTGATTATCTGTTTCTTTGCGTACCCCTTTCATGGTAATCTTGTTATATAACATGTTGCTGCAAATCCCACTATTAATTGATTTTAATTAGTTCTGTACGGAATTATAACTAGTGAATAGATCTATTTGGGTTGACGACCCTGTTCTAACTGGTCGCTCCAATTATGACTCCGTGCAAATAAGTCATGGGGTACATGTCAGTTATTCTAGGCGAGTGGTACTCTTGGGGAACATGCCATAAGGTGGGTAAATCAGTTAGTCTTTGAAATCAAGGTGCAAATAGATAAATTCAACCTCAATAACCACATATATAATATCTTGTATGCCGTCAAAACTGTTTACAAATACATTTTTAGAGTCCTAAACATGTGAACTCACCAACATTACGTTGACCCTTTCAAACTCATGTATTTCTCTGGTAACTAAGTTCGCTCTCGGTGTGCAAATGAGAAGTCTGTCAAACAAAAGGGCATGCATTAGGAGTGGATTCATGGCCACCTTTTACTATCTAAATAAATCATGAATAATTGTATTTCTTATCGTAACGTTCTCGTTTCAGTATTGTAAGACAATGTTATCTTTTATATAATCCGCTGCAACTTTGAGAACATACTTTGTTTTTAAACGCAAATGAAACTGTTCGAGGTCGTTCTTCGTACCCACGACTATGACCCCATGACGTCACACGCCCACGTAACCGGGAACATCGGGATGTGACAAATTGGTATCAGAGTCGTGGTTATAGGGAACTAGGTAAGAGAAACAAGAAAACCTAGAGTATAGCCCGCTCTACGAGACTTTCATTTGCATATGAGACTCGCTACCAACATCATGAGGTACACATATTAAAAAAATGCATGTCATAAACCTATGTGTAGCCTTACTATACTTATGTGTTTATTTACTACTTTGCTTATTATATATATGACTGTTACTGACATCATGTTGTCTTATAACATGTATCGCAAAGATGACTTCAGAGCAAGTCATTTGCATATCTTTTGGGACAGACCATAGTGCATCTACACCAGACTACACACCTTTTACACAACCCAACATTCCACCATCTACCACAGATGTCCTACACGCCGAGTCCGCTACCGGCGGTTGATCACCGAACATCAGACGACACCGCCGAGGAGCCTACCGAGATTGACTCTGGAGCCATTGCCGCACCTCTCTCTGCTAACTCTATTGCCATAGCCGAGGCCGATGCTATTATAGCAGCCTCCACCGCACTTCTCGCATCCACTGAGGTTCCTCTCATGCATGAGGACCCGTATATCTCGCCTAGCCGTACTAGGGCACATGGGGTCTATTACCGTATTCCAGACGGAGATGGATGGGGATTCACACCGCAGAAAACCATGGGGCTCCCCGAGAAACGCCATGCCCCTTCTGATCATCCTGACTAGCCCGCTCCAAAGTTGAAACCGATGGCCGAGGCTCGATGCTTTGGATTCCTTCTCGACGCCCTCCGAGATTGGCGTATTAGTGAGGGACTCCCTAGCACCCATGAGGTAGGAGAGTCATCCGCCATTGCCTCCACCCACCCACCTCCACCATTCGGGAGTATCCCGCCTCTGACTCAGGAGCCTGTCACCGAGACAGTATCACTCCTAGTGGCCCGTGTCTGCCGCCACGAGGATAGGCTGGATACGATGGAGAAGAACGATAACGCCGAGGCGCCGTCTTCTGTGGATATGATAGAGATTGAGATGTGAGTGATCGGAGTAGAGGAGGTCCTAGCCTCTACCATTGCCGATATGGACACGATGATAGCCCTGGTGACTGCAGTTGGCAGTTTTGCCACCGACACCTTCATCCTACATGACTATCTGGAGCATCGAGTCATCACTTTGGAGAACTACATCGCCGCTAACCAGGCCAACCTCTCCACCATCTTCCAGACCCTAGCACTTCTAGCACCACTAGGACCCCCAGAGGTCAGTGCGACCACCTCATCAGGAAAGAATGAAGACAATAAAAGACGAGGTTTTTGGAAAGAGAAAAAATAATAAGAAATTAGAGAAGGTTCCTAAGAAGAGCCCGAAACCGGTGAAGATCTATGACGCTACTGCCCCCGTGCAGGAACATAGACGGTCGAGTTACACTGGGGACGCACCCTTGCGCAACAAGTGCAACCTTTACCACACCCACGATTGCGGAAATATCTTTTGCACCCACTGCAAGGCCAAGGGCCACATTGCTCGCGATTGCTCAAATGGCGCATGCTTCAATTGTGGTGCCAACAGTCACTAGAAGAGGGACAACCCGAAGGCATAGAACCAGAACTCCAATCAAGCATGAGGAAGAGCGTTCTTGATCAACTCTAGAGATGCCCGCCATGATCCCAACACAGTGACGGGTACATTTATACTCAACGACCGTTATGCCTCTGTATTATTCGATACTGGTTCCGATAGAAGTTTCGTGTCTACCGATTTTAGTCAAATATTTGAAATCGCTCCTATTGCCATAGACACTAAGTTCATAGTAGAGTTAGAGAATGGTGAGATTATAGAAGCTGGAGAAATCTACAAGGGATGTTTAATAGAACTCTCTGAGCATTCATTAGACATCAACTTAATGCCAGTCGAGTTAGGAAGCTTCGATGTTGTCATCGGAATGGATTGGTTAACTAAGAACCTTGCCGAAATCGTCTGTCATGAGAAGATAGTCCGAGTGCCACTAGCAGATGACAACTCTCTTAATGTGCAAGGCAAAAAGAGTGGAGCCCAGCTAAACATCATATCTAGTATGAAAGCACGAAAATTCATTCGGAAAGGATGCCACGCCATTTTAGCACATGTCACAGAGAAGGAGCCTAAGGAGAAATGTGTTGAAGACGTACCAACGGTCTGTGAACTTCCAGAAGTATTCCCTGAAGAATTACCCAGTTTACCACCCCTTCGACAAGTAGAATTCCACATCGACCTAACACCCAGAGCCGCCCCCGTCACCAAATCCCTTTACCATTTTGCACCATCCGAAATGCAGGAACTATCTAGCCAACTACAAGAGTTGTTAGATAAAGGATTTATCCAACCAAGCCACTCCCCTTGGGGTGCACCTGTATTATTCGTAAAGAAGAAAGACGACACATTCCGAATGTGCATCGACTACAGAGAGCTGAACAAACTAACCGTGAAGAATCCTTATCCATTACCAAGAATCGAAGAATTGTTCAACCAACTCCAAGAATCAAGCTACTACTCCAAGATCGACCTAAGATCAGGTTATCACCAACTTCAAGTGAGAGATGAAGACGTATCAAAGAAAACGTTCTGAACACGCTACGGCTACTACTAGTTTCTAGTAATGCCATTTGGTTTGACCAATGCATCAACAGTGTTCACGGACTTTATAAACCGTATGTGCAAACCTTACTTGGATAAATTTGTTATCGTGTTTATCTATGATATTCTGATCAACTCATGGTGTAAAGTAGAATTCGAGCAACATCTGATACTTATCCTGGAAATACTAAAGAAGGAAAAAATATATGCAAAATTTTCCAAATGCGACTTTTGGATACGCGAAGTTCATTTCTTAGGTCATGTAATCAACAATAAGGGTATTCACGTAGATCCCTATAAGGTAGAAGCTATCAAGAACTGAAGTACTCCCACGACCCCATCTGAGATTCAATAATTCTTAGGTCTCGTTGGTTATTACCGCCGTTTCATCGAAAACAACTCTAATATAGGCCAACCTCTAACCACGTTGACGCAAAAGGACAAGAAGTTTATTTGGGTTACCAAGTCCAAAGAAGCCTTCCAGTTGCTAAACAGAAGCTATGTAATGCCCTGATCCTATCCTTACCCGATGGAATCAAAGACTTCATAGTATACTGTGATGCTTCGCCCCAAGGTTTAGGTTGCGTGCTGATGCAACGAGATAAAGTTATTGCATACACCTATCGACAACTGAAGATTCATGAAAAGAACCATACAACTCACAATCATGAACTAGGAGTTGTTGTCTTTGATCTAAAATCTAGAGGCATTACCTCTATGGAACACATCGCACCATATTCGCTGATCATAAGAGCCTCCAACACATATTTAATAAAAAAGAGTTGAATATGAGACACCGACAGTGGGTTGAACTACTTAACGATTACGAATGTGAGGTTCGCTATCACCCAGGCAAGGCTATCATCGTAGCCGATGCCTTAAGTAGAAATGAATGAGTGAAGCCACTTCGAGTAAGAGCTTAAATATGACCATTCACTCAAACCTCACTCATCAAGTTCGTGAAGCTCAAATCAAAGCCCTCAAGGAAGAGAATCTGAAAGAAGAAGGCATGCGCGATGTGGAAAAGCAACTAGTAGAAAAACCTAATGGAGCTAAATACTTCATGGATAGACTATGGATACCTAACTTTGGAGGTATAAGGAAGCTAGTGTTCGACGAAGCTCACAAGTCTAGATATTCCATTCATCCAGGCGCGAATAAAATGTATCATGGTTTAAGGGATCAATTTTGGTGGCCTAACATGAAGGCTGAGGTTGCAACCTATGTGGGCAAATGCTTGACATGCTCAAAGTTCAAAGCCGAATATCAGAAACCCCGAGACTACTGTCTCAACCAAAGACCCCAAAATGGAAATGGGAAGAAATATCTATGGATTTCATCTCCAAGCTACCAAGAGCTAAATCAGGATTCAACGCTATTTGGGTAATAGTAGATCGAATGACGAAATCAACAAACTTCATGGCAATCAAGGAGACTAACAACATGGAGAGAGAACTAAGATCTACATGAAAGAAGTGTTGGGTTACGACAGTGGTATTCGGGTTCCCGGTAACGGCAATTTTTTTTAATAGAATAGAATAATTATTTATAACAAATAATTATTAAATTAATTACCGAGTAATTAGTATATTAAATTTAAGATAATTAAATTAATAATTAATTCAATACGCAACGGAAAAACCATTTAATTTATAAAACACGAAAACCAGTTTACTAACGTAAACCATGATCAACAGGATTCGACAATCACGAAAACGTGCAAACACCTATCGCGTTGAAAACACGAACGCGATGCAATAAATAATAAAATAAATAAATCTAAACTAACGACAAGTTTAGATATACCTGAGCGGTGATTCAAACACACGTTCGAGACACCGAAAGTCAATGGGTGACGCTAGGGTTTCGCAGGTTACGATTCGACGGGCGAATCGAACAATCCTCGCGGTTACGGATTTACCACACGGTGACGAGCACCGAGAAAATCATGTACGTCGGATCGGGCACAAACTAGGGTTTGCGGACGACGGGCGAATACACCGTGTGAGGGTGGTTCATGGCGGTGAGGTCGGCCGATGAGCAGGCGACAGCTAAGGAGGTGGCGGCTGGCTCGAGCGGCGGCGGCAGTGCGACGGGGAGCGGCGATGGTGGTCGCGGTGGCTCAGTGGGGGGCTGCGACAGTGATGCGACTACGGCGGCGGCAGAGGGGCAGGCGGCGGCGACTTGGAGAGCGGCGGACGGCGGCGGCGAATGAAGGGCAGCGGCGACAGAATCAGATGTCACGGCGGCTGCGACTCGGCGGTGGTTGAGGATTCCTTGTTCTCATGAGCGATCGGATAAACCACTGGAAAAAATGGCGGTGATGGCGACCTAGGGCTAGGCCGAAAAACGCAGGGAGAGGGGAGAGGAGGGGGCCGAATTTTCTAATGGAGGATTAGGGTTTCGCTCCTCCCTTAATCAGTTATATATAACTGATTAAGTTTCCGATTAGTCCCTCGTTTTTATTTAATCCTTAATCGAACCTTTTAATTGCACGACTAACGTTTTAACATATTAAAACATTTGTCGCTTGCCGAGACTTAATGAATATCAGTTAAATTACTAATTCGTTAATTGTCGTCTAAGACGTAAATAATATTTAACGTCTTTTTTCGCTTAATTAATCATAATGATTAATTAACTTATTAATTAATTTATTAATTAATTAAACTAGTTAATAAACAAATAATTAATTCTTTTGCGAATTTGCCGGTTATATAGGTAAGCGGACTTTAGAACCCATTGCCTCCGGTGTAACTCTTACGGGTCTTGACCGGGTCGGGTACTTGATTTGGTCGGGTCTGGACACCTAAATCCAACAGTCTCCCACTTGGACTGTGCGCGACTATAAATCAAGAAACAGTCAGAGGTGCTCTAGCTACACGTGGCTATCCCAACCAGTCATGACACTTCAAGTCAAATAACCAAGGCATATCAACAAACTAGTGATATAGTTTAGACTTATGGTATTTGTAAAGTCATTATATCCTTTCCGTATGAGACATCAATCGAACTTGTGACACCCGAGAATTTCAAGGTTAACTTCCGTTAGACAAACTCGTTAGTTACGTTATAAGTAGCTAATGCATAACTAGGCCGAATACGTCCACGACCTTTGGTTGATCACCGAACCGTCCATATGTGTTATGTGTTCATCATTGATTGTCTTTATGTGCAATATGATTTATATACATGACTTATTATTGTGAATAGCATGATTAATTGTAAATACATGATTATGTGAAAATTGCCTAATTTTGGTAGTCAGCGAAACTACCGAGCGAAACTACAGATTCGCCCGGTAGCAGGCTAGACTGATCAATGTACCCGAGATCAGAGCCAGTTTCGCCAGCCAGCGAAACTGCCAGCGAAACTAGCCTCTGATATAAATAAACTTAATGAACCCTAGTAGCCTCAATTGCCTCATTTCACAACCAACACACACATACACTTCTCTGGAAACTGGTCAGCCGAGAATACCATCAAGAGACCAAGATCTCAGCCTCTAGACCATCATCTCATCTCATCTATCGATTCTAGAACCAACCGTGAGTCCCAAAAACTATGTTTTATGTGTTTTCTATATGTTTTCTTCTTAAAGCATGCTCAAATCTTCATGATATTGCTTGATCTTCTGTATATATGCTTTAGGATGCTAGATCTGTAATAAAGTTGATAACTTTACGTGTGAAATCCATCCATGTTAGAGATTTGTGCAAAATAGGTCATTTTAGGGTTTTGAACCTATTTTAGAGATTTGATGATCAAAATGCATGTTAAACTTGTTAAAGTTGCTTGATTTATGTTGGTAAATGCTTAGGGATGCTAGATAATGAATTGCATGTATGATCAGAAGCTGTTAGGTTAATTTTTAGGCAAATCCGTATGTTTTTCGCGACCAGCGAAACTGTTGTTCTCTGGGCGAAACTAAGTAGCGAAATTGCATCTCCTTCCAGCGACACTGACCAGCGAAACTATAGTGTCGCCGGGAAACCTGACCAGACCAGCTCGAGCGAAACTATCGAGCGAAATACCTGAACGAAAGTTCAAACCAGTTTCCCTGCGAAACTAGGCTAGCGAAACTGCGTCAGCAGTTTCGGGCGAAACTAGCTTAGCGAAACTGTGTTACCGGGCATTGCCTAGCGAAAGTGCTGCCCGTGCACCTAGCGAAACTGCCTAGCGAAACTATGCTAGCGAAACTAAGACCTGACCTAATAACCAAACTTGTGAAATTTGCTTAAGTGTTATGCCATGACTTACATGATTATGCCATGATGAAACGTGTCTGATATCTGATTCATATGAACCCTTGTTTATGATCAACCATTGGTGTCGTGTGTCGGTATGTCGAGTCATAGTTGCAACGTGCTATGTTATGGGCCATAGTGACGTTAAGTAAACATTAGACACAAAACTAATACTTAAGACCTAAACGTGTTCTAGGTCTTCGTTAAACAACAATATTTGGATTACTTGAAGTGTAGCAGTGCAACCAAAGGTGAGTGTCACTAACCCGCTTACCGTGAGTCCGATGGGCCACACAGAATAACTTAACGAAAAACAATGCTGACAAACTCGAGAGTGCTAGGCACCTCACTGATAAACTTGAGAACACGGGATGCTCGGCACCCACTTGATGAACCGAAGTGTTTTATGGGAACACTTGTGAATTCTGATCAAACTGTTTTTGAAACAAAATTGAAAACATTTTAATATGGCTAGTGTAGGTTAAAGTCTAAACCATATGATATCACATGTTTTCTAAGGATGCCTTATAACTTAAAAGTCCTCAACTTAATTGTGCCATTAATTGTAAAGCGAGGGGATGTTGGGTAGATCTACTGGAGTTTGACAAACTCCGCCCCGTGGCACGGGGAGTGCACGGAGGTACAATATCAGCCTATTTGACCGTGGTCCCGAGAGGACACGGGGGAGGCAGAAACCGCGATGACTTGGTCCGCACTGTACGGGATGGCTCGGCCCCCACAAAATAAGTCAGCTTTGGTACAAACTTCCTTAGAGCATGGAACAACGGATTAGCTACCCGCGATATCGGTTGAGTCCTTTAACTTTACGGAACTAGTACATACCCGATGACGTGGTCACGGAAACTTCATTTATAAACAAAGAAATAATTACGAGCATTGCTTTTCACAAATAATTATGTTGTAAGTATACTTGACACGAATTATGATTATGAGACCGGGCCAATGCATGACAAGCCCACTGTGAACTCACCAACCGTTAGGTTGACACTTGCGTGGTTTAAACTTTTGCAGATCGCTAAGGAGTATCCGGAGCGGGTTGGCATGGCACGAGAAGACCTTTATTTTAATTGAACTATTTTGGGAATTTAAAACAACGTTTATGTAAGGCACGTGGTTAGTGCTAAAGACAATTAATTTTCCGCTGCGTATGTAATTTAAGACTTTGATTTATAACTTGTGTTTGAACTAACCCTGATTCGTTTAGTATTTGTAACTATGGTTGTGGATCCTGGTCTAGTCGCGCCCCTTAACGGTATAAACTCCGTTAGTGGTAATTTGGGGGTGTGACAGAACTAGAGACATGGATTTATTCATTCTCTTCCGTGTTCGATCATTGTATTTCTCGTTTTACTATTCGAAGTGGTCCAATCAAACACACAGTAAGTTTGGGTAAGGCCGTACACTTAACACTTGGAACTAACGAGAGGGCCCACGATGTCTACCTGTTGCATCATTAATGCAAGAGTACAGAATCCCATATTGACTACATACAGCTCCCACTAAGCTTCAGATCCATTCCCAAAAGTAATCGTTATGGCTGGCAGTTACGTGACATCGTTAAGCTACAATCAAAGAATGTTCTTTAGCAAGCGGGAGGTCGCTCATGTATCTCAGGTCGAAGGATACTGTTGAGTATATTGTCTTATGATTAAATCCAAGAAGATAATTTGATGCGAGTTACGTCCCGACGTCATTATCTGATGAGGCCTTGTGAGTCTAGAACATCAATAATATGAGTCCAGAGTCAAAATATTCTTGCTTCAGGCGTTGCTCCCACAATGTCTAATCGACTACGGACTTTTAGAATATTAACGAAATATTCATGGATAATAAAACGTTATAAAATTTGAACATTTTACGCTGTCCCAACCAATCATGACACTTCAAGTCAAATAACCAAGGCATATCAACAAACTAGTGATATAGTTTAGACTTATGGTATTTGTAAAGTCATTATATCCTTTCTGTATGAGACATCAATCGAACTAGAGACATGGATTTATTCATTTTCTTCCGTGTTCGATCATTGTATTTCTCGTTTTACTATTCGAAGTGGTCCAATCAAACACACGGTAAGTTTGGGTAAGGCCTTACACTTAACACTTGGAACTAACGAGAGGGCCCACGATGTCTACCTGTTGCATCATTAATGCAAGAGTACAGAATCCCATATTGACTACATACAGCTCCCACTAAGCTTCAGATCCATTCCCAAAAGTAATCGTTATGGTTGGCAGTTACGTGACATCGTTAAGCTACAATCAAAGAATGTTCTTTAGCAAGCGGGAGGTCGCTCATGTATCTCAGGTCGAAGGATACTGTTGAGTATACCATTAATCAAAATTATCTTATGATTAAATCCAAGAAGACAATTTGATGCGAGTTACGTCCCGACGTCATTATCTGATGAGGCCTTGTGAGTCTGGAACATCAACAGTATGAGTCCAGAGTCAAAATATTCTTGCTTCAGGCGTTGCTCCCACAATGTGTAATCGACTACGGACTTTTAGAATATTAACGGAATATTCATGGATAATAAAACGTATAAAATTTGAACACGTTACGCAGGATTCAGACTTTCGTCTAACAGCTTAGAGGAGGTCGAATGATTTGGTGAAAACGTTAGAGTTCGACATCCAACACTAAATTTGAACATCGATATGGTGCAGAATTCATGTACTATGCAATAGTATCATTTGACTGATCTAGCCTGATCATTGATCTTATGAATTCGCAACCATGTCCTCGAGTTTTGTTTTAGGATTGCCAATGTTGGTGTTTCTTAAGATTCAGTGTTTATCTTGAACAGTGAGTCTTCTTGAGTGAATCAAACTTGTGATAATGCAGTGCCCCTGGTAAGCACATGTATGACTGTGTTATCACTTGAGCATGTTAATCGACTATTTACAGAGTCGAATCAACCCTTTGAATGTTTTATGGCATTCCTAGTTCGGATTCAATTAAGGTGGCTATTAATGTTCAACAAGTATAATCAGCACTCTGTTAATGAACGTATATTTCTTTTCATCAGTGTTTGATAGTGATGATGTGATTTCCATCTAATGTCGTTGTGTAATTCTTTACTGCGACATTCCATGCAGTATCTAAGTATTGGATTTCATTCCTATCATATTTAGTACGATTTGAATCGTTTCAAGAGATTGATCGTGTTTGTGGTTGCTCAGCCATAATGTGATCAATACTTAATTTTAATCTTGAAACTTTAAATTAATTGAGGTGTCATTTAAAATTTAATCCAGTAAATTTAAGTGATCTTTAGATCAGCATTTGATCGTTATTCCGGTAAGGATCAGTGTCGATGCTCCCACTTGCTTTAGGCAGACTGACATTCCTATTATCATTCTTCTTTCAAACTGTTTGGATAATGACTTGCACTAAGTAATCGTGGCAATTAAATTTCATTTTCAAGAACGAAAATGTTCGATTTCGTAGCACGTGGTACGGAAATTGAATGCTTAATATCCAGATGTTATGACTCATTCATAAGTTCAAAGACGACTGACAAAGTCATTTGAGAGTTTGATAGCATGGAGATGATTTCGTCTATGATTGCTTGAAAGTATCTCGTTGATGATCGAGACGATGATTTATTCCATCGGACTATCGGATCCGACGTTATAGGATGTTTCCCTTATTCAGGTAAGGATAACATACAAAACTCTAACTAGAATGTCAATATGTTTCGCTAAGAAACAATCCATTGTTGGTGAAACATTGTTTGTCTGGTTCGTCTCGTTTTGGTGCGAGATTTGCTTTACATAGTCCAATGATTTATCAGAATCACGTTTATTTAGATATTTAAAGATCTAGCTTTGGACATGTAATTACTAAATTCCATCTTCGCAAGATTCCGGTCTTGGGATTGGAAGTTAGTTATGCAAGTGATGTGTGAAGGGGAGTTTTGGTTACAAAATGTTAAGGGTTGTTGTTGCGGCAAGTCATTAGTCTTCTGTTTGTCGGTTTCAAGATGAAACTGTGAACCCTTGTACAAAACACTTAATGTATGTCAGATTCAAACACACGTGAGTACAACGAGTGTAGTCTAAGACTTCCAAGATGTGTGTAGGTATGCACATGTAAATCTAATGGTAATGTGCACCAGAAATGGTGCAACCATTCTACAATGTTATAATCAGCAAGTGATTACGCTTGTAGTAATTAGCCGGTGATTTGAACTTATATGAACAAACGTCTGTATGAGGCAGGGGGTTGATATGTTCACATGGTTGTAGACCGAAAACGGGGATCTTCAATCAGTTCGACTTGATTTAATATTCTTGGCGTCAGTGGTTCAAGGTCATAAGACTTTGTGAACTACCTTTATGTCGTGCGTTGTCTCGTAATAAGTACGATAGACGCTCAAGGAATTATAGCATTGATGGGATATGATAACGAAAAGGGTTATCATGTCGCATTTAAGTTAGCATTAATGAAATCAAGTGCACCAGGTTGTGAAGTATGTTGTTTTGGGATTTTGAACTTAATCTAACAAAAGGTTGAATCAAATTCAAAGTCGATTAAAAACGGTCATGCATGTTTTGAAAATCAACCATAGTAAAAAACATGTCATTGTCAAAATCCAAGGAAAGCAATTGTTCATCCTGGAATACAGCCAGGGAAACCAAAAACAAAACCAAGTTGTTTCAAACACCACCAAGAATTGTTTTAAACTGAAAATATTAGACACGAGCTTTATTCGGGTGCGAGTCTCACAGGGTAGCTCAGTGTCGTCTTGGTTCGCTTCCTTTAGCTTCATGCACCTACAAATTGTTAAGTATGTCAAACATATATTTTGCAGGAATAAGTGAAGCATCATACAACATAAACTTATGTGTATACCTGTGGAATTACCCGGTTGGGCTTTCCCATTCTTCACCTTGGCAAGATACTCTGGGCAGTTTCTTTTCCAGTGCCCCATCTTGTTGCATTCAAAACACTGGTGCTGATCTCGTGGCGGTGTCTTGGATGCTTTAGGCTTGCCTTTCTGGGAGCTTCCAGAAGCTCTGGTGACAGCTTCCTTGCCCTTCTGCTTGTTCCCACGCCTTCCTTTCTTGACGTCAGGCTTCTTGACACCTCCTAATCGGATTGCGAGTACATCGGGTGCCTTGCCGTTAACAAAGTTAACTTCAGCAGTCTTGAGCATGCCATGAAGCTCAGTCACAGCCTTTACCATGCTATGCATGTTAAAGTTCACCCTGAAAGGGGTGAAGGCACTAGACAGTGAGTGCAGAATTAGGTATGTCGCCATTTCGGCGGGGATGGCGTAATTAAGCTTCGCTAGGCGGTCGATGTAACTATTCATCTTCAGGACATGAGGGCTGACGGGAGCACCTTCGGCCATGCGACAGTTAATAAGTGTCACAACGGTGTCATATCACTCCTGTCGGGGCCGAATTTCAAACATGCCCCTCAGATCACCGATCATCTGAAAAGCCGTCCTGTCAACCATGTTCTTCTGAATATCAGAGGTCATGGTGGCTAGCATAAGACATGCGGCGTTTTTGGCATTTTGTCGTAGTGTGTTATGGGCGTTGCGCTCCTGAGCAGTGTCAGCTTCAGGTTGCTCGGGACCCTCAGCTTCTAACACGTTCTCCATGTTAGCCATTTTGAGGACGATTCTCAGATTCCTTTCCCAATCAAGGAAGTTGGTTCCATCAAGTTTCTCCTTCTCAAGAAGAGACTTGAGATGGAAAATCTCTTGGTTTGCATGGTTTGCGTTAGCCATCTGAAACAACGGGCAAAATTTAGTGTTTCGATGTTTGATTCGTATTCAAGGATGGCAAGATAATCTTGAATAGGAAATGGGAATTTAGTTAGTTAGACAATTTCTCCAGACAGCGTAAAGTGCTCTCAAAAACTCTAAGTAACCAAATGGACAACGATTGTCACTTGTGAGTAACCGTCAGAACTCCCATTATGGGGCTTTCGCGAACGGATCAACGAAATACGTTTAGCCCCATCTATGCCCATTCTGTCTACAGGCCGACCAGAGGTACGGTGTTGAAATACTCCAATACCAAATGTGCGTGTAAAGAAAATGGTAGTTGTCCTAAGTGGTCAGTGTGTGCGTAAGGTGTTGAAATACTGCAATACGCTCACCTTGGAAGATACCCTAAACACCACGTGCGGTGTTGAAATACTCCAACACGGATGCATCGGTCAATATGTTCCAATTTTGACTTGACTTAGGATGGCATAGACTACCGGTTTTAGGCTTACTAGATAGGATTATTAAGTCATATTTTAATAATTAATGTGATGACGAATATTATGAATCCTATCTCACTCGGGATGATCATTTAAATAACCTAAGTATTAATGATCTACGCGTCGCGAGACGATAACCAATTATTAACAATGTTCGATTAATTTATCGAAAAATCCGAATTTAATGTCGAATTAAATTGGTTATTAAATTTTATAAAGTCGTAATTAAAATTAGGACTTTTATTTAATTGATTGAAAAATTAGTTTTATACAGGTAAAACTAATTTTGGATTTTTTAGTTGGCGCGTTAATCAAATTAAGACAAGCAACCAAAAGCAAGCAACCACACATGCACATATTCGGCCATGCAGGGTTTTCGATATTGTCAAAGCCTATGACAATATCGAGAAAGGTCGAGGGACGTAAAAGTAAATCAACCACAAGACAAAAAAAACTCCCTGATCGATTTAGTCGCTTCCACTGGCTTCAACAAGCTCCTGCGCGTCATCAGGAAATGTCGGTCTCGTTTTGGGTCCTAGCCATTTTTGAAAATCCCTAGAAGGGATAATATCAAAATGGGTCATCGTGTCAAGCTCATCTCGTTCGTCCAGGCGAAAGTGAGCAATTACAAATTACAATAAAACTAATCTATTTTAAATAAATACAATTTTGAACCCAGTAAAAGTGGGCCTATCCAAAACAAAACAACATGGCCCAAATGGGGCAAACCATAACGAATTCATGACTAAACAAAACAGGGTTGGGCCGAATATGTACGAAAGATAATTCAATCAATTTTATTGAATCGGATTATGTTTAGTGGATTCAAATCGACTAAACATATTTAAATAGCGATTCCTTCAATTTCGTGACTTTAGGATTCAAAACCCCAGTCCGCGAAAGTACACTGGTTTAAAATCGACCGGTTAGGGTTTGCATGTGGTGATCAAGGCTCTGATACCACTGTTGGGTTATGAATAGAATAATTATTTATAACAAATAATTACTGAGTTAATTACATTTAAGATAATAAATTAACAATTAATTCAATACGCAGCGGAAAAACCAGTTAATTTATAAAACGTGAAAACCAGTTTATTAACGTAAACCTTGAACAACAGGATTCGACAATCACCAAAATGCGTAAACACCTATCGCGTTGAAAACAAGACCGAGATGCAATAAATAATAAAATAAATAAATCTAAACTAACGACGAGTTTAGATATACCTGAGCGGTGATTCAAACACACGTTCGAGACACCGAAATTCAACGGTGACGCTAGGGTTTCGTAGGTTACGAATCGACGGGGGAGTCGAACAATTCCCGTGGTTACGGATTTACCACACGGTGACTCGAGCACCGAGAAAATCATATACGTCAGATCGGGCACGAACTAGGGTGGTTTTCTCATGATATTCATATTGCTTACTTGTGTTGTTGAGAAATGTGCGGGAAATGGCAGGCTCAAAACAAGTAGGCAACAAGCGCCAAAACTTGGATACGGTTTCCCGATCGGAGATCCATGGATCACAGACGGTATCTCCCCATGGCCTTTCGCCTCTGAAAGCGTCCTTCGCGGCGAATCAGCACCCAAGATGATGCCATTCCCAGTCGATGGTGATTAATTTGCGCTTAAATTTCAAAAATTTACAAAAATGTCCTTGAATTTGTCTGCAACAAAAAGAGAAGTGATAGGTAAAATCGGAGTTTTGATACTTTTTGTAAATATTAAGATAATAAAATAAAGTTGAAAGTGCGCCTATTTAGTGATGTGCTGGTAGGCCCAGTTGATTTCTAAAAGCTTAAAACTCCTTATTTCACTACTTAAATAAACCGTAATAAATAAATATCGTGGGTTCCCGCCTTTAGTGTAGTAGCAAAGCCAAAACTGTTGAATAAGCTGATAGGTACCACTTTTGTTTAAAATGTTTATGATTTGGAGATTACCTGGCACACTATAATCTTTTTATGAAAATAAATCCGAGAAATAGTGGCACCCCATTCATCCATCCATATTGAGCTTGTTTTGAATATTTGTATATATGCAAAAAGAGAAAAAAAAGAATCAAATAAAGTGCGCAAAATTCGCTGATCCTAAGTTCTACCTCCAGGGATAGAGACTCCGGAGATGATCTATTGGGGTGATGTGGTTTTGTGTGCGAGGGTCAAAGCCTGCTTACTACCTCTCGGGATAAAGACTCATGAGATGTAATATCGGGTGCAGACTTGCCCCAGTTTAGGAATTAAATAAATAAATTCATTCAAGCTCATCCATTATCCATCCATTCCACTTTCCACAATCTCTAAGTCATAAATATTTTAACTAATTGTGGTGTGAAAAACCCTAATCCTGTTTGACCTGTGGTGATTCATGCTTTGAGATGGGATTAAGCCTTGTTGCGAATCTGATTGTGTGGGGCCCATAATTGGTAATAAAATTAAATAAAGCATGTTCAGGGGCTTTGGTTTTCGATGGTTAGGTTTATTCGGATCGAAATACCGATAATCGCTTTTAGTGCGTGAGTATCTAGCTTAGAATAAAGTAAAAGGTCAATTCTCCGGTTATGATCTCATTGCGGACTTTTACGGGACGAAAAAAATTCAAGTGTGGGGATATTTGATGCGTTGCATCTTATGCCTAAATGTGATTAAGGAAATCCCACGATTTTTTGTTTAATTTTATTTGTTTTATTTGGATTTGATGATTAATTATTTAATATGTTGCATTGAAAGGTTCTGCCATGTTGGAGTTTGGATTTGAATGATTTTGAAGCATTTGGACCCGTTGTGGTGCTCGATGGTTGAAGATTGAAGATGTTGAAGTTTTTCTGATCTGGGTCGATGCGGGGCGCATCGATCTCCTTATCACCTGATTCAGCTCGCATCATGGCTGGTCAAATTGTGCAGTCAAAGGGGTGATGCGGGCTGCATCGCTTCCAGTCTTATCTAATGCAGCCCGCATCGACGAATAGACAGTAAACCCTCATTTTGCCTCTATTTAAACACATTTTGGCCGTCATTAAGAGAAGAACACCCCATACTCACTCCGAAAAACCCTAGATCTACTGTAAAAGATGGATTTGAAGCTAAGGATTGAAGAGAGCTTGGATTTGGATTTAAGATTGAATATTTTTCTTCCATTTTTGTTGTTCTTCACCAAGGCTTGATTTCTTTCTCTTTGTTTTGTATTTTTAGATGATGTATGATTTAAAGATGATGTTTTTATTGGTTCTAAACATGATTGTAGGCTAGATCTATAGTGTTGCTTGGTATTGGATGAATTTGGGCTTGATTTGACTTTTGACTTTGACTTTCTTCATGTGACTTGTTCTTATTGCTATTGAATCTAAATTGGATCTATGAAATGATCATATTAGCATGTTTAGCTTTTGTTATGATTACTTGATGTGAATAAATAGCTTGGGCTCAAAGACCTTTGACCTAATTCGCAATTTGGTTATTATTTGGTTTGACTTTTATGAGTTTTGATCAAATGCATGATAGGAGAACTTCTACATGATCTTGTGGTTATAACTTGGGGCTGATTTTGCATAATATTTGTGTTGGATTGAATTGACTGATTCGTTTAGCACACTAGGTAGTTGTTTGACTTTGTCGGTTGGTTAGAATACTTGAAAACTTAAGGTTTTGACCCGCTTGTACGTGTTAGACATTGCTTAGGTTTCATTGATCCCACTTTAGTATTCTAGTATGTTGTAGAATCCATATTGAGAGACCTCTTGAGTGGTTTTCTGTCTCATACGTGTCTAATCCGCTTTGACCGAAGCGATCTGGCCATTTAGCATTAAGTATCAATTGACTATACGGACTTCAATTTAGGATTTCCTAGATAGCGAGGATGTGTCTATAGTCTAAGTTATCACGGGTAATCATCTTTAGAGGGTAGTGTCACGTGAGGTAGTCAGGTTATTAGTCAATAGTCAGCCCAGAGGATTCCTTGCCAGGCAGCACCCCTTTTCCCATATTTGAGTCACCTTAGATTCTGTTGCTTTGTTCCTTAGTTATTTCTAGTTACTTGTTTATCTGTTTCTTTGTTTATCTCAAAACCAAAAAATTTAGGTTAAATATTAGCAAAGTTCGCATATCGAGACCCTGCATTGCGTCCTTGGATTTGACATCCGGGTATTTACCGATACTATTCTGCATACGATAGGTACACTGCCATACACGTGTGTTTAGTTACTCGGGATTTTCCCTTTTTGACTTGACTGACTTTTGATAGACACTTCAGCATACGTTAACTTTTTGGCGCCGTTGCTGGAGACGCGCAGATTTCGAGAAAGTTCGGAGCTAGTAATTTAGCCATTTACTTGCTTTCATTACTTGTTTATTTACATGTTTCTAGTATGTTTGCTTATTTCTATGTTTACCTACGTGTTAGTTAGTTTATTATCTTAGTCTAGTTTCATTCTATTATGTTTATGTCTTTCTGTTGCGTTTTTCGTCTGTTTATGCGCATTCGTCGTCGAAGGAGTAACTTTTCACCGTTTTCCGAGCCTGAGAGGGTTTTTCATAGACTTCGACATTTGGAGGCATTACCAGTTCTAGTTCCAATGGCAGTTCCGCCGAGACGCACGCTCACCGACTATGCTCGTCCCGACATCGCGGGGACGCAGCCCAGTGTCATACGACCACCCGTGGAAGCTAACAACTTCTAGATCCAGCCTCAGACCATTTCCAAGATCATAAACTCTATTCAGTTTGATGGGTTTCTGAGTGATGACCCGATGGCTAATATTTTAAATTTCCTTGAGGTTTGCGACACTTTCAAACTCAATGGAGTCACATCGGAGGTAGTTAAATTGAGATTTTTCCCATTTTCCCTTCGCGGCGCAGCGTAGGCGTGGCTTCAGTCCCTCCTGCCTGGTTCTATTACTACTTGGGATTCTTTGACTCAGAAATTTGTTTCCAGTTACTTTCCTCCGTCCAAAGCCACCATGTTCCGAAACAAGATTTATTCATTCGTGCAGGAGGACACCGAGAGTTTGTATGAGACATGGGAGAGGTTTAAGGAGTTGTTCAGGAAATGCCCATCCCATTGTATCGAGTTGCATCAGCAGGTGCAGATTTTCTATGGTGGCTTGAACGCCCTCACGCGGCCGACTGTTAACAGTTCCGCTGGTGGATCTCAGAGCAGCAAAATGCCAGAGGAGGCGCGTGATTTACTCGAGGAGCTTGCGTTGAACGGTTACCAGTGGTCTACCACGCGGAGTAGACATCCCCAGACGAGAGGGGTTCATCAGGTAGATCCCGTTACAGCTCTCTCAGCGCAGGTCGAGGCGCTCTCGCAGATAATGAAGGGGATGCAGACGAGTCAGAAAC
>JBCNJP010000010.1:64130482-64269392 GCA_039602395.1 Deinandra increscens subsp. villosa | reverse complement strand
ATATTACGCACACTGATCCTTTCGTTTTACTCTTTTTTCCAAAATCAAGCCATGTGCATCCTAGATTTCATTACGATAATCATTCATGCATTAAATTTTTCACAATTCTCATTGTTTATTTTAGATTTTATTTATTTATTTACATAAAATCTAAAAAAACATATTTTTTTTATTGAATTTCACATGTGAAATAGAGTAATTTCATATGTGAAATAGGGTGTCTACCTGTCTACACTTATGGTGGTGTCTACAATGAACCTCACTCTATATATATATATATATATATATATATATATATATATATATATATATATAGGGTTGGGGTATTTTGGGAACCGACTTTGAGTTGGAGAATCTTTGGAAACCGGTCAAAAATGAGGTTTAAAAATTGTTTTTTTTCCTTAATTTTTTTATGGTGGTTCTTTAGGTTATAAACTACTCTTAAATGAAAAAAAATCAAAAAACCGCCTAGTAGATTTTTTTTTAAAAAATATCAAAAATGTCTAGGTTACACATGTAACTTTTTGCGTAACTGTAAATATACGCATAAAAGTTACAAATGTAACTTTTTTTTTGATATTTTTTTAAAAAAAATCTACTAGGCGGTTTTTTGATTTTTTTTCATTTAAGAGTAGTTTATAACCTAAAGAACCACCATAAAAAAATTAAGGAAAAAAAACATTTTTTTAACCTCGTTTTTGACCGGTTTCCAAAGATTCTCCAACTCAAGGTGGGTTCCAATTTATCTTTTCCCTATATATATATATATATATATATATATATATATATATATATATATATAATATATATACATGAAAATGATCATTTGATAACCAATTTGATTTGAGAACTAAAAAGAACTAATTTGAGCCACAAGTTTATTTACATGTATCCTCCCTCCCATGAATTGTAGTGGTCCTCTCTGAAATTTGTGGTTGAGATTTTGTTCTCTAAAAGTTCTCAAAACAAAAAGTTCTCATTTGAACCTAACCATATATATATATATTGTCAAACAACATCATATATCTTTTTTTTAATATAAAATAGAAGGTAAACGAGCAACAAGCTGCGAGGCTAATCCCTTAGTTTCGATTTTGATCTTTTGCATATGGATTCGAATTCGAAGTAGATTCAAGCGTTTCGATTCGAACTCATGTCCAATTTGAATTCCTTGTTCAGTTTTAGTTGATTTGGTTTCTCCCGAATAAATTTATTCTAATTTTATTTTAAAAATTTAATTAAACAAGTACAAATCTAATCTATAAACTTTTTTTTTAACGGCAAATTTGGATCACTGACGGGGACATTACACCACCCACCCGATCATCTCCAATCCCCATCAGGAGGAAACTCAGCCTCTGGTGAGAGAAAAACATCTGGCCCAACTTGTAACCCTCAATTTTTATTCTTTGGTATAAGTGGTACTTGAACCCAAGACCTCTAGTTTAGCGGTCATACACCTTTGCCACTAGACTAAGCTAGTGGGTGTTCTAATCTATAAACTAAAATATAATTATAAACCATCAAATTCTCAAATGACATTTATTATAGTTGTACCATTAGGATTAGGAATACACATTTTAACATTAGGAATACAAATTTATATATACTTTCCAAATTATAAAAAGTTCAGAATAGAAAGTCTATATATAGTCTAACAATTAGTCTAAACATTAAGTGAAATTGTTCAAACTATAACCTCATATCATTAATTAACAACTAATATATTTATTTTCTAAATGATGCATATTGATGCATGATTTGGGGTTGGATTAGAAATTTTTTTTTTTACCTCCAATAAATATAAAAAAATGGCAAAACCAACCTAGCAAGACGTTAGGCAGACGCGATGAAAGAAATACAACTGAGTTTATAATTATAAGATTATAAACCTATAAAACAGAAAAGCAAACATGCTACTACCTAAAACGGAAAAAAGAGCATCACTTTGAACCACCTAGATTTTCTTTTTGGAAAGATTGCATTCCTTTATTAGATTGTTTCTTTGTTTCAACTTAAATTAATCAATTAGTTAGGGATCCACAGGAGAAAATTAGTCGGTTTCCCACATTGTTCCTCAATCAAGGATCTATGTTTTAATGTTAATTTATGTCCACTCAATTGTTTGATTGAATTGTTGTCGACAACTGAAAAAACCACCAGCATAACCATCCTCAACGTCACCTACCGAAACGACCCCCTTGTATTCGTACCAGATTTTTGCTTCAGCCTCACTCGTTAATTCCATCACCACAATTGTAAAGCTAGTCTTCTATAATGCTTAGCGTACTTGTTAGCAGACTAGTTGCTACTTGGCGTACTTGTTAGTGAACTTGATAATGCTTAGCGTCCTTGTTAGCGGACTAGTTGCTACCTAGCGTACTTGTTAGCGAACTTGTTAAGTGCTAGCGAACTTCATTTAAGTCTTAGCGAACTTGTTCTCCTGATAGAATATTTTGCTGAATTCTAGGTAATGATTGTGTTGTGTCAAACATTCCTTTTGTCCCAGGCTCTCTTCTAGTATAAATACCAATGAGAAAACCCTATTGGTAACGCTTGAAGGAGTATTATTCCTACAGAGAGCCTTTGTGTGTGTGTTCTTGGTGTTAGTGTGTGTTCTTGAGCTTTAGGAATCATCAATGGGTGAGCATTGATGCTGATCCATCCGGAATCGACCATCACACATGATTTCCGCACTTGTGTGATGAATCATATGAGAACATGTTGCTCAAATCTGGTCCTGACAATGATGAAGAACACTAATCGTAAACACCAAGAGCAGCCCAGAAATTTATCGTAAACACCTAGAACAGCCTAGAAATTTCAGAAAATTCGATCGTAAACCTGAGAAACTCAAGAAAACTCGCAAAAACTATTAGATCTTCTTGAATTAATATCGTGAGAACCGCGAAACACTCGTTTCTTGGCTCTGATACCAATTGTTGGTCTAGGAACAACAATCGCTCACGATATCTAACTAATCTAAACATGCGAAATCCGGTTAGATTAGTGATTCAAGATAGAGAAGAGAAGAAATCGAAGAAAACGATGATTAAAACATGAAAAACCTCGATGATTAAAACATGAAAAACCTCATATTTGCACACAAGATGAACTTGTCGGGTACAAATAAGAAATCGTAAACTGATCTCTCTCTCTAGTTTACGATTACGATCATAAACTCCATTGCTCTCTCTCTAAAATCGTAATCTCCAAGGGTTACCCAATGAGAAGGTCTAGTGGGGTATATATAGTCCCCCATTGGGTTTACTATTGGGCCCCTTGTGGATCATAAACCCAATAGTAAACCCAAGCCCAACCATAAACTAGCCTATGATTCTAATGAAACCTTATAAGCCCAACCCAACTAATTTAATATTACAAGCCTCATAATCTAGCCTCTACAACTACAATAAGGCTTGGAGACCAAACCAGAATTCGGGGTGGAGGCAGGAGCCGAGCAGTTCGAACCCACCGGGGTTTCAGCCACGACCGCCACAGAGACAACGGGGTTTCTATAACCCTAACCCTGAGAGCACTAGGCAGATCCCGATTCAGTCTGAGGATTCGGGTATGAAGAATCTTACTCACATGATGGCTTAGATGATGCAGCAGAATCGGAAATTAGCCTTGGATATTCAGAAAGTTGCTCAGCAGAATGAATTGCATTTTTCTAAAAATGAGCAGGATATCTCTAGTGTTGTTAAAGAGATGGGAAACATAGGCACTCATATGCATAATTTGGAGAGACAGGTTGGCCAGCTTGCCAAATCTATGTCAGAGCGCCGGTAGGGAGGTTTGCCAGGCAATACCGAGACAAATCCGCGCCAAACAACTAAGGCGATTACCACTCGGAGTGGCAAGACCACTCAGGATCCAGTACCGCTAGCCACTGCTGAGCCGGTTGTAGTTGAGAGTGATGAGGTGATTGAGACTGAGGTTACTGGGCAGGTGCACCCTACTAGGCTACACCCAGCAAGTACAGCACGTCCCAGCGAGAGTCTACACACCTCCTGTTCCATTACCCACACGTTTGAGGCAGGATAGAGCCGAGGAGAATTACAACAAATTTTTTGCCCTGTTTAAACAGCTTCACATCAATCTCCCATTTGTTGAGGCATTAGCACAAATGCCTATGTATGCGAGGTTTCTTAAGGATTTATTGAGCAACAAAAAGAAACTTGAGGACTTATCAACGGTTACATTGAACGAGGAGTGTTCAGCAGTTCTCCAAAACAAGCTGCCACAGAAGATGAAGGATCCCGGGAGTTTTATGATTCCGTGTTTGATTGGTAGCTTATCCGTCAACAATGCTCTTGCTGATCTAGGTGCTAGCATCAATTTGATGCCATATTATATATTTGCTAGACTAGATCTTGGTGAGCCCACTCCCACGCACATGAGTATACAGCTTGCTGACCGTTCGGTCAAATATCCGAGGGGTATTATGGAGAATATGTTGGTGAAGGTGGATATATTTGTGTTCCCTGTCGATTTTGTTATCCTGGATATGGATGAGGACGAGCATGTGCCTCTTATCTTAGGTCGTCCATTTCTAGCTACCGCATGTGCTTTGGTTAACGTTTTCAGCGGTACGCTTACATTACGCGTCGAGGACGAGACGGTGACCTTTGACATTCATGATTCGATGAGACGTCCTCAGAGTCAGGATAATACACTCTACTTTGTTAACACCATCACTCCACAAGTGAGTGATCATTTTGAGGATATTTGTGATTCTGGTGTTTCAGACATGCAGCTTTGGGGTGGAGTTGACCCGCAGCTTGGTGTGTATGCTGCTGCTGCGTGTGAGGTGACTAGTGAGGAGACTAGTGCATTTGATTTGAGCTCGGAGGTTTTTGAGGTCTTTGACACCATGACGACCCACATTAGAGCTTAAGGAGTTACCATCTCAGTTGGAGTATGCGTTTTTAGAGACAGATTCGAGACTTCCTGTTATCATTGCTTCGGATCTGACGAGATGAGAAACAGAGATTGTTGGATGTTTTGAGAGAGCACAAACACGCTATTGCGTGGAAGATTATGGATATTAAGGGGATTAGCCCTTCTTTCTGCACGCATAAGATTTTGATGGAGGATGAATTTAAGCCTGTTGTGCAGAGACAGAGACGACTGAACCCGAACATGTAGGATGTGGTGAAGTAAGAGGTTTTTACGCTTTTGGATGCCAGATTGATTTATCCTATCTCTGATTCACCGTGGGTCAGTCCGGTTCAGGTTGTGCCCAAGAAAGGGCACATGACACTTGTGGCGAATGAGAAGAATGAGATGATTCCTAAGCGCATGGTTACGGGGTGGAGAGTTTGCATTGACTATCGCAAACTCAATGATGCTACGAGGAAAGATCCTTTCCCACTCCCATTCATTGATCAGATTTGGAGCGTTTAGCCGGTCACAGTTATTATTGTTTCCTTGACGGCTTCTCAGGTTATTTCCAGATTCCCATCGCACTGGAGGATCAGGAGAAAACCACATTTACATCTCCTTATGGCACTTTCGCGTACTGACGCATGCCGTTTGGATTATGTAACGCTCTAGCGACATTCCAGCGCTGTATGGTTGTGAGTTTTCCTGATATGATCGGGGAATCCATGGAGGTTTTCATGGATGATTTTTCTGTTTTCGGGAGTTCCTTTGATCAGTGTTTGACGAGCTTATCGCGGATGTTAGCTCGATGTGAGGAGATGAACCTGTTGCTTAATTAGGAGAAGTGCCATTTCATGGTTCGTGAGGGTATTGTGCTTGGGCACAAGATTTCACGTGTGGGGCTTGAGGTCAATCGAGCCAAAGTTGATACTATATCCAGACTCCCACCGCCGACTTCTATGAGGTCCATTCGGAGTTTTCTAGGCCACGCGGGATTTTACCGATGATTCATACGTGATTTTTCGAAAATTGCTCGGCCGATGACACAGCTCCTGGAAAAGGATGCTCCGTTTGTGTTTAGTGATGAGTGCATGCAGGCATATAATATGTTGAAGGAGAGGTTAGTGAATGCCCCGATTATGGTTGCTCCAGATTGGATGCAATCGTTTGAGTTGATGTGTGATGCGAGCGATTTCGCAGTGGGGGCAGTCTTAGGACAGAGGAGGGATAAACACTTTCATCCGATTTACTATGCGAGTCAAACTCTTAATGATGCACAGGAGAACTACACTACTACAGAGAAAGAGTTGCTCGTCGTTGTGTTTCCCTTTGATAAATTTCGATCATATCTGGTCCTGTCGAAGACTATTGTGTATACGGATCATTTGGCTATTAAGTATTTGTTCAGCAAACAGGATGCTAAGCCAAGACTCATTCGATGGATCCTGCTGTTGCAGGAATTTGATATTGAGATCCGTGAGAAAAAGGGAGCCGAGAATGTGGTGGCTGATCATCTCTCGCGTTTGGATAACGCGGATGATGAAAAACTTGAGGGGATGCCCATAAATGACTATTTCCCCCATGAGTTACTCGATTATGTTCGCGTGAGAGATGACGATGAGAGTCCATGGTTTGCATATTTTGCGAACTACTTGTCGAGTGGGATGTAGGATCGGTGTTAAACAGATTAACTTAACAAGAAACCCTTTTACTTGCAAATATAACCCTGTGGAATTAAAGTTATATTTCACTCTACTTAAGCTTATATTAGTTCTCTTGTATTGATGTGAGTGCTTGATTGCATAAAGATAGTAACAACGAAGTAAGAAATACTCGGCACTATTTGCATTAACTCAAAGCTACACTTTTACAAGTTATTCGAGAACCATTGTGTAAACTATGAGCTAACTAAGCTATATATAGTGCTAATGAGATCAATGACAGCCATTGATCTCATGCGATATATTCTAGACCGTAAAATATAAAGTCAAATACAAACTACCAAAAGTATAAACTTTGACATTTGGAATATCTTGCGTGTTGACAACAACATACTACTTTACGAGAGCGGCTTGAATCAGATATAGAAGCATACGAGAAGCTTTGGCAGGATTGGACTTGCTGAAAAGACATCTCAGGAAAAGTCCGGTTGAACTCATTATCTGATGGATAATCGAGTTCACCCGGAATATTCGCTAAGAGACAAAACTGCTTCTTTCCGCTTGAACTGCCAGTTCCGCTAGAAGTGAGAATTCCGCTTCAACTTCAACTTCAGCCGGAACATAACAAAATTGGCATTCAGCCGGAAATCTTCCAAGCGCAATATTCCTTACAATTTCCCCATAAGCTGATGCTGTCAAGTTATTCTTTGATTCCAATGTTCATCTTTAAAAACTGACTTGTACCCAAAAACTTTCTTCTCCTTGACCTACTTATCGAAGAACTTAACCCCTGCATTCACATCCTTTGAGAGAACACTCATGTTAGTCATGGTGACCTTGACATGTTTCAGAGCTTCCCAATCTTGTTCATTCCACTGGTCTTGAACATTGATTGCTTCATGGGTTGTGAAACTGCTATCTGCCCTGTGTACATAAAAGAGTTTTTCTTCTTCTTCCCAAATTACAAACTTGATCTGACTGGTTGACTCTTCTTCAGCATCATCATCAACCTGAGTTTCAGAAAGCAATCCATGCTCGAGCACCTTCGATTCTATGCTCATTCTTAGCAGGAGCTCTGCTCTGGTTGGACTCATTATGTTTCTCAATTTGTCATAGATGTTAGTCAGTTGGGAGATATCAAGCATTCTGGTGGCAAGATGTGCATTCACTACTCTTGATGTGCCATTGAGGAATTGGAATTTGAAGTCAAAGTTGTCTTCATTAACTGTCCACCCAACGATTTTGTTTTGCTTGAGTGGGCCTCTTTTCCTTGGCTTTTGTTCTCTCTTTCTTTTGTGATGCAGTAGTCTTCTCTTTCTTACCTTATTTTCCTCATTGGACTCATCTGTTGATTCTTTTTTAGTTGGAGTTGTACCCTTTGAGGAATGAGAAGAAGGACCAGGTTGAACTTCAGTAGGTTTGGTAATGGTGATTGTTGGTTCTTTGAAGGTGAGTGGAGGTAGGGAGGTTTGAGTTTGTGGTCTACTGGCTTCTTGTGTGGGACTTGAAGGTGGAGTAGGTGGGAAAATGTCTAAAAAGTCCATGTTAGGTGGAGGCTTCTTCTTGAGAGGGACAATTGGTGTAAAATTGTCTGTTCTATATTTGGGGTTGGCAAGCTTGGTGGCTACTTTCTTGGAAATAGAAGGTGATTTGTAGGGTATGATGGCAAGTGACTGTAGAAGTGATGGAACTGTTGTAGGTATGGGATTTGGGTTGTAAGTGAAAGAAGGTGGAGGAGGGATATCTGCATCATCAATGAGTTCAGGTTTAACATTTATATTAGTTGATGTACCTGAGGTGAGCTCTGAAAGTGAAGGCATCACTAAATTTGGATTCACAGAAGCTATATCCCCTTTAAGCTTTTGAAAGATAGAATCGATCAAGCTGCAAAGTTCCCTGACTTGCATCTGAGCTACCTCTTCTTCTGTCTTCAAATTTCTAACCACAAGAGCCCTTTTTACCTTCTTCAGCAGTAGGTAATTCTCATCATTTCTTATCAGCTTGGTAGGCATTTGAGAGGCAATAGAAATCAGCCTCTACCTATCAACTTCAGTCAATGCCTCCAAATTATAGTCCTTTAATCTCTAATTGAAAGATCTTGTCTTAGCTTCTTCAAGCAAGTTCTCAAAAACTCCATTTTGCAAATACAGATCAATTTCCTCTGAAGCTCTTTGGCTAACCTCTCATCTTCTGCTACCCTTTTGGCATCTTCTAGCATTTTCAGCATAGCTTCAGCTTTAGGAGTTTGAACCACCTATTGAATAGTTCTAGGAGTTTCAGTTTGAACAGGTTCTTCAGCTTGAACTGGTTCTGTACTCCTCAAAGCTATTAAAGTTGCAGCTATGTCTTCAGCTTCTTCACTTCCCTGTTCTTCCGGTTGAACCACAGATGGCTGATCAGACCCATCAATGCCAAAGATTGAATTGCCAGGGCCATAGAATTCCACCTGGGTTACTGTTTGAGTTTCCGGTTGAACAACCAGTTGAGCTTCCACTTGAATTTCTGGTTGAACTTCCGGTTGAACAGAACTTAGGACTTCAGTCATTACCTGAGGTTGGGTGACTTCAGGTTCCTTATCAGCTAACTCCAACACATCTGTGTCTTCTTCTTCACCAATCAAGTTTTCATCACCTCCTTCAGTCATAGAAGCAACTGCAACAGTTGCAAGGCTATCTTCAATATCAACAGCTGCCTTGCTAGTGGAAGCAATGTTTCTATTCACTTGATCACTGGCTCTTTCAGCCGGAAATATGACATCTTTCAGAAGTGAAGTGATCATGTTTATGTGCTCAGGGAGAGCACCAGCAATCAGCATTGATGATTGTACTAGCTCAGTGAGGTTGGGGTCTTCAAAAGGAGAAATGGTAATCAGTTGACTACACTTCATGTTTACCCAACTTTCTTCAACTGTGAAGGGGTTAACACCAATCTTTTCACAAGCCGTGGCTCTAACTTCAGTTAGTATCCTCTGAGTTTCTTCAATTTCAGTCATAACAGGCCTTAAGGGCATCTTCTCCCCCAATTTGACAGTATCAGCTTCATTAGCATTTTCAGCTTCATCAGCATTTCTGAGAGGGTTTGAAGGGCCTTCTTCAGTGTCAGTAGGAGCCGCTTTCACCAAATGAGCAACAATTGCATTCAGTATTAACCTGTGCTTGGAGAGTAAGGTACAGTTCCGTCAATTCTGGTAGTGTATAAATCCTCAACTGGCCTTTTACCAGTATCCTTGGACAAAACCAAGTTATCAATCCGAGATTGATCAACTGTGGTACCCATGGCTTCTTGGCACCTGGGATTCTCTTCATCTGTTTCAGCAACCCTTGGTTCCAATGAAGGACTAATGGGTGCTGATTCAGAGAAGATTGCCGCAGTTTGGGTCTTACTTATGTTACTGCTAGCACCAAGATCCAGTGGGGATACTTGGGCAGCAGCAGCCCTAACTGCATGAATCTCTTCTGATCTCCTGAGATTCACCTCCGGTGAGCAGTGGGGGTTCAATGCAACAGTGTCCTGGTTCATCAGTATGTTCACAGGTAATGAGGTTGGTGGGTTAATAACACCCTCATTTGAACCAAGAATGGGTGCATTGTTACTCCTATGTGATAAGGGATGTAGGGGTGAAAAATGTTCAGATTGGGATTGTACATCTGCTTCTAATGACTCCCCCTCAAATGAAGGTTCATCCCTAAGAAAAAATCCCAGTTTAACCAGTTTCCGTTTAGGCTTTTTGCCTTGAACGGGGTTAGAAGCTTCGGGGTTGGTTGGTGGTACTAGGTGGAGGAGACCTAGTAACCACAGTTCTCCGTCTTTTAAATTTGACAGGTGTTGGGCTATACATTATGAGGCATGAACATTAGATTGGGCTTAGTAGGGTTTATGATTTGGGCATGATGGGCCGGTTCTTCTTATGGATTTCTGATCAAGGTTAGGGCTTTTGTAAGGGTTGTATAAATACCCATCTAGTTTATGATTCTAGTAGCTTTTGTGATTACGATTTTTTGTTTATCCTTTGTATTTCCGATCGCAAACTCACTTTAATAGAAGATTGATCAAGTTTCATTCAAGATTTGATTGTGTTGCCTTGTTCTTCATCTTAAATCAAGTCTATTTCATCATCTTCTTGCCGAATCTCTCACAAACAAGGATTCTACACTTGTTTGTGTTTTCGATATCGTGAACGATTGTTGTTTTGGGACCAACAATTGGTATCAGAGCTAAGAATCAACCGATTGGAGGTTCCACGATATTAGATTCGAGTGTTTGTCTGGAAAAAGTGGAAGCTTGTTGCTGTTTTTGGTGTTTACGATCATTTCTGGGTTGTTCTTGGATATTACAATCGGTGTTCTTCATCAAATCTGGGTTTACGAGTTCAAGATTGGATTTTTAAGTGTTTACGACCGCGTTTACGATCCAGAGCTGATTACAACTGCGTTTACGATCAGAATTGTGTTCTCGATCACGTTTACGACTCGGTAGTGTTTACGATCTGCTGCCTGTCTTTATCGTGAACTGGTGTTTACGATCGGAAACTCTTTTGGACAAATTTTTTAATTTTTCCTAAGATTTCGTCATGGATTTTGAACCGAGCATGTAACAAAAACTGGACTTTAAGATTGGATCGACTACCCGTCCTCCCAGACACACATCTGTTGATAACTTCCTTGAATGGAAATACAGATTCCAGAACCATTTGAAAAGTGTTGATCTGAGACTTTGGAGATCAGTTGTCAATGGAACATTCATACCTACTCACACTGAAGCAGGAAAAGTTGGAGTGGTGAAAACTGAAGCAGAATACTCGGATGATGATTGGGAAAAATGTAACAAGGATGAGAGAGCGTATACTATCATGACAATGGCATTGACTCCGGAGATTTCACAAGGGTTTAAGAAGTACAAGACTGCAAAGAAGCTCTGGGATGCTCTGGTGATTGCTTATGAAGGGAATCCCGATATCAAGGCAAGCCGTAAACAGATGTTGAAGCAGAAGTTCAACTTGTTCAATTACATTCAAGGAGAGTCCTTTGAAGCTCAAGTTCAAAGATTTTTGTCCTTAATTACTGAGATGTCAAGCTATGACGTTGACCCGAACAGGAAGATAAAAATCTGAAACTCTTGAACAGTCTGCCCAAGTCCTGGAATACCAACATTTCAATCATCAAAGATAACAACAAGCTGGATGAGTTGACTGTTGATGAGCTAATTAACAAACTGAAGTCAAAGCTAATTGATGATAAACAGAGAGAGCTGAATCATCTAAGTTCACTTAGTTTGGTAGGAAAACTGAATCAGGCTCTCTTATCTGAAGAAGTAGGGTCAAAGCAGGGTGGAAGTTCATCTGGACGTGATACAAGTACAAACACAAAGTCAATTGCATTCGTGGATTGTGCCCAAGCTGGTTCTAGTGGAATGATCAACCCTGATGAAGCAAACGCTACTAATGATCCCAACTTTGCTCTTGGAATGGGATTTATATATAGTTATCACGGTCTTATGGCTGGAACTTTGGTACCTACTGACATGCTATTAGGCGAGCTGAATCAGATTAATCCTGAAGATGTGGAAATGTTTGACGTTTCCTGGAAAATGGCTATGGCAGTTTTTCGCGCTAAGAAGTTTATGGCAAAAACTGGAAGGAATGTTTGGAAGGATCAGGACAAGATAAGGATGGGTTTTGATAAGAGCAAGCTCAAATGTTTCAATTGTGATGAGTACGGACATTTAGCAAGGGATTGTACCAAGCCAAAGAGGGAGAAACCAGAAGAGAAGAAAGCTGGAGATGGTAAAGGAAAAGCAGAGACAAAGGCTTTGGTTGTGCAGGATTGTGGGGAGTATCAATGGGCTTCGCAGGTAAGGGAACTCAGTCTGACAGGTGCTATGATTGCTCAGATGGAGAATAATGATGAGGAGGAACATGCATTTATGGTCACAGAGGAAAAGTCAGAAGAGAAAGAAGAGAACCTAGTTGAAGACAAGGAAGCATCTGCAGCCGAGGTCGACAACACAAAGGTATGTACTAATCCCACTTGTGCACGTTGAATTCCTGGCCTTAGACAACTTTGGAAAAATAGTGAGATAAAATTATTTGATATGCAATGTTCTAGAAGTTCGTTTAAGGGTATATGGGAAAAGAGTGAGGAGAAAGTCAAAGAACAGAAACTAGACATAGAGAAATACCAAGCCCTTGCCACTCAGAAGTCTGTCCTGTATGATAATGCTAAGTTAGAAATAGATGAGCTTAGAAAGCAGGTAGATGAACTTAAACATCAGAACAATGAGTTGCAAGTGAAATTAGATGTGAATCAAATGAGAAACAAAAGAATGCTTGAAGCTGGTAAGGCTTTGTCCACCTGCATAACTGATGTTAGATCTGGTAAGGATAGAGGAGGAATAAGAATTAGCTTTTCTGAAAAGAATAAGAATAGTATTCCTCAACCTGTGTCTAGAGATATAATAGGTATGATCTATGAGAAGGATTAGGTATATAGATCTGAATCAGAAATGCATGAAGCAGAACCTCCCATAGATAGTGTTTTGATTGGTGTGAAACCCATGACAGAAGAGGAGTTAGAAAACGAGAAACATATGACCTATGGTTTGGGTAATCAGAATCGATCAGTGACATTCACTTGTGAATCGGGTTCGTCCCAGGAATCATTAAACGATAATGTTAGTTCTTCTGATGTTATTGTTTCTTGTGCAGATGAAGTAGGGATCAAAGATGTTTCTGTGAAGGATGCTGAATGTTTGAGGGTTAAAGAGTGTCATGAGTCTAGTAGTTCAAGTTCTGATCTACCTAAGGACGATGTTTTGGCATCTGTATCTGAACTTAATGCGTCCAAGTCAAAACAATTAATGATGTCTATGTCTTCAAAACATGTTTCTGATTCTAATGAAGTAGTTAATGGTTTTAAAATTCGTGTGCCCAATACTAAAGATGGCCGTGAGTCTAAACCCAAGGAATTTGTTCCTTATCCCTAGGTTGTGTCTACCTTTAACAGAACCAACAAATCAAAATCGAAACAACTTTGTTTAATTACGCAACCTGAGAAAGTTCCAAATCATTTGATACACAAATGGGATGATAAGCCTCAATGGGAGTCATCTTACCCAAGGCGTTCATATGTCTGTAGTCAGAAACAACAAGCTTTGTCTCAGGGGAAGCAAAGTTCGAAAGCAATGAAGACTCAACAGTCTAAGGTTTTAAACACCAAAACTCCAGTGACAAAGCCTATGAAAAATGGAATGTGGCCAAAACTCCAAAAACAACCTACACACCTAAAGGAGTTTATCAAAGAAAAGATAAGATGAAATCTGAACTTGTTGAAAAACAGGTACCCAAAACAAAAGGTTTTTCTCAACCTAAAGGTAAAACAAAGGTTAAGAAACAAGTTTCAAAATCAAAAGATGTTTCTCAAACAAAACAAGTTGTTCAAACAAAATTAAAACTTGAGTGGACACCTATAAAAAGGTCACATCTCCACAGAAGAAACCTGCAACTGTTAAGAATTCAACCAATGTGTCAAAACCTCATAAACACACTTTGTGGAAACCAAAAGTCAACGCTCAAAGTTTGAGTGTAACTGAATCAAAATCAGGAATGTCCTTTCAATTAGTCAACTACATTGACTCCAAGGGTGTGCCCAAATCTGTTATGGCCTGGGTACCCGACTCTAACTGATCTTTGATTCATGTAGGGATAGCCGAGAAGAACTGTCAATAATCTCTGGTACGTTGATAGTGGTTGCTCCCGACATATGACCGGAGATTTATCACTTTTGGAAGAGGTACATGATTTTAATGGAGGAGGTGTCTCTTTTGCTGGTGGAGTTGGTGGCAGGATCAGCAAGAAAGGTGTGGTAAAGAATGGCAGCTTGACGTTCTCCGATGTGCATTATGTGGAGGAATTGTCACATAGTCTGCTCAGTGTTTCACAGATTTGTGATCGAGAATATTCTGTGTTGTTCAATAGCAAGGAATGTATCATTCTCAAACCTGGAGTCAAGATTCCTGAGGAGTGTATCTTGATGCGTACACCAAGGCGAGGAAATTCTTATCTTCTCAACATGGGTAATCCTCCGCATTCTGATGTGGCCTGTCTTATTTCAAAGCAAAATGAAAATCTGGCATTGTTATGGCATCGTTGTCTAGGATATGCCAACATGAAGAATCTGACCAAGCTGGCAAAGGGAGAGCATGTTAGAAACCTTCCCATCAAGGACTTCACATCAATTGAGAAGTGTGTTGCATGTGCTAAGGGGAAGCAACACAAGTTGCCACATGTGCTAAGGGGAAGCAACACAAGAATGCTACTTTGTTGGGTAGTCTGCAGATAGTGCTTATCGAGTCTACAACAAAACCACCAAAGTGATAATTGAGGCATTCAATGTTGACTGGTTGGAAGATAATCCGACTGATGTTTGAACTGGGCCAGACTGGATCTTTGATTATGGGTCATTGTTTGAAGGTTTCAACTTCTCAAATATGTTTCCTAGTCTGGGAGAAGAAGAAGACATCATTGCTCCAGCTCCTGAAGTAAGGCCATCTGTGGAAAATGTTAGTGACAGTGTATCAGCAGCAACTCCTAAGGATGATAATGTCGATGTTCCAGAATCTTCAGGAACTCATGATGATCAGAAGGAGTCAGAAATCCAAGGTATGAATGATAATGTTATTGATACTAACCTGCCTGTTTCTGTTTCAGTACCAGATGTACAAGTCACAAGAATCAACAGAGATCATCCTCTCAGCAATGTGGTCGGACCAGTGTCAGCAGGTGTCACTACTAGAAGCCGTGTGGGTGACATCAACTTCTGCATATACTCATGCTTTATCTCTCAGATAGAGCCTCCAAATGTGATGGTAGCTCTTAAAGATCCAAGTTGGATGGAGGCTATGCACGATGAATTGAATCAATTTTCAAAATTGGGAGTGTCGCATCTAGTGAAAAGGCCTGATAATAAGAAAGTTATACCCACAAGGTGGTTGTATAAGAACAAGAAAGATGATACGGGTGTGATTGTGAGAAACAAAGCCAGGTTGATTGTTCAAGGTCGCAGACATGTTTACGGGATTGATTATGATGAGGTGTACGCACCAGTGGCCAGGTTGGAAGCAATTCGAATATTCCTTGTTGTAGCAACCTATCTCAACTTCACAGTGCATCAGATGGATGTGAAGACAACATTCCTCTACGCTAAAATGAATGAAGAGGTTTATGTGGCTCAACCGCTAGGGTTCGTGGATGAAGAGCATCCAGATCATGTGTATCTTCTGGATAAAGCTTTGTATGGTTTGCATCAAGCTCCTCGCACGTGGTATGAGACTTTGTCAAAGCATTTGGTGGGAAATGGTTATACAAGGGGAGTGGTTGATCAAACTCTGTTCAGAAAGAAGGTGAAAGATGATATCATTATGGTGCAAGTGTATGTGGATGACATCATCTACGGGTCAACAAATGAAGAATTATGCACCGAATTTGAGGATATCATGAGAAAGAAGTTTGAGATGAGTGATCAAGGGGAGATGAACTTTTTCCTGGCATTACAAGTGAAACAAGATGAACCTGGGATTCTCATTCATCAAGCAAAACATGTGAATGAGATTCTGGAAAAGTACAAGATGCAGGACTCCAAGCCCAACTCCACTCCCATGGCATCCCGACCTCTTTTGACAGCAGATGTAGATGGGGAATCAGTGAGTGAATTCATGTATCGTTTAATGATCGGTTCACTCATGTATTTGACAGCAAGCAGGCCCGATATCATGCATGCAGTGTGTGTGTGTGCACGTTACCAGGCTAATCCTAAACTCTCTCATTTAGCTGCTGTTAAACGTATTTTTAGGTATCTGAAGGGCAGGCCTCGGCTTGGACTTTGGTATCCTAAGAATACAGATTTTCAATTGTTTGCATTTACTGACAGTGATTATGGAGGTAGTGATCTTGACAGGAAATCTACAACTGGTGGGTGTTAGTATTTGGGAGACAGACTCATCTCATGGCAGAGTAAGAAGCAACATACCGTTTCCAAGTCAACTGCCGAAGCTGAATATGTGGCAGCATCAGCTGGATGCTCGCAGGTAGTATGGATTCAGAATCAGCTCACTGACTACGGTATGGAATTTCTTAATACTCTAATTTTTTGTGATAATGCTGCTGCTCTGCAAATTGTCAAGAATCATGTTCAACATTCCAAAACAAAGCACATAGATATCAAGGTACATTTCATTCGTGATTGCTATGATAGGAAGTTGATTCAGCTTGAAAAGGTAAACTCCGAGCAAAATGTTTCTGACCTTTTCACAAAATCCCTTCCTCGTCCAAATTTTGAAATGTGTGTTGAAGGCATAAGGATGATTGCCTTCAGGGAATGATCTGATCAATACTGTTTGTACATAGTTTTGCTTTTATGTTTGCTTACTTTTGGTTTAAGTTTCATTTAATTTTTTTTAAGTCTTTTGTGTTTGTCTTGAGTTGATAGGAAGTGATATAAATGTCCAAGACAATCGGAGACTGACACGTGTAAGGCTGAAGTGAAAGATTGCTCAAAGATGATATGTCGGTAAGCTCAACCCAAAACTATGATCATCAATGTAAGTGCCGTAAACTTAACTTCTATATATGTTTAGTTTCCCGTCCTAGTTTACATGGTTTAAAAAACTGAGTCCCAGCAAAAATGGGTTGAGAGTGGTATCTACCTAGTATTCACTTTCTCACACGCCATGTTCTGCTGTTATGACAACACCACATAAAAGAAAAATGAAAAGAAAAAGGAAAAATGAAAAGAAAAAGAAAAATAATAAAATAATTATTTTGTTTGGTCTTCTCTGCGTGCTTTTGCGGCCGACCTGATCACCAACTGATAATTAAGGAAATAAGTGGTAGTCATAACGGTGTTGCATGGTTCCTCAAGTTGGGGGTTTGTGAATCCTCAATAAACTCTAAGGTTGGGTAGGTTTTGCTATGAACAATTGGGTGTGGGGACGGTTAAACATGACGGTAATATTGTACCATACTTAAGCACTTCAAAATGACTGGATGTGAGTTTATGCGGTGAAATGCTCTGGCAATCGTCTAGAGCGTCGAGTAACAGAAGCTGAAAAGGGTTCCTCAGTCAAAGATAAGTCTGGTTTGATCCATGAAATCATCAGCTTCAACGCAAGTATATCTTTTTGTCTCGGTAATAGGTTAGTTGTGTTTTATGTTTTTTTCCTTTTTTTTAAGTCTCTGACTGCTTAAATTTATTTATTTATTTATGATCAAGATCAGGTACTCAGGGGATGAGTCTGAGGGGAAGTTTTGTAACTCTCAAAAAAAAATTCAAAAATTTTAAGTGAATTTTTGATTAAGTGAGGTTTGGGGTCATTTAAAATGTTTTGAAAACTTAAGGGGGGCCTTTTGAAAATTTTACTTAAACAAAACCCTCTCACACCCCCATTTCCGATCCATTTTTTCCTCACCGTTTACGATCCCCTTCCTTTCCTCTCTTCGTTTACGATGCAGCGCACCGAAACCTAACCGCCCCCTTTCGCCGGAAAAACAAACTCCGGCTACCTCCGACCATTCCTGGTTGAAATCGAGAGCATCATCGCACTTGTCTTCGCATTCCGACCATAAAAACTCACTTCAATCAACCGTGTCCTCTTCGAATCTTCTGTCATTTTGTTTTTATTTTCTCCCGGTTGTTAATCCTTTTTGTTTCTTCGAGTTTTGCTTCGATTTCTCAAGTTTCGAAACCGTTTGTGTGTTGGTTGTAGTTAAAAGGTAGTGCTTTATGTTAATTTTTCACCTATGATGATTTTTGATGTGTTTGTGAAGAGTTGCAAGTTCATCAATGGAGGATTTCTGTGTCTACGATTGATATGTTGAAGAAGACGACTGTTCGCGTTTACAACGGCGTTTACGATCATGCGGTGTTTACGACTCCGCGTGATTACGACCTAATGGAGTTCACGATTGGGCGTATGGTTTACGACTGGACTCACTTGACCCTAATCGTGAACCCAAATTTCGATCGTAAACCCGTTAAAAGTTTGTTTTAAAATCGTAAACAATAAAATAATTACAAAATGGTTTTAAAAAATCTCATCAAACTTAATTTTTTTTAATAAAATTGAACAAGCTAATTTAAGAGTGTGTTTGTTAAAATTGTGGTTCAAAATCAAATTATTTCCTTTGAAAGTTTCAATTAATTTTTTTAATTAAAAGGTTAATCTAATAATCAATTGAACTTTGAGATGGTTTTTAACAAACATAATTGTTCATTGATGTGATTAACCTTGATACATTTGTCTTGGTTTCTCAGATGGCAGACGAAAATATTGATGAGGAAATTCACTTCGAAATGGATCACTGTATACATGCGTACCTAGATGACCCTCCAGAGAGACACATGCAGTTGTTCTACTCTTTAGTTGCAGGATTGAACGTATGCAAGATCAATCATGCTCTCAGGATAAGCGTGCTGATAGATGAACAACTTGTGAGAGAATTTTGGGGAACTGCAAGGGCAAGCGCTGATAAAACAAGTATCACAGCAACAGTTCAAAACCACAGAATCGAGATCGTAGAAGAAGATATTCGCCAAGGGCTGAATATAAATGATAAAGTTGAAGACACAATGGAATATTCTAAGGCTGCTGTGTTAGAGGTTGCACGTCTTTTGGGTTATGAAGGAAAATTCCCGCCGATCTTCAAGAAGCTTTTGCCACACTACTGGAGGTGTTTGGCACACTACATGCAGAAATCTTTCTTGGGGAAGAGAACAAGCTTTGATCAGCTGAACAAGGTGCATGGCACAGCATTTGTTGCACTGGCCTTGGACTGGGGGTTTAATTTTTCAAAGATGATGTTGTTAGATTGGGTTGGTAATGCTGATTTGAGTGCAAGAGAGCAATTTCTCATGACTCCAAGGTTTGTGCACATGGTGGTTTTGAAGAAGTATATAATGATTCAAGAAAGGGTAGAGAAGCTGGATATAAAATTCATGGATGACAGTGCTTTCGGTTTGCAAACCCAAGATAGAAGGGGAAAGAGCACTTTTCAAGGAAGACTCGAGTGGACTAAAAGAGGTGCTTTCCCGTAGGTTGCGAGGGTACAAGATGAAGAATTAGATTTTGAACCTGAAGTACCTCCAGTCAATGTATCTGTTGCTGAAGATCATGATGTGTCAACAACTGTTCCTGTGAATGTTCAAGAAGAACCTGAGAACATAACTTCGGATGAAGCAAATGTGATGGATGACATTTTCCCAGAAAATGAGAATCTGACAGACGATATTTATAGGGATTTAGGGCCAATCAGTCACAAGAGAACAAGGGATGACTTAAAATCTTCTTCAAGCAGTGATTCAATTCCACAAGAGTTGGATGCTAATTTTGCTGTTGATGATGTGCTTATAGAACCTATTCCAGTAAGTGAACCTTCACCGAGAAAGAAATCTGATCCAAGAACTATCAGATTCAAGTTTCAGAAGACAAGCTCAAGCCTGATGGTGTTTGAACATACGGGTGCAAATATGCAGAATGATGACATGTCTGAACCTGCAAATGTGGAGAGTACACTTCAGGAAAATAACCAAGTTGATGCTCAAGATCAAACTCCAATGCAAACTGAGAGTCCTATTCTGAATGAACAAAGCCCAGTTTATGAGGAAAGGCAATTCCTTGAGGTTGACAGCTCGTTTGTTAAGCCCAACCCTGTAAGGATAAACATTTCTACTGAACCTAGCCAGCACTCAACCATTCCAAGCTTTCGTCCGTACCAAGCACTTGTTGAAGAACTTGCTCAAGCTAGTGATCTCCCTGTAGATCTACGGATAAGTGCTGATCCTCAAATTAACCTCTTTTTATCACAAAACAGGAGGATAGATGGAGAGATTAAAGAACTGAAGGAAGAAAACAAGAGGTTGAAGGAGAAGGAGAGCAAAAATGAAGCCAGTATTGGATTCCTGTATGCAGGATATCTTGAACTAAGAAAGAAGTTGGAAGAATTGAAGGGAGTTGATAGTTCAAATGCACAAAGTTCTTCTCAATGTGCTCAAACAGCTGATGTAGTGCATGAAGATGAAGGTGATGACACCATTGAGATGTCTGACTATGTTCGAGGAGGAAGATTCATTTCAAAAGCACCAGAAAGTCATGAGAATTGGTTCAAGGATTTCTTCTAGGGACCTCCCCCTATGCTGTACTCAATTAATGTAGGAGAAATTGAAATTGACAAGAGGGGGAGTCGTGAACCTATTTTGTGCTGGCACTACGATGCTGAGAGAAAGTTGTTTGCTGTGATCAGAGATGGTTATAGTCCAGTGGAGTACTACAGAACTCGAGGTCAATTTCACTCATGGACTGAGACAGCGATGAGAAATTTGCTGAGAGCTCCATTTATTAACAGATGGATGAATGCGCATGGAGACCTCGTTCGTAACAATCTGATGAGTCATCTTGAAGAAAACTTTGCTAACTTTGATCTCAAGCAAACAAGATGGGTTCAGACTGGAACTGACCCTGTTACAAATGAGCATGTAGGAGAAGTGAGGCGACCACCCACCAAAAAAACTCGAGTGATCAACATGTTGGACGAGATTGAAGATGGTACGCTTGTGAAGAATTTTGATAATTGGTTTTATGATCCAACAACTCATGAGGTGGTGGTGGTCTGCAAGAAGATGCAAGAATTTCGCTTCTATGATCCAGTTGATTTGCTGAGGTTTGGAGAGCGCGATATCAAACTCCTAGCCACCCAACCTATCCTAGGTGATGAGCTTGACTTTGAGAATGCTATAAGGGTGGGAATCTTTCATGGTACAGCAAACCGGATTGTAGAGCGTGAATGGTGGTCTAGGAAGGAGTCTCACACCTTCTGATTTGATTTCCTTCTTCCGTAGACTGTCTAATGGTTCATGCCTAGGGGAAGATTGTTGGGCTATACATTATGAGGCATGAACATTAGATTGGGCTTACATTGGTTTGGGCTTAGTAGGGTTTACGATTTGGGCATGATGGGCCGGTTTTTCTTATGGGTTTACGATCAAGGTTAGGGCTTTTGTAAGGGTTGTATAAATACCCATCTAGTTTATGATTCTAGTAGCTTTTGTGATTACGATTTTCTGTTTATCCTTTGTATTTCCGATCGCAAACACACTTTAATAGAAGATTAATCAAGTTTCATTCAAGATTTGATTGTGTTGCCTTGTTCTTCATCTTAAATCAAGTCTATTTCATCATCTTCTTGTCGAATCTCTCACAAACAAGGATTCCGCACTTGTTTGTGTTTTCGATATCGTGAACGATTGTTGTTTTGGGACCAACAATAGGTGGTAATTCGGATGAGGATGTGGCAGTGGTAGTTTTAGTGGAAGTTATCCTCTTTTTGGATTTGTAAATTTGTAAAGTAGAGGAAGCTGGGATAGATGTGGGATCAGGAGCTATAAGGTTGATAGTCCTGTCATCTTGAGCATGAGGCTCAGTTGCTGCTACAGTTTCCGTTTGAACCTCAGCATGAGCAGGTTCATCAGGAAACTACCTTGGAATTGGTAAGGGATGGTCAGTGTCCCTTCCAAGAAATGCAGTCTTATTTAAAGCTAAGTTTGAAAAAGTTTTCTCCGTTAGGTGTTTTGGTTCCAAAACTTTACCACCCAAGACAATTTGGGGGTATTCCTCCTCGAGAATACATGTCAAAAACCTTGGGTACAAATAGATATAGTCTGGTGAGAGGTTTGATTTGAGACCCTTAAAAATCAGTTTAGAAAAGTTGAAATTTTGAGCTTTGACCACAGCATAAAATGCTGAGGCTTGTTCAGCAGCAAGTTCATCGGAACCGCCTTTCTTGGGAGTCAGGCAAACCAGAAGGGTGTGGGCTAGAAATCTCCACTTGTAAGGCAATTGCACCTTCTTGATGGTTTTGCTTCCCATTGAACCGCCGTATCCAATATCACTAAACAACTTTAGATACACCGATGAGTCTACAAATACATACCCATCGTCGTCCCTTAGTTTTAACACCTTTCGAATTGTAGTTTCAGTGATTTCCACTATCGTGCCCTGAACTGTATACACAATTGATTCACTACCATCTTCGGCTTCGGCAACCATAGCATGTGACCAGAACTCTTCCATTATTTCTTTATAGATTACCGCTTCAACTGTCAGCGCATAGTGAAGATGATAGTTCTTGAGGAAGTTTATCATACCATTGTAGATGTCGGTCTTGCTAGGTTCTTCGAGATAAGCCACCAAGTTGTGCTCTACGGGAAAATTTGAGTCACCGACGGGCTTCTTGCCACTCGACCTTGCTTTAGGAGCCTAGGTTGATGTTCGATTTGAGAGAAATCGTCGGTTATTTGGAAGTTACGGAGAGGTTTTGGGAGAAAGTTGGGAGTAATTTCGGAGTGGGGTTTGAGAAAAATGGGGAAGAATGACGGTAATTTAGGGCTTTTACCTTTGACGTGGATGACGTGGAGGAGAAAAGTTTTAAACAGACGGTTCAGTAACTGATGGGACAAATGCTTTATGGGTTATACGGTACAAGTTGGTAAAGCATGTCTTTATCCAAAAGTAAATTTGCTGAAACCTCGGATATTAAATGGTTAAAAACTTAATGGGTAAATAAATGTGTATCCGCTTAGAAAAGCGTGCCTTCCGGGTAATTAAATTAGACATTGACTTTTGTTGACCCGGAAGTTCAAGCGGAACCCATTTTCTCCTTTATTTTAAAGACTAAAATTCTTCCGTTTGAACTTCAAGCGGATAATTTTTCCGCTTGGAAGAATTGTCTTAAAAATTTTCCACGTGAGTTACAAAGCAGTGTTCCGGTTGAAGTTCACCCGGTGAATTTCAAAGTTGTTTGACCCACAGATTGAACCGGAACTTTAAACTGAACAACAAAACACATGATTTTTGAAAATTTGTGATTAATTTTTCATAGTGTAACAGAAGTTACTGACTATGAACTGAGATGATATCTAATTATCACAAGAGATTTTCTTTTTCTCTTTCTTTTTGTATCAAGAGACGGGCTCTTAAGCACATGCCTCTCTTTTATTTAAAAATTTTGAAAAGTTTTATTCAAAATTCATCATCCCAATGGCTGTGATGAGATAGAAAAATCTTGCCTCATCAAAAGCTTTTGTAAACAGATCTGCCAATTGATGATTAGTGTGAACTTTAAACAATTTAATCAGATTCTTTTCTGCACAATCTCTAATAAAGTGATACCTTATGTCAATATGTTTGGTTTTGGAGTGCTTTACTGGATTGTTGATGATGGAGATGGCACTGTTGTTGTCTACAAGAATAGGAGTTTCCATGAATGTGATCCCATAGTCAAGCATCTGATTTTGGATCCAAAGGACTTGACTACAACAGCTTGAGGCAGCAATATACTCAGCCTCTGCAGTTGAAGTGGAAACACAAGTTTGTTTCTTGCATTGCCAAGAGACAAGCCTTTCACCCAAAAATTGACATCCTCCTGATGTTGATTTCTTTTCTATGTCACATTCTCCATAGTCACTATCTGTGAATGCTCTGAAAGAGAAGTCAGAGTTCTTGGGATACCACAAACCCAGTTTTGGTTGCCCCTTCAGATACTTGAAGATTCTCTTGACAGCTAGCATATGTGACTCCCTTGGTGAGGACTGATATCTAGCACATAAGCAAACACTGAACATGATGTCAGGTCTACTAGCAGTGAGATACATCAGTGAGCCTATCATTGCTCTATACATGTGTACATCTACTGGCTTGCCACTTAAGTCACTTATTAACTTGTGGGAAGTGGAGATAGGAGTTTTAGCACTTGAGCATGTCAGCATATCAAATTTCTTCAGCATATCTTGAATATACTTTGACTTATTAAAAAAGATTCCATCTGCAGTTTTGCTTCACTTGTAGTCCTACGAAGAATCCCATGGAGCTCATCTCAAATTTGGACTGCATCAAAGTTTCAAACTCCTTGCACAAAAAAGTGTTTTGTCAATAGCCCCTCTCCTGTAGCTATTCTCTAGAAGATAGTTAGAAAGAGTTTCATACCAGGTTCTAGGTGCTTGTTTGAAACCATACAGAGCTTTGATCATCTTGCACACATTGTTAGGATGGTGAGGATCCTCAAAACCAGGAGGTTGTTTGACATATACTTCTTGTTCCAGTAGGCCATACAGGAAGGCACTTTTGACATCCATCTGAAATACTTGGAAGTCTTTAAAGGCAGCATAGGCTAAAAAGATTCTGATTGCTTCTAATCTAGCCACAGGTGCAAACACTTCATCATAATCAATGCCTTCTTCCTGCACACAGCCTTGCACTACTAGTCTTGCTTTGTTTTTTATGACAATTCCCCTGTCATCTTTCTTGTTTCTGAATACCCACTCTGTGCCAATTGGTTCTGCTCCATCAGGCAGATCTACCAATTCCCAAACTTTCTGCTTTGTTATTTTGAAATAACTCTTGCATTGTCTCTACCTAACTGTTATCTTCCAAGGCATCTGTTACCTTCTTGGGTACTTCTTGAGACAAAAATGCAGCATGCAAACAAATGTTTGCATTAGCATATCTACTTCTTGTCAACACAGGTGCTGACACTTCTCCAATAATATTCCTCATTGGATGATCTCTATTAATTCTTCTGTCAAGAAACATAGGGAACTCATGGCTTCTTCCATTTGAGGGTATATTGAGCTGAGGAAGTCTGTGGTCAAGCTCAATATCACCAATTTTTGATACAGGATCTGAACATTCAACTGTATTATGAGAGCTATCCTCTGAAATGTGGGCCAGATGCTCAAAACTGAATTCATATCATCATTTGAATTTTTCAGGTTCAGTTGACCCGGAATCAGTGTTCTCAAAAGTTTCTGAAATTAAGTTTTCCGGTTTAAACTATTTCAGAAGGTTTCATTCCTTTGCTTGGCAAGATAGGTTTGATGCTCATTGAAGAGAAGAAGGCTTGCTTCTCAGTTCCAGCAGTGTTGCTCTTCCAATGTTCATCAGCTGACCTATATAAATTCTGTTCCTGCACTAGGGAGCTCACAGGCTTATCAACAGTTATGTTGAAAGCAGTGGTTAGTGTGTCAATATCAAATAACCAAGTAGGTTGAGATTTAAAATTGTTGGTAGATTTTTCATTAAAAGATACATTTATAGTTTCTTCAACAATTTTGGTTCTCTTGTTGTATAATCTGTATGCTTTTGACGCACCTGAGTATCCAACAAAATATCCCGCATCTGCCTTTTCTGCAAATTTGGGCAATAACTCATTGGTTATTAATATTGTAACAGGACAACCAAATGGCTTAAAGAAGTAAATGTTTGGCTTTCTTTTTCTCCAAAGCTCATAGGGTGTCTTGTTTTTTCCTTTGAAAATTAGAATCCTGTTTTGGATATAACAGGCAGTGTTCACTGCTTCTGCCCAAAATATCACAGGGAGCTTGGAGTCTGCTAACATGGATCTAGCAGCTTCAATCAATGTCCTATTTCTCCTTTTAGCAACACCGTTTTGCTGTGGAGTTCTAGGAGCACTGAATTGTCTCACAATTCCCTTTTCCTCACAAAATGAATTAAGAACATGATTTTGAATTTTGTGCCATTATCACATCTGAATGTTTTGACCTTAAGATTAGACTGATTTTCTAAATTTGTCACAAGTGTTTCACGGCCGCTTTCGTACCCTTTTCGTGGTAATCTTGTTATATAACATGTTGCTGTAAATCCCACTATTAATTGATTTCGGTTAGTTCTGTACGGAACGATAACTAGTGAATAGATCTATTTGGGTTGAAGCCCCTGTCCTAATGTAAGGGAATAATTTGTGGCTTGTGTATTAAATCACCTATTGGCGGACTATTTTGAAGGCCTATGTCATAGAATAGGTGAAAATTAGCTAGGTTATGGTTATATTGGGTCACTGGGCCAATTTAGATGTGGTTAGGCTCAATTAAACAATGTTTAGAGGGAGTTTAGTGGGCCTATAATGCCAAAAAAAGGAATTAGTGGGTAATTAGGGTTACCAAAGATAGATTAGCTTGTTTTCCAAGCTAATCTCCCCCTATATAAGGATAGCTAATCTAGGGGTTTAGGGTTGGTTGTTCAATAGTGTTTTGCGACTTTGGTGTTCACGAAATTCTCAAGGAGAATTTCGACAAGTGTGTAGAAATCGGTGATCAATAGTAAAGTGTTTTTCTTCAAATCGGTTTGTGTTCTAATTGGTATTGTTATTGCTTTTCATTATAATTCTCGATTAATCTTGAATCACTCTAGTGTTTGGATTCCGCACACTCACTAGAGATCGTGATATCGTGTTTGGGTTATATTCGATCGTTACAATTGGTATCAGAGCTAAGAAACACAAGTTTCGAGGCTCTCGCGATATCCGATTCAAGTTTTTGACAACTAACGGTTTGAGTTTTGTGGTGATTTTCAGCTTTTAGCACGTTCGGAAGTATTTTTGCAGGTTTCAAGTCAAGACAGGAGCTTTCGAGGTGCTTAATTCGTGATTTGGAGACTTTTCGACCTTGTTTCTAGACTTTTCGATCGTCCTCCTGATCGAAAAGCCTTTTCTGTCGCGCCATTTCGATTGGAAAGTCCCCTTGTGACTTTTCGATCAGCCATCTGTCGATCGAAAAGTCACCCTTGTGACTTTTCGATCAGCCCATTTCGATCGAAAAGTCCCCCTTGTGACTTTTCGATCAGCCCATTTCGATCGGAAAGTTCCCTTGTGACTTTTCGATCAGCCATCTGTCGATCGAAAAGTCCCCCTTGTGACTTTTCGAGCTTCTCTTTTCGATCGGAAAGTCCCCACTGAGACTTTTCGATCCGCTGACACTTTTCGATCGAGAAGTCTGCTTTTCGACTGACCCCTTGTACGATCGAAAAGTACTTTTCGATCCAACCCTTTTCCGACCGAAAACCCACTTTCCGATCGAAACCCCACTTTTCGATCCATCCCCTTTTCAATCCGTTCAAGTCTTTCAGTTCGTATTTGATCCAGAAGTTCCATCCAAAGAAGTTCATGGCACCCATTCTACCAGGTACCACTTCATGCACCAACAATAATGAGGCATGCCTAAACCCTAAGTGTCAGGCTATTTTGAATGAATGTAAAGACTGGGAATGTAAGTTTACCAGTGAGACCCTAAATCGCGAATTAATTGATAGAGACCTTAGGGAGTCCAAAGGTAAGACCAGAATATTTAGAGAGAAACTTGAGGCCATTCAGGTTGATGTTAAGAGTCTTCAAAGTCAGTTGAGCGATAAAAGCACCTATCTTAGGCTTGCTAACGCTAAGGTAGAAGAGCTAACTAAGGAGGTGGAGGAACTAAGAACCAAACTTGACACTTCCCAGTCTGCCCTTGAGAAACATCAAGTTATTCAAAAGAAAATGATGGACTCTCATCATGTCTTATTCAAATCAGAAGAGAGACTCGAGCAGGTAAAAGAAACATCTGGCCTCGAGGATGGAAATTTTCCTCCCCCATTACAACATGAATACATCAAAGTGCCCCAAACTGCAGATGAATTGTTGAAAGAGTCCTTGAATGAAGCAACCATGGTATATGGGCCTCAATCAGTGAATAAAGATGAAAAGACAACCACTGAAGCAACTCAGTAAAATAACACTACTGAGTGTGCAGGTTCAAGCTCTAGTGAAGTAAAGAAAGCTGATAAAGAAAAGTTGGTTCCTTATCCAAAAATCGAGACTCCTTATTCCAAAGTTGTGGATGAGGTAAAGCGGGAACGAGTAGTGATGACTACAAGGCCCAATGGTAAGATATTCATGACAGCAGGGTCTATGTTCATTCCGATTGAAGGAGAAGAGCGACCCTCATTCACCACTAAGTTCAAAGGCTTGGGTCATGATGGTGGTTTATCATCTCACATTAAGAGTATAAGGCCCAAGATCACCATCAAGCCTCCAAATTCCGTTCCAATCAAGATTGAAAGGTCCAAGATGACAAACAAGTCTCCAAACTCATCAGTGGCCTCGTGAAGTGGCAAAACAACTTTCTCAAAGAAACCAGTGGGCCCAAAAGGACAAATGTCTGGTTCTGCTCAGTTTTCAACGAACCAGAAAAGATTCAACGGAAATGGATCAAGGTCAGAAAGATCGAACAACTGGAGATCTGGAGTCTTTCTAAACATGCAACCGAATCTCAATGCCTTTCCATCAAAGCCATACAGCTCAAACGGTCACACTTCTGACTTCTACCTGAAGAAGCAATCTTGCTTTAATTGTGGCAATCCTGGTCACATTGCCCGAAATTGTCTCTATCGCCCCTATGAGCCATATTATCCGCAAAGTCGGAGTGTTTCATCTCAAGAATCAGTTAAGTCTAAGCCAATGAAGGTGCAACCACCTAAGGCTATGAAGATTGTTTCTCCTAAGATAAAACCCTCTGATCAACATTGGGGCGCTGCCAAAGAGCAGAGAAAAATTTCAAATCAAAAATATGCTTTTCCAAATTATGAAAATTTTCATAAAAAGTTGAAGAAACCAATTTCAAAACAACACAATGTTAAAAAACCTAAAGTTGCCCCTCCAAAGGTAACTAAAACTGTTTTGAGAAAGAAACCTGAAATGAAAAAGGTTGAAAAACCTAAAGTCACTATTCCAAAAGTGACTAAAACAACTCATTAATCACCTCAAATTTGGAAACTTAAATCTATGTCACCCACAACTCCAATTCCTGATTTTACAAAGGGCATGTGTTTCAAAGAAATAACTTTCGTTGATTCATCAGGTCTACCCAGAACCACTATGGCCTGGGTTCCATTGGCTAACTGATCTCTCACCTTGTGCAGGAACAGTCAAGGAGGACTTTCATTAACCTTGTTTGCTTGTTTGTGATAGTGATTGTTCCAGGCACAGGAAAGGAGGCATCTCTTCACTTCATGACATGCAGATCTTTATGGGGGGTATGTTTCCTTGTGAGAGGTAAATCTGAAGAAAAATCAGCAAGGTACTGTCTGAATTGTTTGTTTCTTGGCTAATTGTTTGTTTCAAAAACTTTTCAAAAGATAAACTTTGAAGGTTAGCTTGGCCAGTTTTAGTAGATATTTAGTGATGTGTCTGTGTGTCAATAATAATAAAAAAATGTGTGTTGATTTTAAAAATCAAAAAGCAAGGGGAAGAATAGAAAAGATGAAATAGTTGACCCCTCAAAAATTGTGCTTTTGTAATTTTTAATCTTTTGTTTGTGTTTGAGAAGGCAGGGAAGTGAAATATTTCCGTTCTCAGAATGACTGACACACGTAAGGCAAAAGTGAAAAACATGATCCAAGGTGATTTGCTCGGTAGGCTCAGTTCCAAAAACAAAGGTATGGGTCAGAACACTTAAAGATAAAGTATGTCATTTGACGGGAAACACACACTTAGGTTAAGTGCTTGTTCTATTTGACTGCGAAATTGTTCCCGATACACACGCCGGACTCCAAAGTGTTGAATCGAAAATTTCAAAAAGTCGGCGTCCCCTCTGTTTTGTGTGAGCAAAGATCTGGGGATGTCAAAGCCGTCAGTCAAGTCTTGCCTTTGCTTTACGTGAGCAATGACCTGGTGTAGAATGGTTGACGTATTAATCAGATTTTCCTCTGTTTTGCGTGAGCAAAGACCTGGTTAGTCTGGATTAACGTGCTTGAAGATCACTATATATAATTTACACCCCAAAAGATGCCAATGTGCACAACAAAAGAGACCTTCTAGCGTCCAAAACCCTTTAGCCCTGACTTTGTGACTAGGCTTATGTGTTTGATGAAAGGTTACCACCTGACTGATAAACGCCTCTGAGTTGAAATCATACAAGTCTTTGTATATTATTCCTATCTCTTTTATGATCTGTTCTTTCTCTTCTCAACCAAGTCTCGAGAAAAGATTCAAAACTCTGGATATGGGAATGTGAAAATATGTGGTAGGGAATGATCAAGCTTGATAGACTGCACATATTAATTACCTAGGATTTGTATGTGACTGTTGGATGTTCATAATTAATGAACCTAAAAGATAAATAAGTGACAATCAACCGGGAAAATGAGGAACATGGGTTTAATAAGGACCGATATACTGGCAATCGCCTGGACGTGTTCGAGTAACAGATGCTGAAAAGGGTTCCTCGGTTCAGACAAAGACGGTTTGATCCCAAAATAAAACCTTCTCATTTAGTAATTTGGTATGTTTTTTTTGTTTCTTTTGTGTTATCTTAAGTTTATGAATTGGCCATGTTGATTTGAGAAGTTTAAATAAATTTTTTATGGGTTTTATGCAAGAAAGTTTGACCCTCCCTCAGAACCTCAGGGGGAGATAATAAAAAAGAGTCCTCGGGTTCAGGGAAAGTTGTTTGGTTAAGTAATGCTAACCCGATAACCAGTCATCATTGTCTGGTTAGTGTTTGTTCCATGTTGTGCTTGACAGGTTAAGTGAAAAAAAAAACAACTCATGAAAAAAATCAAGGACTCAGTTGATCAAAGCAAGAACTCTGCTGCTGATCAAGTTGAAGAACCAGCCGAAAAAGGACTTACCTTATGCTTAGGGGAAGTTTGTTGGTTGTACAAGAAAAGCTTCCAAAGATTCAAAAGACACTGTTCACGAGTTGAGGGGAAGCTAAATGCCTTCAGTTCAAAGATCTACAATCAAGAATGACAAGATATGAGGTTTTCAAAATTTAACCTCTGAACTTAATGGCAAGTCAAGACAGTTACTGATGATTCAGCAAGGACTCAACAATTTTCAAGAAGGAGCAAGTATTTGAGAATCCTCCTCTCATTACATGTTCGTCATTTGAAGTCCAAGCTAATGTTGATTGAGAGAACACTCCCTAAAGTCATTTGTTGTTGCCCAATGAAGAATCTTCACCAACCCATGCTCAAGCCAAGGTGAAGACTGCAAGTTTTGAAGATTGAAAGTAGAAGACATTTAATATCACAAGCCAAGGGGAAGATTGTAAGGGAATAATTAGTGGCTTGTGTATTAAATCACATATTGGCGGACTATTTTGAAGGCCTATGTCATAGAATAGGTGAAAATTAGCTGGGTTATGGTTATATTGGGTCACTGGGCCAATTTAGATGTGGTTGGGCTCAATTAAACAATGTTTAGAGGGAGTTTAGTGGGCCTAGAATGTCAAAAACGGGAATTAGTGGGTAATTAGGGTTACCAAAGATAGATTAGCTTGTTTTTCAAGCTAATATCCCCCTATATAAGGATAGCTAATCTAGGGGTTTAGGGTTGGTTGTTCAATAGTGTTTTGCGACTTTGGTGTTCACGAAATTCTCAAGGAGAATTTCGACAAGTGTGTAGCAATCGGTGATCAATAGTAAAGTGTTTTTCTTCAAATCGGTTTGTGTTCTAATTCGTATTGTTATTGCTTTTCATTATAATTCTCGATTAATCTTAAATCACTCTAGTGTTTGGATTCCACACACTCACTAGAGATCGTGATATCGTGTTTGGGTTATATTCGATCCTTACACCTAACTGGTCGCCCCAGTTCTGAATCCGCGCAAATAAGTCACGGGGTACATGTTAGTTATTTTAGGCCAGTGGTACTCTTGGGGAAGATGCCATAAGGTGGGTAAATCAGTTACTCTTTGAAATTAAGGTGCAGGTATATTAATGCAACCACAGTAACCACATATATAATATATTGTATGCCATCAAAACTATTTACAAAAACACATTTTATAGAGTCCTAAACTTGTGAACTCACCAACATTACGTTGATCCTTTCAAACTCAAGTATTTCTCACGTAACTAAGTTCGCTCTCGGTGTGCAAATGGGAAGTCTCTCAAACAAAAGGGCATGCATTAGGAGTGGAGTCATGGTCATCTTTTACTATCTAAATAAATCATGAACAATCGTATTTCTTATAATAACGTTCTCATTTCAGTATTGTAAGACAATGTTATATTTTATATAATCCGCTGCAACTTTGATAACATACTTGGTTTTCAAACATAAACAAAACTGTTAGAGATCGTTCTTCGTACCCACGACTATGACCCCATGACATCACATGCCCATGTAATCGGGAACATCGGGGTGTGACATAAATCATTACGAGGTCAGGTACAACAACTCATTATTGTTCGATGGTTTCAACTTCATGAGGCATTGGAATTTAAAGGCCTAAGGATTATTCGTTTAAAGATTGAGTACATGCACTGTGACTTTAGTGTTGAGGGAGACATTGAGTATGCGCTGATCAATATTAACGGCCAAGCGGTTACGGTTGTTGCAAAGTTTAAGTACTTAGGGTTGTTTGTCCAAAACGATGGGGGAGTTGATCATGCGTGGCTCAGTGCATCAGAGTGGGTTAGTGTCTGTCAGGACCAGATTTGAGCACAAGTATGTCATTTGATTCATCACACAAGTACGGAAATCATGTGTGATGGTTGATTTTGGTTGAATCTGCATCAATGCTTTCCCATTGATAATTTCTAAAGCTCAAGAACACATACTACACCAAGAACACACACACAAAATGCTCTCTGTATAATAAATCCAGGAGTGGCATACCCAGTAGGGTTTTTTCAATTGTATTTATACTACTAGAGAGCATAGGACAAAAAGGAATGTTTGACACAACAATCATTACATAGAATTCAACAATAAATATTCCACCAGACAGACAAGTTCACTAAGCATATGTTCAAGTTTGCTAGGAATAAGTTGGTCAGCTAACAAGTTTGCTAAGTGTAAACAAGTCTGCTAAACAAGTCCGCTAAGAGCTAACAAGTTCGCTAACAAGTTCGCAAAGAATGAACAAGTTCGCTAGGAAGTTCGCTAGGAACAAACAAGTCTGATAAACAAGTTCGCTAAGAGCTAATAAGTCCGCTAAGTAAGTGAACAAGTCCGCTAGGAACAATTTAAGTTCCCTAAGGCATACATAGAAATTTCAACAATGAAGTATGCTAAGTAGAAACAAGTCCGCTAAGCACAATCAAAAGTCCGCTAAGAAGGAAAACAAGTTCGCTAAAACATAAACAAAGTTTTGCTAAGTACAAACTTTAATTCTATTACACAAGATAAGTCTCTGTTCTAGCAAGTTGATCAAGAGGTCTTCACCAACAATACTCAATGGTGAATGGTTTGTGTTACCAATAACCAAAATGGGTATCCAACAATTTCCACCCTTGTTGGTAATACAAACACTTGAGCTTTAAGCCACCTGACCGAGTAACTTGAGCAGAAATCTCCAGTTTTCTCTTGCAGTTTCTTTGCCCTTATCGGAAAGTACGGTAAGTCTAAGATCGTACAGCCTCCAAAGATCTTGCCATACAAGCTTCTTCAGGTCATTGTAGTTATTCAGCTCAACCAATCTCTTTTGAACGTTCCAGAATGGCACTTGATCCATTGTCTTCTACCAAGAAATATTTGAAAATTTAGTACACCACCAATTCAAAAACATTAAGTAGTAATTGGCGTCGTAGCATTCATATGGTCTAAGTTGAGTAGGAATGGTCCGGATCTTCTGATAGTAGATCTGCTTCAGATAGGATCTTGAGAGAAGTCTGAGTTCAATTGCTGCAAAGAGTCTGATAGTATCAGCATCAACTCTCTCAATCACCAATTCATTTATCTTTCCACTATAGTACCAGCTGATCATAGGAAATTCTTCTGATTTCCTGGAATTGTCTTCACTTTCACCTCCACTCCAATTTCTTTAAACATATCGCGATGAGGGGCACAGAGACGTCTTTTCTCTGCAAGTATCTGAGCTTTCTTCTCTTCTTCATGAGTTTTCAGGTTCTTCTTGAATTCGTAAGAATCGCCGATTAGTGAAGCAGCTCTCAAACCCTTTTCATGGTTGGTGTGGTTCACTAGATCAAGGTGCTTCAGCTGCTTAAGTTCCGAGGTGAACAAACTGCAAAGAGCTCTGAAGTCAGCAAAGAATTGAACATAACCGTTCCGCCTCTTCACTAGAAATGCGTCAAATACTTCTTCATATTTCCATCCAAGAATTTTCATCCCATGATTGACATTGGGATTAGAAAGCATCTTTCTCAAGTTCTTGGCAGTAAACTGCAACATAGCTTTTGAATTTGGAGCCATCTTTGCCCAGTCGTCATAGATAGGAGGATTTTCTTTCCTTCTGAGAGCCTCAACTCGTTCAAGTTCTTTGATTCTGATTTGCTCCAACTACGCCAGACGTTCAGTCTTTCGGTATTCAATTACAAACTTTCGGAGACCTTTGAGTTTCTTCCGATTGTAAGCCTTCTTCTCCACATTCTTTAATCTAAGAGAGTCGCGGAGATCGTCGAAAGTCATCTTGTTGGTAGTGGATATGATACACTCTTCAGTATCAGGATCGGGAATTTCCTCAGATGGATTATCAGAAGGATGAAAATATGTTTTGCCAATGTCGTGAACTAAATCAGAGAGATGGTCGCGGATTGGAGTAAATTCGACTGTTTTCTCAGTGTCAGCAAAGACATCCATCAGGATATCATCTTCATCTTTAACATTTTGATTTTTAGGAAGGTGAGAGTTCAACCTTTCCTCATCAGTATATAGTTTTGTCAGCTTAGTATCGGTGAGACTCATAAGATATTCCAACGTGAAGTTGTCACTCATCAGAGATCTCACCATACGAGCTGCTTCAGACAATGCGAATTCTGGGTTCATCTGCTCTGGCTGACTCAGATCGATCTGGTAATGTGCTTGAGCCTCTTTTGCACAAGACAGCAGGAGGGTGTCCTGATTCATACCTTTTCAGGGCTTTTGCTTTTTCTTCCATCAATCTGTTTTGCTCACTGAGTGTTTCTTCATTGAGGGCTCGACGAGATCTATCCTCTTTCTCAGCTTCTCCTTCTCTCAGTCGCAGCAGGTCCTTGAGGTGCTATCACATCAGCATCAGCATCCTCTCCTTCAGAATCAGATGAGAAATATAAAGGATGCTTCAAAGATTTGTTCTCATTGAGCTTGCTCAGTAGATACAGCAGGAGCAATTTGATTTTGAAATTCTTAATCAGCACTCGATTCAAGGTTGATGACTTCAACATCTGTTGGTATAGAACCTGGAACACGTGGAGTGATATCCAAAGCAAGAGTCTCTCCAGTGGATATAACAGTTGATAGAGGAACATTCACATATCCATCATCTACTTCCATATTTATTTGAATAGGAGTAGGAAAGAGAGGTTCCTCTTCATCATCACTATCACTATCAATTGTATCCAGGTCAATGTAGTTTAGTGGATTTGCTTCATTCTTGAGTACATTCATTCTTTGTTCAAGCTCATTCATGTCGTCTTCATCACCAAAGTCTACAGTGTATGGATGTTCTTCATAAGTTGCATTATCATCATCTTCAAGAGCCTCAATGAGAATTCCGCAGGAATTCCTTCTTGAATAGATTTTCTCTGCATAGTATTCCTAGAAATTTGCCATTTCAAAATCTAGGAAGGCCGAGTCAACGTGCATATGATGGAAACCTTCAGTTACAGGAACTATAGCGGAAGATGTAGAGAGTGCAGCATGAATGGTAGGAACAATCGATAATTGAAGGGAGCTGTCAGGTTCAGCTTCAGACTCCACACTTGTGGATCCCTCAATAGCAAGAGCTTTGGATGCCTGGGCAAATCTTGGAAGTTTCAGATTTTCAGGTACAGGTGCAAGCTTCATGATTGAGTCCCGGGCTTCATCAACAGGTTCGTCATGAAGGAGGCTATTGACAAAAGATTCTTCGTTATCTGAAAAGTTCAACTCATCTCCTTCAATGATAGTATCAGCATCAACCTCAAAATCGCTGTCATTCATAGGGCTTGAAGTTTCTTGAATACCAGATGAGTCTTTGCCAGTTGGAGCAGGGGTAGAAGACTCTGGATTAGGTAGCATAGTCCTGTCAGTCACATCATCAGTTTGATTCGGTCCCTCAGTTGGTTTTGATCCTTGATTGCCAGAGTTGTCATCTAGTTTGTTGGTCAATTGTCTATCTTCAATGGATTTGGCTAGCAAGTCTTTGAGTCTCTGAATTTCAGTAGCCTGTTCAGCAATTATTTGTGACTGATAAGTGATTTCCTGGTTGGCCACTTGTAGAGAATAGTGCAGCTGATCATTCTGACTCTGAATATTTTCAATTTAAGCTTCGAGTTCCATAACATGTTCAGACACTATAATGGTCGAGCTGGCAGCAACATCACCAGTAGTTTCAATGGTGGTAATTACAGTTTCAGCAAGATTCTCCAAAGGTGTCATGTCCATATCCACTATCTGTTGTTGAATTCCAGGAAGTGGAGAGATGTTTGTTGAGGCTGAAGCTGGATCGAGTACGGTGCCAGATAGGTTAGTGACCTAAAGACTGATTTGTGGTGCAGGCTTTCTCCTAATCTTGCTTTTTTCTTGGCAGAATTTACTTCTATGTTCTCGGATAAACATGAACTCAGCAGATGTCTCATGGTCAACAGCGGTCGCATTCAGGTTGTCTAGACTTGTCCGTGGAGGAGACACTTGAGGACTATCAGGTACATCTTGATCTATCAAAAGATCATCTTGATCCAGGGACACTAAAGTCTCATCATCAGCTTCAACGTCTTGTAGTGGATCATAGTTTTCATCCGATGTCGATTGTTGTGTCTAAATTGTAGAGGCCATAGAAGATTCTCCAGTCCTCTGTCTTTTCCAAGGATGAATCACTTCAGGTGGTGCAGGACTATCATCAGAGTCCGAGGAGTCAGATTCTTCATCATCATGTTTGTCGTCTCCTTCCTCAGTTTCTGATGAGACCACATTCACAGGACTTGAAATAGGTTTAATATGCTCAGAAGCTTCAACACTAGCACCTTGGAGATTCCCAAGGTCTTCAGCAGCAGCAGCAGGATTTATAATAACTTGTGCATTCAAATCCAATTGAGGATGGACTTGAGCAGCTACAGGATTTTCAACTTGAGCTTCTACGAAAGCTTCACCCATTTGAATATCTCCTTCAACACCAGTAGGAGCAATCCGAGCAATCATCTCGGGAAAGAAAGGTACATTGATGCCTTGATATTTACCTTTATGGTATTTACTGTAAGAGCCAGCATTCATTGAGCTTGTGGAGAAGGTCTCTCCATTCTTGATCAAGCTTGGGTAGTAATGATCCAGTATAGCTTGAATGAACCGAGGATACATCAGAAATTTCTTTGCCCTTCTAGTAGGGTGTAGGTTAGCAATCATCCACTTGAGAAGTTGGTGAGATAGATTGAAACCCTCACCAATGATAAACCCGTGTAAAGCCCACACAGTTTATTCAATGAAATCATCTAGAGCTGCCTTTATGTGTCCAAAGGCAGCAATGAAGAAGCTGATTATGAACCTCCAGTTGATTGAAAATAAGGTCTTGAGTATCTTGTTGCTGACATTTGGGAGAAAGATGCCAGAATATCCCATCCTTGTAATTGTTGATTGCCACTGAGTCTTTGTGAAAGTCTTGGGCATGTCAGCATCTTGTAAGTTCCGGACAGTTTTGATCTTCTCCTCAGTAATTTCAACATCAGTGTTCTGGATTCTAGACCTTATCACATTTGTACCATCATCAAGCTGTACAGATTAAGCACTGTTCTAGAAAGTTTCAATGATGTTCTTATGGATGACAGGGTCAATCTGTGTCACACCCTGAACTTTCGGATACGTAGGCGTGTGACGTCATGGATCATAGTCGTGGATACACAGAACGACCTCTATCAGATTAATATACGTTTGAAAAACCAAGTATGTCATCAAATTTGCAGCGGAAAAATATGTTAAGACGACATTGTTTTACAATACTGAAATATAAATTGTTTCAGAAATGTTAAGATAGGAAGCATGATAAATAGTTAAGTCTTGATATTGCTTCGACCAAGGATTTAAAAGGAAAGTGTTTCATAAGTTATTTCATGATGATGAATGAGACTATGACTCCATAATACAGGCCCTAAGGTTTGACGTCCCATTTGCATACGGTCTGGCTTGGTTACCTGAGAAATACATGAGTTTGAAAAGGTCAACATAATGTTGGTGAGTTCACAGGTTTTGGATTATACAAAATGCATTTGTAAAACAGTTGATGATATACATGATATTATAATGGTTACTTGTCGTTGCATTGATCTACCTGCACCTTGATTTCAAACACTAACAGATTTACCCACCTATGATAACTTCCCCTAAGAAATACCAATAAAGAATAACTAACATGCACCCCCAGACTTGTTACGCGTGTGTCAGAACTGGAGCGACCAGATAGGGCGAGGTTGTCAACCCAAATAGATCTATTCACTAGTTATCGTTTCGTTACAGGAACTAATTGAAATCAATTGTTGGTGGGATTTGTAGTAATATGTTGTATAACAAATTACTATGAAGGGGTATGAAAGAACAGATAGTCAATAAGGCGTAACAGTTGTACCATAATATCAATCAGATGTTTGGATGGACGGTCATATTTATTGTCTAATAAATATAGGACTGGTAGAAATAATTATAGTTCCAATAATTATTTAAAGTGTGTTTGTCTGTTTCATGATTCTTCCTAAAAGTATTTAAAATAGTTTAAAGGAAAGACTTTGTATACAATCAAAAGAATGTATAAAGTTTGGTGTTTCATGTATTTCTCCCCCATTGATAAAATAGTAAAGGAAAAGGGGCCGTGAAACTCACTTGATCAAGGTGATGATGAAAGTTGTATCGCACTAGACGTAGCAGGTAAACAATGTCCTAATAATAATTAATAAGACAGTTTAAGGTACTCTTTTGGTTGGATAATGTTCAGTTACCCAAATGATCCTGGTCGAGTCTTGACATAACATTCCCACTTGTATTGTTTGGAAAGCTCGTTTGGAATATTTATTGTTCAAATAAATATTTAGGTTAATGAATATATTTATAGTTGAATAAATATATATCTTGTAGAAATAATTATAAATCAAATAATTATTTAAAGTTATGAGAATACGTATTCGAATCAAGTTTTAAATATCGAGACAAATAATAAAGTATTTTATTATTTGAAGTTCACGATATATATTTAAGTCCGAGTTTACAATTATAGGCAAATAATTATATATAAGTCATAGAAATATTTATGCAAATAAATATATATAACTTATAGAAATGACATACGTTTCAATATTCTCGAGATTCTAGAAAAATATAAGTCTCTATATTTTTAGAAATTCAGTTGTTGGTTTGGCCGCTATATGATACAAGTGTCTGACATATGATCGTTATTAATATTCAACTCCGTAAATATTATTATGTTTATGTTATCTCAAATAGTTTTTCTAAATTATATTTAGAAAATAATAAAATATTAGAATTAGATATCTGTGTGTTTTTAACACTTTTAGGAAAATATATTTGTAACAATATATAAGTTTCACGTTGAGTAAGTTCAAAATATAACACTGTATATTTTTAGGTCCAACGTCTGGAATTAATATATTATATATATAAGTATTCCGTTAAGAAAATACGATATGAAAACTAATATTTAAGTCCTTAAATATTACCGGGTTGTAATAACTTTAAATAAATATTTTAAGTCATTAAAATAATGAGATAAAAAACTATGAGCACTTAGTAATTAATATGAGTCCAAATGCTCGGTATTTAGAAATATATATATATGTTTTATAAATATAAACACATTTTTATAATCAACACAGCCAATAATATATTATTTATATTTTATGTCTAAAATATATTCTCTTATATATTTTTAGTCCAATGTGTTACTTTGACGGTCTCCGAGTCAGTTATTATACCGCTTGGTCTATAATATTTTTAGTCCTCACAACGATTGTCAAAAATATATTGTGACACAAGTGCTTAAATATTAACGTTAGTTTAATATTTAAGACGGTTTGTTCATTTATATATATTTAGTGGGTGGTGTCAAGACTCGTTTTGGGTGATTATAAATATCAAAAACGAAGAACGAAAATTATTAAATTGAGAAGTTTAGACTTTTACCTCTAGCACTAGGCTATGTGATGAACCGAAAGAGGCGAGAGTATCTCCGTAGACCTGATCGAAAAATATCGAGTTTTTAAAGTTTGTCTCGAAAGGTAAAGTGGTCTTTTGTGGCCTAGTTTTCGGTGGTTTACGGTGATCGTTAGGGGCAAACGTTGAGGCCGTTTGGGAGGTGGCCAAGTGGACTATCCGTTGGTGGTTGACTGGTGGTGTTGCGGTGATCCGACAGTGGAGAAACGGTGGTCTAAAGATGGTTGTTGGGGCTAATCTAAAGGTAGCAAAAAAATAATAATATTGAAATGGCTCATGTGTAAATGACGGGTGATGGATTTTTTTTTATCATTTTCTTTTCTACTTCTTCAATGTATATATATATTTATATATGTGTATATACCTATATATATATATTCATGTGTTTTGGTCCGATGAGAATGAAAAAGATGGAGGCGAGGGGTTCGGTTTGATAGAAAAAGAGAAAGAAGAAAGAGTTGGGGTGATCGGTGAAGGTCTCGGTGGTGGTGGTCGGTGTTGATGGTGGCTGTGGAGTTTGATGATGATGGTGGTGGAGGTTGGCGGATGTTGATGGTGGTGGATGATATTAATGATGGTGGAGGTTGGCGGATGATGATGGTGGTGAATGGTGATGGTGGCTACGGGTGGTGGTGGAGCTCGATGATCGGGGAGGCTGGGGTGGTGGAACGGTGGTGTGGTGGTGGCGGCAAGATGGGGCAGCGGCGGTAGGGTGGTGGTGGCTGCTAGCTCTCGGCCGAACAAAGCAAGAGAGGGAGAGAGTGAGTGAGTTGGATGAGTGTGTTGTGTGTTCCTTGGATGAAGATTTTTAAGAGGGAGGTTGAGTGCGAAGGTGGTGAAGGAGGTGAGGGTGTTAGTGTGTTTGCAGGAGGTGGAGTGTTAGAGTAATTCAACATGTGTTTAATATTCTAACTCTAGTTAGGTTAGAGGGTAACCATAGTTTAGGTGGTGTGGTTAGGAGGTTTAGGTGGTGTTAATTTTTATAAAAGTTAACACTTTTCTTAATTATTTTATAAAATTTTACCAATATAAATGTAGTGTCATCATAAAATAATTAATTTAATGTCGATGGAGACTTTAAATGGGCCGAAATGTGAAGAACGGGTGTAGGGCCGGTACAGTTCGTGTCAGGCTGGTATGCGAGGCCTTCTCTGATTTTTGCGCGGTTCGTTTCTTTATTCACTAAAATTAGTCAGGAATATTATCTTTAAGCTTAAAAGTGTCGGGTGACCCGTTGGGCTTTATTTTTGGGCTCGGTTCGTTTATTTCGCAGTGTTGGGCCGGACTGGGCCTAATTCGTCATACGGACGAATCACACAGAATCGTTCTAGCGTTTTGATCGGGACGGGTTTCTAAATTAATTACGATAGTCATATATTGATAAACAATTTTTGTTTTAGTCGTAATTTAAATATTTTGAAGTTTCGTCTTTTATTTATTTTATTTGCTCACGTACCGCGTCCAGAAATAAATAATTTGTTTAAATAGTTTTAAGCTTAAATATTTTTCGTAGTCAAAACTAACTAAAGTTTTAAATAAAATATTCGCTTAAAGTGTTTGTCGGGTATCGGTATGATGTCCTACGACACCGTTTTAAGAAAAATATAAAAGTTATTTATATTTCATTTTTCTTCTTATTAAAATTCCACCAAATCACATGGTTGAATTTCCTTTTAGTTACGGTTATGTTTATCCATTACAAACGTAGGAATTGTCAAGGTAGGACGTTTATGTGCATAGTGTTTACTAATAATACTATTAAATTAAGTTATGCACATGTATATATGTATATATATACGGTCAAAGTATAGGTTTGACCTTAGATTTTTGACGGGTTGTCACAATCTGCATGGCTGTTACCCAAGTTGATTGTTGCAGTATGTCGATAGCTTGCTCATCAGCAGCTTCCCAGCTCTTGTTTTAATCACACCTTCCGTTGTGCAACCGACCATATTCCAAAGCTTCTACAGCTTGTCTGGGAAGCATCTGCACATATAGGATTCAAGATTATATCTGAGTTGACACTAGATGAATGTCATGTCACACTAGACTCGTGATAGTGACAGAGCTTTCCATATTAGAATCAAAGACATAAACTAACTCACATAGTGCATATACTCCAAAAAGATCAGAAGCAACCGGAATATCATGATTAACAAGGTAAAGTATCATTGGACCTTAAATCAATTTGTCTCTGTCATTAAACCTGGAAAACAAGGATCCGGATCTAAATCTCCATAATTTTAACTTTACTGAAAATTTTGCATGACAACTACAAATAACCCAACAAAAATTAGTCTAAATCAATCTTATATTGATTTGTTGTTGAGTCAAGGAGAAATTTATGAAAAAATCTACTACTTAGGCTCAACAATAGTAAAAAAAACCAAACTTAGAAAGTTTTGACAATATGGGATCAGAAACCAAAGGACTTTAAGTTAATTTGGTATAAAATGAGGTTTTAGGATCCCAGTTTGTCAAATCAGTTCTAGGAAAGTCACTTTGAGACTTGGTTCCACCTAAGCTTGTGAATCCCTTGATTTGGTGTCTTAAGATTGAGAAAAATGAACAACTTACTCTAAATCAACACATTTAGGTATAGGACAGGCAAGTTAGGATACAGCAGGTCTATCTTATTTCAAAGGCCGATTAGATGCATGCAATAAGAGTAACACTGACTTGTCAAGCTAACCGAACAATCCTAGTGTATCAGAAGTTCAAACACTGATCTAATGGCACGAAGACTTGACTCAAGTCCGCTAAGCAGGCTTCAAGTTCGCTAAGAAAGAATGAAGTTCGCTAAGGACTCAAACAAGTCCGCTAAGATTAATGTGATTTCACATGCAGATACACGACACTTCGAATTTACCATGAAGTGTCTAAATCACATTTCAGCAACAACTGAGATTGTCTAGAAGCAACAGAGTCAAGTTAACACACATGAACATGCCAAAAGGTCCTAATGGGTCAAAAAGTTCAATTTTGAGTATTAAAGGACAGAAGGTGGTGATCTATGCTTAACAGATTAGATGGTGGCTTTAACATGTTAAATTCAATTCAAACAAACAAACTTATGCACATAAGGATCAAGAAGCACATAATCAAGTCACCAAATTCACATTCAAGTAAGATACCCACATAAGTATCATGAGGTCAATTCCATGCAGAATTTGACTTATTAAAGTCAAAATGACCAGGTACGTGTTAAACCAGAGCTTAATCACCTGAGATAGTTCATATGAACCTTAAAGGTGTCATAGATCACATCTAAGTAATTATGTTCACTATTGATCACATAGATGATCAAATCAGCTTAAATAGGCCAAAACAGTCAAACAATATCAATTTTTGTGTAAAATGAGTCCAAGATCCCTTCACCCGAGTTATGGTCTAGTTCTAGATCCAAGTGGATCCAAAACAGACTAAACCGTGTTAGGCTCAATTGGATGTCAATTAACACAAAGAGAGCAATTTGCAAGTAAAGTTGGAAAAAGATGATGTCCTACCTGATTAAGAATATAAATGCTAGAATTGAGAATCACATACCTTTGTGAAGATCTATAGGTGACTAAGATCTAATCTAAGATGTAGTGAATTCTCAAATGACTCAATGAGTAATCTGCTGGGATCAAGCAATTTATATTAGAAATCAGACAAGATTTAAATTGAACAAACACAATAAAGATTTGCCCCTGTGTAGCTAAGTTTGAGTTTCAACTCAAATTGCCATTTGTTAGTGTTGGAATTTATGTGTAAAACGATTATGACAATCGTTACACAAACAGAAACATAATATAAGAATACAAAAGAAATTGATGATCTAACCGAATCGAAGACGCAGTGAACCGGATGACGAACTGATGGCTGGAACGATCCCTGAAAGTGGAAGAGTAGAAAAATGAAGGAACCGGGCTTGTGTTTGACACAATTCCCTTAAACAGATTCGTCGTCTGTTCCCAGGGTACACCGGTTCGAAGCAGCGTGTACTGCCGGACTATGATCCTTACCTGAAACGAAGATCGGAATGAAGCAGAGCAGTCCAAAGCGTTCAACCAGCAGCAAAATGAGATTGATGTTTGTCTTTTGTGTATATCCTTTCACGAAAATCTCTTCATGTATATATACAAGAAGAGTTCTACCCACCAAAGGTTGTCATTATTATGATCTTAAAGGTTCTCCATTATGATCGTTAATTAACGATCATAAATAGTCGGTTTAGGATGTGAGGAGTCTTTGCCACACCAAAAGGCTAGTCTAGAATTTTCTAGACCCTTGTCAAAACGAGTAAAAATTTGCTTCTCTCGGACCCGAGTTTCTGGAGCTGCATTCGTGTCCGCAGGTAGCGCGAGCACGCCTTGGATTTTTAACCCATCGAACCACTTTTTGCCCTCCCCCCCCTGCGCGCGTGTAGGTGCTAGAGTAAAACACATCTAAAGCTTTGACAAAGCTTGGATATATGGTCCTTATAAACCAACTCAACCTTTGTTCCCACACCAATGTGGGATAGCCAAACTCATTTGAGATTGATATCTCATTCACACACATTTTCCAACAATCCCCCACATGAATGGAGGTTGATCTCAAAGCAAATTAATCCCGATCGAATTTCAACAGTTGAATCTTGCATACGATAGGTAGGTGTTACCCTTTGAACCTTCGCTCATGAAACACACTTAGTTTACTGGCTCTGAGTAGGCGGTGATTCCTTTGAACTCGTATGCCGTTTGTGTAGGCGATAATGTGCTTCACACAAGACTTTCCTTGACAATATCAAGTCCTCATAGTTATGTCCGTTATGGTCATGAACATTAGCCTGGTTCTGCGAGAGCTCTTAGGTATTGTGACCCCTCTCAATACCCTTCGAAGCGACCCTACTTCTCTCTCACATAGGTGATTCACCACGTGTGGCTGCCTTAGCTGAATCATTAAAAGCCATAGGCTTAACCTCGTACTTGTCACTTTTAGGAATGAACTAGGAGATGTATCGATTCTAATTATACATCCCCTTCTTAAACTGCGTGGGTTTATCAAATCTTCCCCCACAGTGACCTCACTAGTTCATACAATTAGGTTGTCCTATTGACCTCAAATCTTGGGATCTCCAGTCAACTGAGTTAGGTTTTTCTTCATATGAAATTAATCTTTCAAGGGCTTCAATCCCATTCCCATGGACGACCTCCGAACTAACTCTCTACTTAGGCCTTTTGTTAGAGGATTCGCAATATTATCCTTAGACTTCACTTAGTCAACAGAGATAATTCCAGTTGAGATTAGTTGTCGTACCGTATTATGTCTACGTCTTGTATGTCTATTCTTACCATTATACATTGTGCTATGAGATCTGCCAATTGCCGCTTGACTATCACAACGTATACATATGGTTGTTGCCGGCTTAGGCCATCTTGGTATATTCTCTATAAATTGACATAGCCATTCTGCATCTTCACCAGCTTTATCTAAGCGATGAATTCTGCTTTCATCGTGGATCTAGCAATAACCATATGCTTTTTGAAGATTTCCACGATATGGTTGCACTTCCAAGGGTGAATACATATTCACTCATTGCTCTGGAATCATCCGTATTAGATATCGCATCAGATGTCCAATTTTCTCTGGAATCATTTGTATTAACTATCGTATCAGATATCCAATTTGCATCATAGTGTCATTCAATCACAACTGGATATTTGTTCTAGTGCAACCCATATTCCATTTTTGTACCTTAGGTACCTAAGTAACCTAATCACACAACTCCAATGAGTTGAAATTGGATTATTCGTGTATCCACTTGGCTTGTTTACAGCATAAGCTAAGCCTAGTCTCGTACAACTCATCAAATCTATCAAACTGCCAATAATTCTTGAGTACTCCAATATGTTAACAGGCTCTCCTCTGTTCTTAGCTAGATAATAACTCGTGTCAGTTTGGAGTTCTAGCTGCATTAGAGTCATTTGCATCTAACTTCTCAATAATTTTATCCACACGGTGGGTTTGACGTGAAACGAGTCCACTTTGACTTCGTGTGTTTTGAATCTCCAAAACCACATTTGCCATACCCATGTCTTTCATGTCAAATCTTGACATTACTCACATCAATGAGCATATTATCTGCATGGGAGCTAGTGGATCTTCCCCTGGGATGCCAACCACCCGGTTATCATAATCTAGATGGATCCCGCACTTTGTTAAACCAACCAAGATAATTTGCAGCCAAGATCTATAATCTTAACTTGCAATTTGTATTATGTGTTCTTAACTTGCAATAAGCACCCTTTATGACCACATTGTAGTCTTTCCAAGGTGAACACATTTTACCATGACTGTTGTGTACTCCACTTAGTCATATGATTGCAATTCTCATTGCCAAACATATATCAAATGCAAGCCACCCCCACATTGTAGTCTTTCCAAGGTGAACACATTTTACCATGACTGTTGTGTACTCCACTTAGTCATATGATTGCAATTCTCATTGCCAAACATATATCAAATGCAAGCCACCCCCACATTTAAGTGTCATTGGTTGGTATCCAAATAGGGTGATGAAAGGTTATCCCTCTCTCTATGGTTATGGCATTTCAACCATCACCCTGGTTCTTTCTCAAATGGTCTCTCTCCCCCCACATTGCCTGCACTTTGATAAGCTTTACGTGACATCACTTATGATCACACTTAGACCCTCACGATTTGAACAACAAATTTATCATTACGGTCCATAAGTTCAACTCATTATATGTAGTAGCTCACAAGTGCTTTAGAGTTGATGTAAGCAACACATGCCTTTTCCATAAGTATGTTCACACAAGCATCTCATACTTAGAATAATTCTAAGTTAACCTCTAAGCACAATTCTAGAAATTATGAAAGACCCACATGAGTCCCGAACAACCTGTCCGAAAGAACCGCACGATTCCGGAACAACCTATCCGAAGGGCCTCACGAGTCCGGAACAACCTGTTCGAAAGAACTAATGGTCCGGATGAGATCAAAATTGCTATAGGCGTCGAATCCTAGGTAATATCACTTTAATGACCTAGTCATTCAAGTTTTCCATAGTTTATATCATGTTCCTTACACCGAATGTAGACTTTCTTTGAACTTTGTCTATACACAAATCCAGTATATTGTGTTCATTTGTATCTTGAATGTTATAGTCGATTAATCTCAACAGGGCATCACAATCAACCAAGTACTAGTCTAGCATGCTTTAGACTGCAATACGTTAGCATGTGAACAGAAGATGCATCATTCTGATTCATCACAGCCTCAATGGATATCACAATATCCATTTCCCACATTCACACATCCGTTTAGACAAATTCGTGAGACAAGACCAATAACATTGTGTACGTCTCATATGTATGTTATATAACCATACATAACCCATTATTCGGTTTTAGGATCATAACCTATTTGCCTACGTACGTATCCAAAACACCAATGAAACTCGAAGGCCTCTTCATGAGCATTAATTCGATTAAATTTGGTGAGTGCATTCATAACCAATATGAAAGAATCCGGGATACACTCACTAGGTTTTGAGGTGTAGTCAAACAAATTGACACTCAACAACCCATTGCACACGCGGTGCATCATCCCTTGTTTTCTAGAACTATTCGTTTTAGGATACTCTCCCAAATGAAGACCAAGTCATCAAATAGTTCAACAACATTGAGGTGGTAGACGCATCTACTTGACCTTCATAAATCTCCGAAGATTTATAATTTACAATACCATATATTATAATCCATAACAACACATCTTGCATTCATACGTCACAATTCACACTTGTGCATCCGTATTATGTTGAACACATCAACACTAAAAGATATACCATTTCGTGTATTTTAATACACTTTATCATCTACCATTGTGTGGGGTGTTTCATATATGATTTAAATGTTTAATTTTAATTTCACAGGTGCAATTGACTTATTGTACTATCTAACTGGAAATAATTTATAGAAACATTATGTAATGTCAAATATCAAAGCAAACATAACCATTTTATCAAAATAATTTCATTCCACAAACACACTTATTTCAAAACATAACAAAGTATTATCCAAATATTTCATAATGAAACAAAGTCTTAAAAACATAAAATCATATAAAGTTGTTATCCCCAACACTCTCGTCATCAGATGTCTCGATAACCTCTTTAACATCACATCAAAGAGTTAATCGATGTAGTCCTCTTACAATAGTTCCAACCGCATGGAACTTAACTCAGTTTTGATGACGAAACATCCTCCATGAATTTGTAGATGCAAACAATATCGAGTAACCATTGATATTCAACTTGCTCACAGATATAGCATTCTTCATAATGCTAGGGACATGGAGAACATCTTCCAAGGTAAGGGGACATCCTGTAGACACCTTTAATTCTACAGTACCGATCCCAATTGCCTCTTGCTTAGTGCCATCTAGCGGCATTATGTGACTTTGGATGGCGTGATACTCCTTAAAGGAATACCGATTAGAGCACGCATGATCTGTTGCTCCAGACATTATAAATTATCCTCGGCATGCAATCACTCATGTCATTGCAGAAAATGATGGAGTGAACCCTAAGATATTTCCTTGAGTCTCGTCTTGAGGTACTCCCTCAGGGGAACTCCACGTACTCATCTCTTCATGTCCTCATTTTATTTGAAACTCTATTTCTTTGAACAAATCTGTTCAAAGCAACAACACCAAGTTGTTACACATCTATATTATATATAGATAAACTTTAACCAAATAAATATATTTGAGAACAACACCGAGTTGTTTTTCCTGATTGCCATTTCTCGCAAGAGTAGCAATGTGATTTAAAGAATTTCAACACCTTGTTTAATTCTTGTGAAGATCCGTTACAAGGGCTGTAAACATATTAGACAAAACCCTTTTTATTAATAATAAAATATTAAATTATCAACGATCATCACCATCTCATCAAACACGTTCTTAATTACATCATCAAGACATGTTCTTAATTACATCATCAAGACACGTTCTTAATTACATCATCAAGACACATTCTATATTACAACTTTACGTGAAATCGGTTTTAAAACATCGTCCACTCTAGCATTCACGTTGGACAATAAACTTTATAAATCATTCACACAATATGTTAATTTAAAAACACTCTCCAATAATATTCATAAAACGTTTTTATACCACAATAATATATATCAAGAAATCACAGATTGCTTTACAATCTACGAATCTGTTTAAGTTTGTTGGAATTTATGCGTAAAACGAGTATGACAATCGTTACACAAACAGAAACATAATATAAGAATACAAAATAAATTTACGATCTAACTGAATCGAAGACGCAGTGAACCGGATGACGAACTGATGGCTGGAACGATCCCTGAAAGTGGAAGACAAGAAAAATGAAGGAACCGGGCTTGTGTTTGACACAATTCCCTTAAACAGATTCACCGTCTGTTCCCAGGGTACACCGGTTCGAAGCAGCGTGTACTGCCGGAATATGATCCTTGCCTGAAACGAAGATCGGAATGAAGCAGAGCAGTCCAAAGCATTCAACCAGCAACAAAATGAGATCGATGTGTGTCTATTGTGTATATCCTTTCACGAAAATCTCTTCATGTATATATACAAGAAGAGTTCTACCCACCAAAGGTTGTCATTATTATGATCTTAAAGGTTCTCCATTATGATCGTTAATTAATGATCATAAATAGTCGGTTTAAGATGTGAGGAGTCTTTGCCACACCAAAAGGCTAGTCTAGAATTTCTAGACCCTGGTCAAAACGAGTAAAAATTTGCTTCTCTCAGACCCGGGTTTCTGGAGCTGCATTCGTGTCCGCAGGTCGCGCGGGCATGCCTTGGATTTTTAACCCATCGAACCACTTTCTGCACCCCCCTGCGCGCGTGTAGGTGCCAGAGTAAAATACATCCAAAGCTTTGACAAAGCTTGGATATATGGTCCTTATAAACCAACTAAACCTTTGTTCCCACACTAATGTGGGATAGCCAAACTCATTTGAGATTGACATCTTATTCACACACATTTTCCAATAGTTAGAACAACATACTTCTTCGATGATCTAATTTGTGTTACGATCACAATAAAGAGGTGAAATGATCTTGATCAATATCACAATGTTTCGGTTATGGGATCGACAAGCTAAGTTAAACTCAAGAAATAGTCAAATCATAGAAAATATAGGCAGAAAATTAAACAAATTGAATTAAAGACATAATTGAGAAAAATTAAACTCAAACCATCAGATTGATTAATAATTTGACTAATCAGTAGTTATTAACAGTTTTAAATTCTTTATTCACCAACTAGTCAATATCTTACAAGAAAACAAAATTGTTATTGGAGACAAGGTGAATTCCATACAATGTGTGATTCTCTATGTCAATCCAACTTCAAGGTCAAAAATTTAGGAACTAACTAGGTTGCTAATTTAGGTCAAATGATTAGAGCATATTCCTATGCTACGTTGTGTCTCGTGTATTGTACCTAGTTTAGAGAGTTTGAGTGAGTCATAGTTGCAACATACCAAGGTGCCGTACCAAATGTTACGCCGTACCAATTGGTACGCCCGTACCAAATGGTATGCCAGTTGGTACGCTAGTAAGTTGCTAACTATAAATAGTTCGTGTTAGAGAGAGTTCAGGAGTTCTGTCATTTGCTACATCTTAACTGTGTGTAACTGAGTGTGTTTCTCTCTATAGCTTGTAACTCTTTGTGAATCAATAAAGCTTTGCTTTATTTACATCGTGTTTGTTCTCGATTTACCGAATCTAGCAGTAGTAAGATCCGTTCCGTGGATTTACAAGTGGTATCAGAGCAATCCAGGTTGCTCTACTGCTGTGATTTGATCCATTTTTTATTTTTTTTAGAGAGAAAGCTTGCGTTCGAGTCGTTTTTCATCTATTTTTCTCAATTCTGAGTGATTCTAAGGTCAAAAATGATTTTTTAGTGTTCCTAGTGAGTTTTCGCACCTCACTGAATCAAATTCTAGTCCCAAAAGTCGAAAATTTGAAAAATCCGTCGATCTCAGTTTTGTATGTCGTTGGTACGCTCGAAGAACAGCTGCTACGCCTTTGGTATGCTTCTGGTACGCAAGGAAATATTCATCAGTTTCTGGTACGCTGAAATCTGGTCCGGAAGACAATCTTCAAGTTTGGTCCACTGACAGTTACTCCGTACCAAACTGGTACGCTGAGGGTGGTCTGGTACGCTTAAGTCATCTGGTCCGTATCTGGTACGTTGGTAATTCTGGTCTGAGATTTGGTCCGCTCGTTGGTTTGGTTCGGAGTTGGTACGCTGAGATTAGGTTTGGTACGCTGGCAGAAAAGTGACGTTCACTAAAACTGACGTAACTTGAGAACCGTTAAGAGTTATGGGAGCTACCAGCCAAAACGTTCATCTCGACGAGATCTAAACTTTCCCCAAAATCCGCTTGGAAGACCTCCGTTTTTGAGTTCGAAGTTTTGACATTCAATTTTTAACTTCAAGATGAGTGATTTTCAAGTGTTTTCAGCTATGCAAACCTCGATGTAAGCCATGATGAACTATGATAATGAAATCAGAACAACTCTGAAAGTTCCTAAATTAATTCGATTGGAAGATTATCATAACTGGAAGAAAAGATTTGAATCTTACATATACTCACAATATGTTGATTGTTGGATTCCGAATAAAAACAATATGAGTATCCGTTAATTGCTAATACTTTATCAAAATCAATAACTGATTTTGAGCCTGAAGAAAAGAAGGTATTTGCAAGAGAAAAGAAAACTTATAGTTTTCTCACGATGGCATTACCCAAAGATTTGATGCATCAGTTTAAGAATTTTCCAACGTCGAAACATTTATGGGATGCTATTAAGGAAAGATGTGATGGTAATGATCAGTACAAAAACACTCGAAAGAAAGTTTTAAAGAAAGAGTTTGACAATTTCGGGCTTTATGAGAATGAGAAGATCACAGATTTGATTGCAAGGTTTTCACATTTGATCAATGAACTTAAAATTGTAGGTGTCAAGAAAGAAAATGACGAATTAAAGAAGAAAATTCTGGAACCTCTACCCGTAAGGTGGGAGAATTTTGTGATGATGTTGTCTAATGATCCAAACTACTCAAGTTGGACATTCAATCAGCTGATAAGCAAATTACAAGCTCGAGAAATGGAATTACTTGTGAAAAAGTTCAGCAACTCCATTTTTTCAGAATCCTGAAGTATATTTTGGAGAAAATTCTGCTACTGTTCATGCTAAAACAAAGTCACATTCTATTTCAAGCAGTAATCCACCGTTAACAGCTTTTCTTGCTGGAAAGTCCGAAAATTCTGGTTATTCTTCAGGTTGCAGTTTTACTATTCCTAATAGACATCCAACAAGTCTGCTCCTACTCAAGCAACCAAAGATTTAGCTGCTTTGTTGTCTGATTTCATATCATCTTCGTCTGGATCCATATTTAGTAAAACTGGTAATTTTGGTTTGGTTTCAGAGGATCTAAAACAGATGGATGATGATCAGCTAAATAAATTAGATTTGGATTGGCAGTTTTCCATGACTGTTGAAAAAGGAAGAAGGTTTATTGACAAACATGGGAAGAGTTCTATTCTTCAAGGATGCAAACTGGGTTTAGATAAGTCTAAATTGAAATGTTACAAATGTTCTAAATTAGGACATTTTGCTCGAGAATGCAAGCAATCTTCTTCTAAACCAAGCACTTCAGATAGTCATAATCATAATAAACATGCAAAAGCACTGGTGACCGAGGAAGGTTATGATTGGGCTGCAGATTTTCCGGATGAATCTGCATTTTTAGTTCATTCTCTAGAAAATTATGCATTAATGGCTACTATGCAAGATGAATCAAGTGATTCTGAATCTCAAACAAGTGCATCTGAAACAAGTGATTCTGAAGTTAGTGGGTATGAGTCAACATGTGAAATTTGTTCTCAAAAAGAAAGAAAGAATCGAGAATTGATTTCTGAAAAGGAAGGGTTGATTGTTGAACATGAGAAGAAAGAAGCAGAGATAGAAGGTTACAAAAGAAAGTGTGAAGATTCTGGTGAGATTTTCAAAGCTAACGCAATGTTGGAAAAAGAAAAGAAGGTGTTAATAAAAGAGGTTTTAGAGCTAAAAGCAAGATTGGATGAGATGGTAAGTGACAATAAAGAAGAGAGCTTAAAGTTACAAAATGAAAATGCTGAGTTAGCTTTAAAGGTTGAAAAATGGGAGTTCGAAGCAAATGATGCTATTGGAGAATTTGATGCTTTGTATAAGAAATCTAAAGCAAGATTGGAATCACTTCTACTTACCAATTTTGAACTTCAGAAAGCGAATGATGAACTCAAGGTTTCAAACAATGACTATAAAGTTCTCCAGTCAAAATTACAAGATAAAGTCACCGATCTGACAAAAGAAAATAAATTGTTGACAAGAAATGTAGAGATTTATCAAGGAAAGGTGGAAAAGGTTACACAGGAAATGTTTGATGCCCATGATAAAGTGAGAAGATAAAAGTCTTTGTCTAACAGAGTTTCAGAACAGCTGATAGAGTCAAAAAATACTTTGGGTGAAGCGCAGAAAAAGATTTCAGATTTAAATGTTCAAATTCTGGATTTGAATCATCAATTAAATAACTTGAAGAATTCACATTCTTTCACCAGTTATTTGTGCAACGATGAAAATTCCAAAAGAGTATTTGGCGGAGAAGAATTCAATCAGTTACCACCCCTATTGGTTCAAACTGATCCTCTAGCTGATGTCAAATATTCTAAAACAATTGGTGATTATTCCGAATTTGTTTCTAAGAAATCTGAGAAGAAGGCATCAATGGTTTCAAACAAGAAAGTAAAAAAGGAGGAAAGTGTGATTGACAAATCTACTTCTAAATTTGTGTCTGGTGGGTTTATATCTGATGAGGGAATCATTTCTGCAGACAATGTGATTGAGAAAAATGAGGCTTTGTTGAGTGAAGCACAAGCTGCTGCTAACTTGGTAGAAGCTAACAAGTTGAAGGATATTAAAGCAACATTCAATCAAGCTGCTAAAGCTGGTCCTTCTGGTTCACAAATTGATTTATCAAAGCTACCAGGTTATAAGTGTTCCGGTTTGGGGAGTGAGGGTAAAAAGTTTGAAAAGAAAGACAGGAAGAATATGTCCAAGAAAGCTCCAAAAGAAAAGAAGGACACAAGCTTGGAACAAATCTATCATTTGGCTCAAGTGTTCATGTCTACAATGGAAAAAGGATTTGTAGGAAAGATTCAGAAGAAGGCTTCGTCTGAAAGTTCTTCTCGGAATGCTCAAATAGTTAAGGATTCTTCATCATCTAGATCTAATTCCACACCTCGAAGTCCTACATCAAAATGGGTACATTCTAACCGATTTCAAAATTTTGATGATATGTCTGATGGTTCTGAGGTCATTGATAGATGTCTCTTCAGTTCAGGACAAATCCCAATCTCAACGATCCTATCGTTTGTGCTATCAATGTCGCCAAAGGGGACACATGGCACGAGATTGTCCTGAAAATGTAAAAAATTCATTTTCAAACAAGTCTGCCACATTTATTGATGAATCCGGCATAATTTTTACTGAGTCAACACCATCCAAATCAAAATCTAAAATGAAAATTTTTTCAAATTTGATTCAAGTGTTGGTGGTTCATCACATGATGATGACTCTGCTAAAAATGAAAAAGCAAAAACGCAGTGGCGACCTAAAGTGGTCAGCAAAGCTGCTAATGATTTTGTAGAAGACACTGGTCGACCAGAAGCTGTGTGCTTCGGGTCATTTGAATACTAATCATTTAAACCAGTGTGCAAGTTTCTTCAAGAAGACCTGTTGGTGATTGTGAAGTTCAAAGCTTCTAGCAGTTACTGATAGTGGAGTCTCCTGCTTAACTTAAATTGAATGCTTCATATTTCAAAACTGAAAGTTTTACTGAAAGCTTAAACTGAAAGGTATCTGTATCGATTGGTTAATTTTCTTTCTTTTATATTTTGTATGTAGTTTACGGGGAGAAAGTTGAAAAACCAAAAATTAGTGTCTTTGTGTTTTTGTTAAAATGAAAATCCAAATATAGAGTTTTCATTTTAAGGAGGAGAAAACAGAAAATACAAAAACAATGAAAAACAGAAAATACAAAAACATTGAAAAATGAGAAATTGATCCGACATAATTGGGAAATGATGGTACATTGGCTTACATGTCTGGCTCATGAATAAAATAGATGAAAAAGCCATAAGATCATTGTTTGATGTGCTTGGTATGCTCGGCATTAAATCAGAAAGTATTTAGATGTGATAAACACATTAAAATTCTAATGCTTAACCAAGTGGACAACATCTTGATGCATATCTCTTGATATCAAGAAAAAAGATATGTGAAAAAGAAAATGAGAAGTCACTGTGTATAAATGTGTTCATTTTGCAAAGATTTAAACTTGTTTAATTTTCTTAATTTTGTCAAACGATCAGACTATCTCTGCGTGTCCACAAGACCGACCTGACCGTTGTTCGTTTGACGTTCTGCTTTATTTTCTTTGGTGTTTCGTATAACTCATCGGACTTTCTCTGCGTGTACGGGAGTACCGACCTGATTGTTGTTGGGTTATACCATTTCAACTTGTTTTCATTTTCTTATTTTGTTAAATCCGAGGCCTTATCTACGTATCGAAAGATCGACCTTAAGGTAGACGATTTAACATTCTTATTTCTTTTAGCATGGAACATAGTTGACTGAATCATGAATACAATCATTATGTGATCAGATCACAAATGAAGTCCCAAAGTGTGATAAGCAAAAACATATCTAAGTATGTCTGATAGTGTGGGGTACACTGGTCTAAGCAAATCTAATCAATACAATAACATATCCAGATGTTATGAGTATGATTGTGTCTGAGTTTAAGATGGACAAATTATACCAGTAATCGACATGACTTGTGTGCTGAAGTAATTGAAATTGAAATGCAGTTCAGCATGTCATGACCAATATGATCCCAAGTTGTGATCTTTCTCGCAAAAGAAAAAAATAGTGTGTGATTTTGTATTTCATTTCTGTATTGCGTTTATGTTTCATATCTAAAAAATCCAAAAAGATTTTAGGTGTGTTTTAGCATAACTTAGAAAATCAAAAAGATTTTAGGTTTGTTTTAGCATAAACTTAGAAAAATCAAAAAGATTTTCGGTGTGTTTTGATATAAAGTTTCAAAAAGCCAAAAAGATTTTGTTTCTTATTTGTTTTCGACCGATCGATACAAGATACAAAATTATGATTTCAAAACTATATCTTGGATTGTCGAAGAGAAGTTTTGCGCCAAGATTAAATTAATTTTCAAAAGAAAAATAAAGCCGCGTTTCTGTCTTCTGAAATTGTAGGTTATCTGTGTGATAAGACTCAAGCATGGTGAAAGGGGGACTATGTATTATCTTTTACAAGTGGATCTTGAAGTTCAAAGATTGTTCAAGTTTGATCCAACCATGCAAGCTCAATTTCTGACAAGATTTCAAGTTGAAGATCAGATGCAGCAATGCTGAAGATTGAACATTGAAGTTTCGTTAGATAGATAGATAGCTAGCTACAATACACGTTAAGGGGGAGTTTGTTAGAGCATATTCCTATGCTACGTTGTGTCTCGTGTATTGTATCTAGTTTAGAGAGTTTGAGTGAGTCATAGTTGCAACATACCAAGGTGCCATACCAAATGGTACGCCGTACCAATTGGTACGCCCGTACCAAATGGTATGCCAGTTGGTACGCTGGTAAGTTGCTAACTATAAATAGTTCGTGTTTGAGAGAGTTCAGGAGTTCTGTCATTTGCTACATCTTAACTGTGTGTAACTGAGTGTGTTTCTCTCTATAGCTTGTAACTCTTTGTGAATCAATAAAGCTTTGCTTTATTTACATCATGTTTGTTCTCGATTTACCGAATCAAGCAGTAGTAAGATCTGTTCCGTGGATTTACAGGGCATATCTACATGGTATAATTTATGCATCACAAAACATGACAGTTGCAGCCACTATGAATGTTAATTGAGCAACCGAATTCCAAAATTTGGAGAACTTAAAATTTCTAAGTAGCCAACAAGAACAGTGGTTGTATCATATAGCATAGATTCAAGTAATGTAAGTAACTTCCAACATTCAAATCACTAAATAACACAAGTTTCACCAAATGTTATAAAAATTTAAAGAAATATAAAGTTCATCCATAGTTAAACCGAATCCCCTGTACTAAAATCTTTCGGATACAAGGAAAAATTGTCAGATTGAGATTCTCATACCTTAAATGTGTTCACAAGTGAAGTAGGAACAAGAAAAAGCAGAGGAATCTGTTTAATCACCAAAATTTCAACATTAGAACCCTAGAAATTGATCTCATACCTACGACACATGAACCTTGACAACCGAACCCAATCGATCCAAAACTAACCTAGAAATAAAGTGAAATCGAACCTGTAATCACAAGAGGAGTGAGTGAATCAACCCCAAACGACGATATAACAACAGATCCGAGAGAGAAAATCCAGAAAAAAGATCGAACAATGGAGGTTTTTGAGTCGTCGGTTCGAGAGGAAGAGAGGCGGGTGTGTGTGGGTTTGAACAAGTGAATGAACAATTGACCAAGTTCCCCCTTTTATACTCTTAGGTTAAGCGGACTTGTAAATATCTTCAAGATTTAAACAAGTTCGCTAACCTTGTCCTAAGTTTGCTAAGAACTAAAGAGCCCAAGATAAGTACGCTAAAGGGAAAGGCAACAAATTTTAACAAGTTCGCTAAGGCCTAATAGAAGTACGCTAAGCCTAAAAGAAGTTCGCTAAGGCTAGGAAAGTTCGCTAAGCCTAAGGAAGTTCGCTAAGGCTTTGTGTCAAGTACGCTAAGGCCAAACAAAACTTGAGGAAAGAAAATTACTAAGTAAAGAATGAAGTCCACTAAGATGTAAACAAATTCGCTAAGAACCAATACAACCTCAGCAGACTTACAGACTAGTGGAGAAGTTCGCTAAGGCAAAACCTTCTTAGTAGACTTCTCAAACACTTGAATAAAATAATAAAGAGTAAACAAGGGAGAAGTTTGCTAAGGATAATATCAACTTAGCGGACTTCAAATCCCAAAAAAAAATATTCTATGTATAGAAGAGAAGTTCGCTAACAATAACTGTTTAGCGGATTTCTCAAGACTTAGACAAATTTGAAGATTAACAGAAAGGGAGAAGTTAGCTAAGGATAAAATCAACTTAGCGGACTTCTCACCTGAGATGATAAATAAAATTTACTAACAGATAAGTTCGCTAAGATCAAATTTGTTCTTAGCGGACTTCATGGAATGAAACAATTGAAAATATTCACAAGTTCAAAAACAAGTTCGCTAAAAGAAAAATTGTTCTCAATCTCATGAATTTGTCTTAGCAGACTTACCTTAAGTGTGAAGTACGCTAAGGCCTAAAAGAAGTTCGCTAAGACCAGAATTTATGAAAGACCACAAGAAAAGATTCTAAGTCTTAAATTTTAAAATAAAATAAAAAATTTGCAATTTAAATACAAGATTTAAAACTAAAGGACATGTCTACCACTAGTATCCTACCAGGAAGCACTTGTTAACTTCAACAAATTTGACAAAGACATATCTAGCACCTAAATTTGACTTTAAATGGTCAAAATTCCACCTGAACTCAAAATTTTCATTTTCATCCGAGTTGGGTCAATTTTCCACCCGAACTCAAGATGTCATTTTCTTTTAAGTTAGTTAAATTCAAACCAATTCACATATTGATTCTAGCACAAGTTGGTCAATTTTACACCAAACTTAGAAATTTAAGCACTTTGACTTAAAATTCACCTATTGTTGCATGGTCGTGGTCAGACATGTTTAGAATCATACTGGTCATTTACGTTATCAATAACATTAACAATTCAAATCACCTTTCGTATCCGGTACCCTAAGTCAGATTATCGGTATTGTTTATCCATTAAGCTCAAACACGGTAATTTTCGACATATTTCTGTGATGTATTTATCATGTTTTATCTAATTAGTGAAAGATGTGATTAACCTTATATACAACTTAAGTCACCAAAATCCTACCATGGGCCAATTTTGCACTTCGGATACAGCCCACACACATAAGAATTTTCAAAATGCACATATGGAAATTCTTCAACATATGACCACTTTTATCATTTCCCCCTATTTCTTTAGTGTTAAGTACCTGATTTCATGAATGGATGTTATGATGGATCACGTGAACACAAGGTCATTGCTTTCGCAAAGCAGATGTGTCACGGATAATGATGAATGTGATGATGGGATCGCGTGGTCACAAGGTCATTGCTTTCGCAAAGCAGATGTGCCACAGATTTATTGATGGATGAAGCAGCACCAAGGTCTTTGCGTAAGCAAAACAGATGGTGTGCTGATGAGTGAAATCAGGGACTTAATGCTAAAGAAATATTCGTGTGTGTTGGCATATCGTACTTAGCTCAGACTTAGGAAAATTTTAAAAAAATTTGCACTGGTAGACTTAAAGGTTCACATTTTCAAGCAAATTAATGTGTAATCACATAAATAGTCTACTTTTAAGTATGTTGAGCCTACCAACACATCAAATGATAGAATTACCGGTCGATTGGATCATATCCTATGGTTAGATCTACAAGACCAGAATCATATCATGTTCCTCACAATTTGTCCGACCACATACCAAGGATTTTTGATTTTTCATTGTTTTTTGACTTTTCTCAAAGTAATTTGTACATGTGTTTAAAAACACTTATTGAACTTCAACATAGACACTATTTTTGTTGTTTTTGTCAAATTTTCAATGTTTTTGGTTTATCTTACACATTGCAGGACCAGCAGACAGACACAAAAACAAAAATAAACAAGAAAAATCTTTTGGGTCTTTTCAAAAGAATTTGACACAGGACAACCACAAACAAAGGTGTTTAGGTCAAACAAAGCAGGAAAGTGACTCAAGGAGTCAAAACAACAAATAGTCTTGAATATTTGCAAGAAAAACTATATACAAATAAAGAAGGTAAAATCTTTTTGTGAAATTTTCATGCAGGGCACAGATAACACTTCTAAGCAGGCAAACCTATGAGATCAAGACAATAACATACTAGGGAATGGAGAAAGCTTAGTCATAGTTAATCATGCCTACAACACTAACCAGAAAGTTAAACCTAGACATATCATATGGCTTAGTGAATAGGTCTGCTAACTGATCGTCAGTACCAGCATGGACTAAGGTAACTAGCTTTTTCTCAGCACAATCCCTAATGAAATGGTATCTAATATCAATATGCTTAGTCTTAGAATGCTGAATAGGATTTTTAAGAATTGAAACAGCAGCAGTATTATCTATATCAATAGGGGTACCCATGAAATTTAAACTATATTCCAGTAGCTGATTTTGAATCCAAAGCACTTGTGAGCAGCAGGATACAGCAGCAATGTATTCCGCTTCGGCCGTTGCGACTGACATTGTAGTCTGCTTCTTGCATTTCCATGAAGCCAAGCGGTTACCCAAGAACTGAGCACCTCTCGTCATTGACTTGCGATTGAGTTCGCAACCGGCATAATCACTTCTGAGAAGGCTCGAAGGTCAAAGAGTGGGTCTTTAGGATACCAAAGTCCTCTGTTCGGATTTGACTTCAGATATCGGAAAAGCCTCTTCATGGCCATCAAGTGCGATTCTTTTGGCTTGCTCTGGAACCTTAAACATAGACAAACTCCAAACATAATGTCGGGACGACTTGCTGTCAGATACATGAGAGAACCGATCATGGACCTGTAGAGATGCTCGTCTACACAAACACCTTCTGGGTCCTGACTAAGCTTGTGACGAGTAACCACAGGTGTAGAAAAACCTTTAGAGTCTTGGAAGCCAAATTTCTTCAGAATTTCTTTCACATATTTTCCTTGGCTGATCAAAATACCACGAGGCTTCTGTTTCACTTGAATTCCAAGGAAGAATGTGAGTTCACCCATTGCACTCATCTCAAACCTCGTCTTCATCAATTCCTCAAATGCATGACATAGGCCGACGTTGGTTGAACCAAAAATGATGTCATCGACATACACTTGCACTAACAGCATATCTTCACCAACGTGACGTATGAAGAGTGTCTGATCAGTCACACCCCTTTTATAAACATTTGACATCAGATAAGTAGATAATGTCTTGTACCACTTCCTTGGGGCCTGGTGTAGACCATAAAGGGCCTTATCCAGTTTGTAACACTTCTCTGGAAATGACTTGTGCACAAACCCCGGAGGTTGTTACACATACACGTCCTCATCAAGCTCTCTTTACAGGATTGTGTTCTTTACATCAAGTTGATAAACAGTGATATTCATTGATGCGGCATATGCCAAAAAGATACGTATTGCCTCCAGATGAGTGACAGGTGCGTAGATATCTTCATAATCAATGCCGTTAACTTGCATGTACCCTTTCACAACCAAATGAGCTTTATTCCTTATAATAATACCACGGTCGTCTCTCTTATTTTTGAAAATCCATTTGACAGGTATAGGCTTTATACCTTCTGGAGGATCGACCAAGTGCCAGATATTGAGCAATTTGAACTGAAGTAACTCTTTTTGCATAGCATCAATCCAATTTTCGTCTAATAAGGCAACAGCTACCATAGTAGGCTCCTCTTGTGAAATGAAGCAGGAATACAAACACGTATGTAAGTCCTTGGATTTACTTCGGGTGAGACGTTGGTCAACTGGGCCGATAATCTGACTTGTAGCATGTATCTTATGAATTTGAGTCTCTTAAACAGAAGGTGCTGGAATAGATGAGTCCAGATTTCCTATTTGTAGATCATCACCAGGAGTCTCTCCAGTATCAATCTATGTAACATCGTCTGAATCTGATTCATGAGTTACAACTTCAGTTTCAACAATGTTTTCTATTTTAGTTGTTGTCGGTGCTAGTTCTGTTTCCACAATTACAGGATCATGAATTCCAATTGATGGCTGATCAGTTGCAGAGGAAGTTGAAGCTCCAGTGACATCAGTTGATGGTGTTGACTGCTTTCCCCATAGCAACTCCGGAGTATCGACCGAATACATAGTATCCAGGATTGACGAAGTGATTGGAGCAAATGTATCAACAGGAGGATTAACAGCTTCGATTGCTTGATCAGCTTGAGCAGATGAAGTACCTGTATTATCAGATTGAAACACATTAAAAGAGGAAGAAAACGACTCCAGGTCATACATGTTGTTCGGAGCAGGATCTCTAGTGTTCTGAATGTGTTCATTACAAGTAACGTTGCACGACTCAATAACAATTTGAGTTCTTCTGTTAAACACTCGATAGGCCACTGAAGACATCGAGTATCCAACAAAATAACCGTTATCTGCCCGAGGGGAAAACTTGGTTAACTGTTCTGACTGAATTAAAACAGTACAAGCGCACTCGAACGGTTTTAATCGTTTTAAATTCGGTTTTACTTTGGAAAACAGTTCGAATGGCGTCTTGTTAGCATATTTGACCAAGATTGTTCTATTCAGAACATAGCAGGGTGTATTCACAGCTTCTGCCCAAAAAGATAATTTTAGATTGGAATCAGCAAGCATGGTCCTGGCAGCCTCGATGATAGTTCTATTCTTCTGTTCAGCTATTCCATTTTGTTACGGCGTATACGGTGAACTGAACTGTCGAGATATGCCTTTTTCATTACAGAAAGCATCAAATGTTTGATCTTGAATTCGGACCCATTGACTTATCTGATGATCCTAACCCGCTCTCTACATCTGTTCTCGATCTGAGTGACAAAATCATTCAAAATCTCAAATGTCTCAGACTTCTCTTTCAGGAAGAACACCCATGAGTATCTGGAGTAATCGTCTGTGATAACTAGGCAATATAACTTTCCCCCTAAACTCTTGATGCTCACTGGCCCGAGGAGGTCAAGATGGAGTTGCTGAAGTATTGTCGTCATTCTACCCGGTGGCTTTGGCTTGTGGGATGTCTTATGTTGTTTACCTTTCAGACACGCTACACAATTGTCGATATGGATGAATTTCTTCTCCAGCACACGGTCAACGTGTTTCCCTCTAACTAGGAAGTTCATGTTCCGAAAGTTCACATGCCTCATCCGCCTATGCCAGAAAGTAGAGTCATCTTCTGATTCCTTTGCCAAGAAGCACGCTACATAACCAGCCGGCCTTGCAGCAGACATATCCAAAGCATACATGTTCCCTTTCCGTTTTGCACGAGATAGAATTTGATCTTTGGGAATCTTGAACCCAGGCTTCAGAATATAGCATTCTCAGTTATCGAAGAACATCGGCATCTTGTTGTCGCAGATTTGTGAGACACTCAGCAGGTTGAATTTCAGATTGGACACCAGATTAACCTTATCAAATGAAATTTCTCCATTGGTCAAGAGACCATTTCCGACTATTCTACCACCCCGAACATCACCTCCAAAGGTAATAGGACCACCATGCGATATTGTTTTGACATCATACAGCAGGTCGTTGTTCCCTGTCATGTGCCTGGAACAGCCACTATATAAGTACCACATGTTGGCAGCACTAAAGGCCAGTCCCTACACATGAAAAAGAAAATGATTAGTTATGAGATGCACCCTAGCCAGTTTGACCTAGGACCTTCTTCTTGGGTGCCTTTTTCATAGACGGAGCAGTTTGTGCATGAACAATAGCAGGAGGAGTCTATGAAGCTACAGCACTTGGTCGTGGAGCCAGGACAGGTTGTTGAACCATAACAAGCCTTGGTATAAATACAGGCCTGGGTCGAGGCGTCCAAGACCTTACAGGAATAGGATTTGGTGCAGTCATCCTCACTGGTTGTTAAACTTGTGGCTTGAAAGTATTTGTACTCCTTCCCAAACCTCGAGGGACATATGGGGCTTGATTAGGAACATAGGGTTGGTTCAGGTAAGATTGCTGAAACATGGTGTCAAACCGTTGATCCATGTAGTCCTCACCATAGTTCCCATAATACATTGGGGCCAATTGATTTCCTTGTGGAACCACTTGATGTTGCTGGTAGAAGTTAGCAGGAGGCACTGGAGCGTTGTTGTAAGCAGAATAACCCGTGTTGTACACACACACCCTTGCATCATGGTGTGGATTTCCGCAAACCGAACATCCCAATGTCTCATCTATCCCACTAGGATTAACCACAAGAGGTAGTCTAGCAATTTGGGGAGCCTTTGTTTGTGGCTCATTGGACATAGCACTTTCATCCTTATCTATTTAAGTGACTGTCTTCTTCTTTCTTCTCCTGGTTTGTTTCTTCTTCTTTGGTATGTTCTCAGTTTCATGGTCATCAACAGTAGTAGCATCTAGCTCGACCACTGCAGGCTGATCTTCAACACTTGTTTGAGCAGTCAAAACAGGTTCATTCATGAGTCCTTTTCTTCTTAGGATCACTTGCTTTGAATATACCCAATTTTGACTTTCCAGCCTCATTGGGAGCTGTGCTGACAAAAGCTTCCTTTGGTTTGAAAACCACGGATGCAGAAGTTGCTTGAGCAGGCATCGTTGGAGCGTTTAATTATGCAACATGAACAGTGATCACCTTACCATCGGTGATTGTAAGACCGGCTTGTGTTTGCATTACCATCTTACCATGTTTTAACGCCATTTCGGCAAAAGCACGACTAAAATCATCATCATTGATGACCTGTTGAACCTCAAGTTTCTCATTTGCAACCTTCTTCTTTGGCTTACACCTCCGAACGGTTTTAGTTCTTTTAGAAACTTCATTTGCGTTAAAAACATCATAATTTTCATTAAACAAGAATGATTGACTATCTGATGCATTTTGAGTACACAAATTGAGAAATTCGGTTTCAATAGCCCCTTGCACACAAGCTTCAGAAATGCTGGTGTTAACAGAATTCAAAGAGATTGCATCAAAATCCCCAATTTTTAGTGTTTCATCAATCGGTGGGAGACCAGAACTAGTTTTGGCGTTAGGCAATTGGTCTTCCAACGATTTAAGTTCAGAAGCACTTGGAATCATGCTAGGGTCAATGAACTTAATATGGCTCTTTGAATTGATTTTTGTCAATTCGGGGACACTGTAATAGTTATGATTGAGCGGGTGCTCAGCAGCACTATCAAGTATCAACCTAATTAGACCCAAACCAGTTCTAAGTCGCGACATTATGTCCTTTGCTACAGCACTTCCCAAAGTTTCAGGATCCAGTTTCATCAAATCAATGGTTTCTCGAGCTTCAGCATAGCTGTTTCTCAGAGAAGTCAATTTGTATAAAATATCAGTAATTTGGATTTTTAAATTAGATTATGTGTGCTTCATGACCTTAATGTCATCCTGGAGTGATTTAATTTTGACCAAAAAATCTTTTTCATTTTCTTGAAGAAGCTCAACTTGACTTTCGCTCTCTGCCGCCTTAGCATGCAACTCTAGGTTGTGTGTGCGGTAGCGAGCGACAGTTTCAAGACACTTATCTGAACATAGCTGTGATTTTATCTCATTTGGAATTTCTCCTTTCTGCAATTCAAGAAGACGCTTGCTAGCTTCAGACTCAACATCTGATGGAGTCACAGTAGTAGCTTTTCCGACTGTAGGTGAGGATCCTTCAAGTATCTCATCTACTCCAGCCATCAGACATAAATTAGTTGGAAAAAGAGGGTCAAATTCTATAGACACAGAATTCTCTTCCCCATCAGAGTTAACCATTAGTGCGTAGTCTGACTGGCTTGAGGATTTAGATGCTGAGGAAGTCGTCTAGTTGTAGTTTCCTCCTTCAAGAGAAACCAATGCCTTGCCAGAGTTGTCAGCTTGACGATTGAGCAGGTTGAGCAGCTTGAGAGCTTCACGATGCTTGAGGATTGAGTAGGTTGAGAGCTTGACGATGCTTGATGAGAGACATTTCCATTCTGAGGCTTTTGATAGGATGAGCTGCCTAGTTTCTGGTAAGACTGGTTACCATTTCCTCCATGCTTTTGATAGGTTTGGTTACTTCCACCCGAGCCGACGGGAACATTCCACGTTTTTGGTTTGGGACATTCACGTGCGAAGTGACCAAGCTCTTGGCAATTTTAACACTATGCCTTAGACTTATCAAATCCGATATTGGCATCTGATGGTTGTTGAAATAGTTTTCTTCCAGTCTTCCTGAAAAATTTTCTTGTCCTGCCTGCGATCATACCCATTTGCAATTTAATATCAATCTCTTCAAGATCATCAGCAGAGATTTGGTCAAGATCCTCTTGACAGATAGTCATTGTTTCAATGTTGCCGGACACTTATGAGTTCATGCAAGCTAGAAATGCATTGCATAACTCCTGATCCATGCTTGTGTTGTTGGAAGAAACCGGTACAGACTGCTGAACAAAGTACCCAGAAGGTGGCTGTTGAACATAAGTCACATTTGAAGGCTGATGTGTAGCATGTGACACCAATACTTCAGTTTGAGCAGGAGTTGGTACATGAGGTGGAGCAATTGCAGGCTGGGTTGTACTAGAAGAGTTGGAAAACTGATGATTCTCCTCATAAGCAGAAGTAGAAAAAGCAGTATTAGGAGCTGAACCATATGAGCTCCTCGAAGTCACATTGCCCATGAGTGACATACCACTACGTTCAACTGCTCTCACTTCATAGTCTCTAACCTTGTCAATCATATCCAGATAGTCAGCCTGGGTCAGATCGGTGCTGTCAATCAGATATGTGACATAGGTGGCAAGTTCCTGAGGAAAAGAATGTAGAATTTTCCTGATGATATCTCCAAAATCAGGACGGATTTTCTTAGTAGTCATCTCTGTAATGATTCTACAGAAGCGATTGACATGGGTTTCAAACAACTCTCTTGTTCTGTGAGTGAAAGTGTTGAAAGCCAATTTCAAATTTTCAAGTCTTCTCTCCTTGGTGGCCGGATTGCCTTCATACTTTTTCTCCAAACTAACCCATATCTCATGACCTGAGGTAGCCTCACGAAACTGATGTAGCAGGTCATCATTGAGTGCCATCTTGATGCAACCGAATGCACGCTTATCAATCCTCATCTGTGCATGTTCAGCAGGATTTAGCTTATCCAGCGGTTTTGGAATCCTCTTCTTGGGAATCGGTGGGTCAGCAACAGTGACAGTAACTCCAGGAGCAGTAGCTTCTTCAATTTCAAACAGAGTAGGACCTTCAATAATTGAAGTTAAGAGATCAAGGTCGACATACTCCAGAAACAACACAAACTTTCCTTTCCAATCATCGAAGTCACTCGCGCCCAATAGTTTGGTTGGACGGTTGTTGTTCTGCATGATGGGAGCAAATTGATTTCCTTCGGCCATTTGGAAATGAGAAACACAAAAACTTAGCACAACTTGCTAATGTGTCGAACGGGTTGAACGCTAGGTTCAAAATGCTTGAACGCTTGTAGAACGCTTGAATTCACACAAATCCTACATTCACAAACAATAACAAACATAATTAGTCATTAACAAGTGAGATTTTAGCAAAAAATTTGAAAAGTCAAATTTCCAGACTTAGCCAAATTTTGAACAGCTTGTTCTTGAGCAATTTCAAACTTCAAAAATCAGAGTTAACAAAATTAGTGTTTAAGATCATCAAGAGTCTCGAAATTCATGTAGGAACATTTTATTCAACTAACACAAACTCCAAAAACCGCTCTAAATGACCTAATTTGATAAAATAGTGAGTTTATGTGAAGAACACCAAGAATCACGATTTTTAGCCTCTAAAATCTTCAAAACTTAATGTTTTTTAATGAAATCAGTGTCTACAAATTTAATTTTAGGTGTATGAAACTCGCAATCCATCAATTTTGATAAAGATTCAATATAATAACGATTTTGCAAAAATTTGCTCACGTACAGAACAAAAAAATACGCAACTGTTCTTGGCTAAATCACTAGAAATCGACCATATAACTTGAGATTTATAGATATATAAGCATAGCATTGCGTTTCTTGAGTGATTTCTACCAAAAATCAACTCAAAGATCAAGCAAAATCAACCAAAATCGACAACTCATATGAGAATTTCTTCATTTTGAGAAAACCTCAAAACTTGAAGAACAAGGCTCTGATACCAATTGTCAGGACCAGATTTAAGCACAAGTATCTCATTTGATTCATCACACAAGTGCGGAAATCATGTGTGATGGTCGATTTCGGTTGAATCTGCATCAATGCTTTCCCATTGATGATTTCTAAAGCTCAAGAACACATACTACACAAAGAACACACACACAAAATGCTCTTTGTAAAATAAATCCTGGAGTGGCATACCCACTAGGGTTTTTTCAGTTGTATTTATACTACTAGAGAGCATAGGACGAAAAGGAATGTTTGACACAACAATCATTACATAGAATTCAGCAATAAATATTCCACCAGAGAGACAAGTTCGCTAAGCATATGTTCAAGTTCGCTAGGAATAAGTTGGTCAGCTAGCAAGTTCGCTAAGTGTAAACAAGTCTGCTAAATAAGTCCGCTAAGAGCTAACAAGTTTGCAAAGAATGAACAAGTTTGCTAGGAAGTTCGCTGGGAACAAACAAGTCTGATAAACAAGTTCGCTAAGAGCTAACAAGTCCGCTAATTAAGTGAACAAGTCCGCTAGGAACAATTTAAGTTCGCTAAGGCATACATATTCAACAATGAAGTATGCTAAGTAGAAACAAGTTCGCTAAAACATAAACAAAATTTTGCTAAGTACAAACTTGAATTCTATTACACAAGATAAGTATCTATTCTAGCAAGTTAATCAAGAGGTCTTCACTAGCAATACTCAACGGTGAATGGTTTGTGTTGCCAACAAACAAAACGTGTTTCAACACTGTCGATGGCATGCGGCCACTAGTGTACTCTCTGGAGTTTTCCTGTTAAGCTTAAAGGAAAATTCTACAATGTTACAGTCAGACCGGCAATATTGTATAGGGTCTAAGTGTCGGGCCATTAAGAAGTCACATGCACGAAAGTCGGAGGTGGCTGAGATGAGGATGTTTAGTTGAATGGGTGGCACACTAAGTTGGACCATATTAGAAACGAGGTCTTTCCGGAAAGATTTGCGGTGGCGAGTATATCAGAGAAGGTACAGGAAGGAAGATTGAGATGGTTTGGCAACGTGATGAGGAGACAGTTGTCAACGCCAGTTCGTTCAGTAGATAGCATCACGGTCGAGGGAAAGAGAGGGAGAGGTAGACCTAAATTGATGTGGGATAAACGTATTAAGCTTGATTTGCTAGACTTGCACCTCTTTGAGGACATGGTAGATAAGATTTCGTGGAGGCATAGGATTAAGGCTAAGGATCCCTAGTGGTATTTTTTATTTTATTTTATTTAATATTTTTATTTTTTTTGTGTATTTCTCCGTTCCCATCATCTATCATTGCCCGGTGTCATCTATCATTGTCTAGTGTCCGCACACACGTTCACATGTAGTTCGGAGCTGAGGGTCTCCCTGGAAGCAGCCTCTCTATCCTTCTAAATGGAGGTAAGATTTGCCTACCACTAATAGAAAAAACTGCCTTTTATGATGCGCAATGCGCGTCATAAAAGGGGTCAGATGACGCGTATTTGCACTTCAAGAAAGCCCTCGTCATAAAGTGAGATGACATGCGAGTCATAAAATGCACGTCAAGGAAGGCCCCGTCATAAATCTGCTTATGACACGCATTTTTGTGCGTCATGGTTTTAATTTTTTTTATTAAATATATTTTTGTAGAATCACCAATTTCCACACTAAATGACAATTAACCTCATAATAAAAATAAATTACACTTATAGCAAAATAATGCATTTCATATATATAGCAACATATATTACAAAGTTAACACGAGTTTACAAATAGATCTCGTATGCTAACTATAAACCTATAATAATAAATCTAACACAATATCGTTTTCCTTAACATTCTTACAACCTTTATTTCCCTTCCACAAGCATTCTTAACATCATTTTCCAGTCAACATGTGAAGATTTCACCATCACTTGCCAATTTCCTCAAAATCAATCTAACATAAAAAACATAAACAAGACTAACAGTTGATGTGTATGATAACATAAATATAGAAAAAAAGAAAAAAACTATGGTACCTGCTAAAAATCAATCTACCAACTCTATAGTTAAGACCTTATCTATATTGGTTTTTAAAAAGTTATAACTTATAACTAACCAAGAAAGAAAGAAAGAAAGCTCAGTAAATTAAAAATACCTTTGTTTTTCAGGTTTTAAAGTAGTTTCCTTGGTAGAATTTGATGCCTCACATGGAAGAGATTCCTTCTAGGACATTTCACTTTCAGTAAAATCACAAAGGTTGTCCAACTGCACGATTCTGGTAGTCTTGATCTTGTGCATAAAAGCTGAACCAAAATAAATTGATTCCAAAATTTTAATGACCATATTCTTATTCAGTTGTACTAAACTTAAATAATATAGCCTAAACTTAAACAATATAGCATCGGAGAAAGATTTAGGCCACATGAAAGTACCTTGTTTTAAAACATAACCAAATAAGCACCAATTTTGATTCCAAACCACAATCTGATACTCACAACATCAATAGTTATATCATACATGAATAAAGACCAACTCCAATGTACATGTCAAAAAATGCTTGAGAAAAGTGCGATGCACAGATTTAGCACCTGCTCGGAAACGGGACCATCTCCAATGTACATGTAAAAAAAACCTTGTATACAAGCACATATCAATATTATAATCTCACACGCATCCAATATTATAACGAGGAACGTTGGGTCGGGTTGTGTAATGGGTATAAATGGATTGCATCAGGACTCTAGTCTTTTTTATTAAAAGAAGATACGGAAAAGGCTTAAAAAAGGATGAAGTAAAATGACTAACTTACTGCATTAATCACTCCTATGAATTGTACCAATCCGGTTGCCTTCAACTATATGGAAATAGAAAAAGGTTTACAGTGTAGTCAAAGCATTGTTTACAGGTCAAAAAGGTAATTTGCTAACGAATCTGTCTATTCAAGTTATGTTTGATATCCAAGTATCTAATGGGTCAAGGGGCCAAAAATATTAGCTAAACAGGAAACATGTTGAGTGAAATGAATAAACAATGGTCGAAAAGAATGATACCATCTTCAAGGTTCTCATTTTCTTAACATTGTTGGAGAAAGTGAAATTGATGATCTGGTGAATATGTTCTTGGGGCTCTTCGAGCCTTGGATTTGTTGATATCATTGCAGCATGCGCCATTGTTTGCTTAAAAGAATATTGTTTTTAATCAATGATTAATCTGAAAAATAATTATTTTAGCTTAAATATTTGTGCCACCAAGTGAAGAGTTCACATTACAACTGACTTTAAACAACACTTGTTGATGAGCTGTAAATACCAAATCATAAACTTACTTTAAAAAATAATACAAATAAACATAATGCAATAGAGTGTTGATGAAACAACCAAATTCCGCACCTGTAGAACTTTGTTTAATACCACACTCAATGGATGATTCATGTAAGTACATAGCATCCATCACCAAGAAAAAAATAATGCATTCAAAAGTTTTCATAATTGTAACACCTATGGTAAAACCCTCGAGCTCGGAATATATAATCTCAAGGAAAATAAAAATATTATTTTTTCTGGAATGCATGAGGACCGCATGCCCTCTCTGGTTCAACCTCTCGCGGTCCTCATGACCCGTCAGGTCACTGGGTGAGGTTCCGCGTGTTTTTACCCCATGAGGACCGCATGGGGGTATGTTTGTGCACCTCTCGCGGTCCTCATCAACGCCCAGCACTATAAAAACGAGTTTTGCTCATTTTCTGCTCATTTTTCACTTCTTCACTTCAAGAACTCGAGTTTTCCCTGCCATTTCACTCCTAAGAAACCCTAATCCGGTTGTGGGGAGCTTGAATCATCAAGGTTAAGCCATTTTCAAGACATACGAAGCTCGGGTAATCTCCTACTCCTCTTGTTTCTCCATTTTAAGCTAAGTTCTGTTGGGGACCCTCACTGATCAGTGTTGGTTCTTAGGAATTGATGCTTGCATGTGCGATCAAGGATGATCAACGCGCATTGGGAGCAAGCGTGAGGTATTTTTAGGTAAGATATGTGTTCGGTTTGCCCTAGATCATATTTATGAGGAAGACCACCTCTAAATTAGTGTTTGATGATGCATGCAAGCTTGGAAATAGCTTCTGGATTGTACTAGGAGGCTGGAGAGAGTGAAAACCCGCTTGGAGAAGCTCGGTACAAGTTTTGTTGCTAAAGGTACAAGTATTTTATGCATGCATGTCGTGTTTTTGGATAGATCGTTAAATCTGGGATCTTTGGCCTGGGAAACCCACCATCTCAGTGACAAGATTGTCACATTGTAAGAGATTGGTAAATGGGTGGAGTCAACATTTGTATTTTTGTGTTTAGAAGACCCGAAAACCGAGTTACAGGACTTTTATCAAATGAATACGGACACCTAGATATTCCAGTAGTATTTCAAGTGTTGAAATGAGTCTAAAATTGTCCCTAAGTGATATTTGACAGTTTGAAATTGAAAGAAATGATAAAACCCACTTAATGAATGAGTTCGGGTAATATTCGGATCAAACCGGGACTTATAACGAAAGTTTGACACGACCTGGAGGCCTAAGAAATTATATTTTGGCTACTGGAAATGTTGGGAATAAAACCCCATTGTCGAAACGAGCAAAAATCAAATTTTGAGAAAATTTCACTAAAGGACAAAATAGTCAATGAGGACCGCATGGGTTTCGTTTGCTGGTTTGCTCGCGGTCCTCATAGCCTAGAAAGTCAACGTGGTCTGTTGACCACCCATGAGGACTACATGGGATGTTTTTCTAGTTTGCTCGAGGTCCTCATGTGTCCCTGGACAGTTTCATGATTTTATTTTGTTTTGTGTTTGGGAAATTACCGAGCACCCAGTTTTGTTATTTTTACGAGTAGAGTGACGTGGAATTATAATGGTGACATTTCACCACCCGGTTGGACTCGAGGATCTCGTATGGCTATTTTGGCCTCTCGGTACATTCCCGGGAATATTTGCAACTTCCCGTTCGTGTTGTTGTTTTCACCAAACGTCGTGTAAACGTTCTTGGTTTTGGATTAGGTTCTGATATATATTTATGTATATATTTTTAGACTCGCATCTGTGATACAATCGTTGGACCTTGGATTTCCTCGTGCCCGGTGACGTTTTAGTTTTTCCGCCCGTTGCAATCTGTGAGTTGATAGCTTTTCCCTTACCTTTATTTAAATGTTTTGGGGTGTACATGAACCATGTCTTGTTATGTTACTTGTTAATGTGCTTAGGTACGTGTTACCGTGTTATAAATTTACTACATGTTACGTGATGTTCATGACAGATTATTATGGTTAATTTAGGTCTGTGTGGGGCCACAAACACATATATTGCACCAATACAGCTGTAGAGGTAGATCAAGGTGTCTCATACCTGTTCTTGTTGATCCATTAGGGGTCGGGTGATGGCGTATATGCCTAGTCACGGGGAGCGGTGACGGCCACTGGTCCGTTTACCCCTCTCGCGTGCTGGTTTAACCATAGGAATTATAGCAGGCACAGTGTTTTTGGAAACAAGTTTTGGTTGTAAAAATGAGTCAAATGCGCTACGACTCACCAACAACTTTTTGTTATTGACGTCTTTTTGGTTCATGTGCAGGTAAGTAAAGCTATGGTGGAAGTCACGTTGTGGTTTTGGGACGAGATGGTGTTTTGGGTTTTGGGGATTATCTTGTAATTATGTCGTTTTTGTTACTGTCATGACTATCTTGTGTTGTTTGTTGGTGCCCTCACCGTACTTGTAGCCTTAGGGTGTCCCTGGGCTTAGTTTAATTTTGAAGCTTGTATGTAAGATTTAACATAATCAATGTTATAGCCGACATGGCTCTAGTTATGTTTTTTGGACGGGTCGTCCGTTGTTGTGAGCCTTCGTTTACTCTTGTATCTATCTGTTTGCTTCCGCAAGTTCTGATACGGGTGGCCGGTCCCACTCTCCTCTCCCCCGCGTCTGGCAGGGCGCGGTGGGGCGGGTGTGACAATAATTACTTAACGTTTGGTTTTTGCATCATTCAGTGGCTTTGCCCTTTCATTTACACATTAAAGTTGAGCATTTTAATGTTGGAAAATTAATATTTCTTTAAAACAACCTGTTTGATCTAACTCATCTTAATATTAATTACACACTGAATTTGAGCATTTTAATGGTGGAAAATAGTTTAAAGCATTAAATGATACATCTTAACCATCTCCCTAAAGATATATAACTTTAGTTTTTACTTTTCATTAACTTGCTGGATCTGCAATGGTTGCAGACCTGTGTGTGTGTAGCAGAGGAACAAAACGAAAGTTGTAACTACAAGAAGCCCTAAAAAAGACTCATACATAAGGAAATATATGGTCTAGGAACATCTAAAGTAGTTTTATAGCAATAAATATGTTAAGTATATAGACAATTAGAGAGACTAACCTTTAATTAGCCAATGCAAATCCCTTTGTAATGGGCCACTTGAGGATGCCTAAATACAAAAGAAAATACAACTTTAGTACATCAAATTAAACAAATTATTAATGCCAAAAAACATATAATACAAACAGAAACATACATACAAATCTTGATCCTGATACCATGTTCATATACTTATCTGTAGACAAAACAAAGGTTCAAGGTAAAACTGCTATAGACAAACAGCTGAAAATAACCTGATCTATTAACTAAACATTTCATTTCATAAGTTCTCATTACTCTAATCAAATACCCTATAGATTTTTTTCTCCCACTTCATCCGTCCTGGTTTCTAATCTTCTAAAGCTTGCTCATATAATAATCATAAACTTCAAAGATCATACGAAATGGAATCTAGGCTTTACATAACATCTTTTTTGGTAGATATTACCTACAATATAACCTTATTATCAAACCATCACAAGCTCGTCTTTCAGAATAAAATTAAATACAAATTATTATATGGACACAAAGTGTGGATAAGTCTTTATTATATTAACTACTCATGAGTGAACTTTCATAGCCATTTTCAATAACTAAAAGGAGTTCCAGGCTAACATATGAGGCCTATTGTAAGCTTTGTGAATGTTGAATCAGTAGCCTAATAGATGAATGCAATAATGTGTCATTGATTTCAGTTATCATGTTCTTTATCATTATATGACTAGTTATTGGACACTATTAAGTGAAAATGTGAAAATAAATAGCACATAGTATAAGAGAAAACTGACATATATTAACGGATATATGATCAACAACAGATCTATATAAGATCATCAAACACATAAGCTGCAATCATAAAAGATAGACAAATGGTTATCACATACATTTGCCTTAAATATCCAAACACAAAAGCTGCTATCAAATAACCAGGCATTGTAAACTACGAACCATAAAGCAAAAAGCAATCCAAAACCATTTTAAAATGGTCCACAAGCATAGTAAACCTGAACATTTTCTAGCCATCAGATCACACGAAAATCATATCTTAACATATAAAATAAGATTTTGTTGGATAGGATTGATTTGGAAGTAAATAAGGCAATTGGTTACACAACACTCTATCTATATATGATTCCACCCCTTTTAAAAATAACACTCGAGTTTGTATAGTTTTGTTTTTTAAGGTTCCATTTCTAAATAATAAATATATAAAAACATGGATTAATTTCATATATTTGTGTGTTTGTATATCCTTCTTATTCAACATATCATATTTATCATTCAAACACAATGAATTCATATTCATTTGTTTCATAGTACGTAAAATAAAAATGAATTATTTGCTACAGTCTAGTTCAATCAAATAATTGAACAATAAAACTACATTATTATTGTGAGTCGTATCAAAGCATAATGTTCTTTTCATTTAATCGGTGAAACAGGCTCTCTTATGATATTTTCAGTGTTTAGAAAAGGTAAATATGATATTATGAAATTTAGGATCATGTGTATGAAATTTGAACCTTTTAGAAAGACATGAACTTATCCATTTCATATCAATCATAATGAGAAAGAACTCCAGTAAGATGCAATTATTTTTATAAAAATTAATCACCAAAGTATAATACTACCAAAATTTACCAAAATATAGCAAAACTCATTTAGTCCTGATGACCTTGCTGATGAATTTTAGATTAGGGTAAAAACACATTACACGCAGCTTGAATCCAGCTTAATAAAAACTAAGGATCCAATTTCACACCATAATGTTTTCATTTTCTGCAAAAGAAACTATGAAATTTAATCTAAAACTCAACTGAAACAACCGATCAAATATTTCCAAAATCGATTGGGAATTAACATTCGCGAATTAACTAGAATTTTATAAGACTCAACTGAAAACCCTTAAACGAACTTTCACCAACATCAACAACAAGAATACAATGATCCATATATGTATCAGTTCGTATTAGCATGAAATCTAGGTAATGAAATTCGAATTAAGACAAATCAAAGAACAAATTATAAAGAAAATATATGGATTGAGCACGTGGAATCTTTTGAAAACTAGCTTTAGGATTTGAAAAAACGTACCAGTGAGTTTAGGTTGCAAATTAGGGATTTTAGTTTGAAGAATAACCTTAATTACGGTTAAATTTCCTTCTTTTCTTATTCTTCTTGGAGAAAGATACACAGTTTGCAAAAGCTAGTCCAAATAATCAAACTGCTTGAAATTAGGGCTTGAAAACATAAAATAGTGAGGAGATGCAGCTCGCATTTGGCAGATTGATGAGTCACGAAGATGGAGCAAAGCAGAGAGGGAGATGCAGCGACGATGGGATTCAGAGGAATTCAAGGGTAATGAAAAATTAGGGCAAGAGTAATCGAGCTGAGTGATGGAGAGCGGGAATGAAAAATTAGGGCAAAGGTAATGGAGCGGGAATGAAAACTAGGGGGAGACATGAAAATTATAAAATGACGCAACGAGGATGACACGCTTTATAAATTTGTACTCCGTTTTTTTTATTTTTCTTTAATGAATAAAATGTTATGACGCGCAAAACTACGCGTCATGTACTCTTCTGAGTTTAGAATTTATGACTTTTTTTAATGACACACGTTTTTGCACGTCATAAAACTAGTGCGCGTCATTAATATGCTATTGGTGAGACTTTACTGGGCATGGTTGTTGCTTATTGGTTGGTTTCAACTTCCAAGGGTAACTTGTGGTTCTCGAATTTCTTCAAGATCCACGGTATTTTATGCACCCCTTTTGGTGAGAGATTCTTTCTAAAAGAAGACCCCTATTTTATTAATGAAAACTCCGTTTTCAGTCAGGTGATAGCAATAGTAACCTTTGATGTCTATTAGGGTATCCTTGAGGATACTCACTGGATCTTCGAATTATCCCTCGTTACATCCTTGTGTCATCATTTACATTTCATCATTTTCTTTGCCTAATCGATCAAGCACACTACCTCACTTACAAAGTTCAGTCACTTAATTACTTCGGTAATTTTTGACCAAAATAGTTTGTGCCCACCACAGGGCAAGTGGTTTTTGATCTAGCCAAAACTTTCAAAATCTATACCCTCATTGACTCACAACCTGAAGAACGTTGACCCAACGAAAATCCCTTTCAAACTTTGTGTCGTCATCTATTCCTGCTATCCCTCCTCTTCCAGGAAATCAGAGGAAGAATGATGGTCACCAGAAAAAAACAAAATACCCTACAATCTCTGAAAGTGCGTGAGCGTGCGGATCTTCTACTTAGTCGTAATGAAATCAATATAAACGAGATGAAACACAAAGAGTAAATACAAATGAGCTTTGTATTAACCACAGAGACCACAGAGTACACAGAGAATATATGACGTGAAAGCTTAGACTGTTGCTGGATACAATACAAGACGCAACTATTTATATGGCTGAAATACGACTGGCCGAACCTCAGGTTCGGCCACACGTTCGGCCATGTCCGAACTCCAGGTTCGGCCTGAGTTCGGACCTCAGCATCCATGTGTGAATTCGTCTTGTATTCGATACTTCACATGAAGATCAAGGACCATGTATCAACAAACTCTGACGATCAAGGACCATGTATCAACATACTCCCCCTCGGCATGTGCAATATCATCTTCTCTATTCAAACTCGTATCATGTATCTTCAATCAAACTCTTCCTCGATCTTGACGATGAGTTCAATCTTTAATACTTGATATTGCATCGTGTGTAATCTCTTTATCAACAAACTTCAGAAGACTTGAAGTTGTGATGTTCTCCTCCCACTCAGAAACCTGCCAACATAAATAATCTTGGTGCAAAATGTCTCTTCGAGACTCCAAGATATTTTGATTTTGAAAATGATATCGTAATTCGTGTTGATCAATCGAAAACAAATCAGAAACAAAATCTTTTTGACTTTTTAGAAACTTTATATCAAAACACATCTAAAATCTTTTTGGTATTTTCTGATTAGAAATGTAAAACAATATCGAATTAGACACTATTTTTGTCTTTTGTGAGAAAGATCACAACTTGGGATCATATTGGCCATAACATGCTGAACTACATTTCAATTTCGATTATTGCAGCACATAAGCCATGCCGATTGCAGATATAGTTTGTCCAACTTTAAACTCCGGCAGAATCATACTCATAACATTAGAATATGTTAAGGTATTGATTAAATTTGCATTGACCAGTGTACCCCACACTATCAGACATACTCAGATATGCTTTTGCTTATCACATTTTGTGATCTCATTTGTGATTTTAATCACATAATGATTGTAACCATGATATAGTCAACTGTGTTCCATGTAAAAAGAAATAAGAACGTTAAATCGTCTACCTTAAGGTCGATCTTTCGATACGCAGATAAGGCCTCGGTTTTAACAAAATAAGAAAATAAAACAAGTTGAAATTGTATAACTCAACAACAATCAGGTCGGTACTCCCGTACACGCAGAGAAAGTCCGATGAGTTATACGAAAAACCAAAGAAAATAAAGCAGAACATCAAACGAACAACGATCAGGTCGGTCTTTCGACACGCAGAGAAAGTCCGATCGTTTGACAAAATAAAGAAAATCAAACAAGTTTAAATCTTTGCAAAATGAACACATGTATACACAGTGACTTCTCATTTTATTTTTCACATATCTTTTTCTTGATATATCATAAGATATGCATCAAGATGTTGTCCACTAGGTCAAGCATCAGATTTAGTGTATATCACATTTGTATACTTTCTGATTTGCCGAGCCTACCTTGCACATCGATCAAATGATCTTATGGCTTTTTCATCTACTTTATCCATGAGTCAGACACTGTTAGCCAATGTACCATCATTTCCCAATCATGTCGGATACAATTTCTCATTTTTCAATGTGTTTGGCTTTTTGCATTTTTCAATCTTTTTGTCTTTTCCAAATTTCTCCCCCTAAAAATGACAACTCTATGTATAGATTTTCATTTTTACGATTTGAAAAACAAAATACTATTTTTGTATTTTTCCAAAAACAAACTCCCCCTCAGAATGAGACGAAGTGAAAAACAAGAAAAATTGATCAACCAACACAAACACGAGAAATTTAGCCTTTTGAAAAAACAAAATTGATTTTGAAATCCAATTTAATTAAAACAGATATTTCACAATCAGCAATTTTCCAATCACTGAAAGATCTTCCTGAAACACATGCTTGACACCAAATAAAACATTAGTCGCATTGGGATCGACCCGATTCAGCAGCGTCGGGTTGCCCGGTGTCTTCCACAAAGTCCTTGTTGGCCTTGGAAACAACTTTTGGTTTCCAAATTTGTAAAAATTGTAATTTTTGATCAGATTCCGAATCAGATTCAACCGACGTACTTGATTTAGACCAAGACGATTTACTAGTTAACTTAAGCTTTGGGGACCATGGTTCATCAAAAATTTGTCCGTTGTTATCCACATATTTAGCAGTTTTGTGGATATATGCAGTCGTCGGACACTCAACAGCGAGATGTCCCGGTTGACGACATACATAACAAAGTCGCTCTCTAAACATATTTGAAAGTTGTTTTGATTTTTGAGAGTCAGAGGAATGTTCAGAATGAAAGTTATCAAAGAAACCATCAGAAGAGTCATACCTAGGAGATGGACTCCTTGAAGATGATGATCTTCCAGAATAATAAGTAAATTCCTTCGGAATTGCTGATTTCTTTGTAACCTTAGCTATCTCAGATTTATCAACCTTCATTAGTTTCTTCACTGCAACCGGAACTTCCTTCACAACAAAACCCAAACCTTTATGTTTAGACCCTTGAGTCTTTGAAGAACTTGAAGAAGAACCTGATGCTTCTCTTGACTTAGCATCACTAGTGAATTTGGCTTTGATATCCCTCAGCTTGTTCTTTTCAATCAAAACTTTCTCTTCTTCAGTTGCAGATGAAGAACTGGAAACAACCTTATCAAAAACTTTTTCATGTTCCAGCAATACAGACTTTGACACAAATTTTGGAGCTTCACCCAAAGATTTCTCCTTCTTTTTAGACTTGGACTTGTTCTTCTTCGGTGGAGTAGCGAACTTTGAATAGTCATGCACTTCATTGCTTGGATCAATCTGAGCAAAAGTAGTTTCAATCAAATCCACTGGTTGAGGAACCAAGTGAATATCTTCTTCCTTAGACTTCTCTGAACTCTGATCCTGCTTGTATAAGAAGTTAAGCAATGTCGGTGACAAATTGCAGTTCTTCACTTGCCTTTTCAACTCCAAAATCTCCAATTTTAAATCATTAATCTTCTGTTGACCTTCAAACACCTCTTGTTGTGACTTGATGAATTTTGCATTGAGATCATCATATTCGTAAGTTTGTAACTTCCGGAGCTCACATTCAGCATATAATTCTTCAAGCACATTTTCTCTCTTTTGCTTATAGATCTCAACATCTTTTGTTAACACTTCATTCTTGTCTCTGTAAAGAACATTTTCATCTTGAAGCATAGAGATCTTCTTTTGAAGCTTCTCAACGGTAACAACAGTTGTTGCTATAAGAGCAGTAGCCTCTTCATATTTTTGCTGAACCGGATAACTCTTCTCAAACAGATTCTCAAAATCTTGAGCTGCATCTAACGCTTCAGCTTTGGCCTTCTCACACTCTTCAGCCAATTGAGCCTTTTCCTTCAAAACATCTTCATGAATATGAACTAATGCATAATATTTCTTTTGAAAATCTTCCAACTCCTTTTTTAACACCACAATTTCTTCAGTTGACATTTGACCATCTTGTTCAAACCTTGCAATCTTCTTGAGCAACTTCTCACATTCATAACAATTAAATTCATCATCTTTTGAATTCTCAGAAGACTTAGGTAACTCTTCTTGAACCAAAGATATACTTGAAGAAGTATCAGATTCTGTTAACAAGCTTTCATCATCATCATGTCGAACGGTTAAAGCAATTGAAATTGGAGTATGATTCTTCTTAACTTCTGAATCTGCATTCCAGGCAAATCCATCTGGATGAATAAATGTATTAGTCCAATCATGAGCAAGAGTAGCAGATTTCTGCTCAACCTTTTCAGCTTAATTGGATGGATGAAAAACTAAATGTGCATGCTGACCAGTCTTCAATTTACTTTCTGCAGAACTTGGACATTCTCGAGCAAAGTGACCATAAACAGAACACTTATAACATTTCACCTTAAATATGGTCCATCCAATCTTTCCTTCCTGATTAAGTCTCTTCTTACCAGTTCTATTGAAAAATTTCTTCGTTCTACGAACCAACATAGCATATTGCCAATTAAGATCCATTTCCTCCAAATGATCATAATCAATGTGATCGTAATCTTCATTTGCTAACTCAGCATTACTTACAGCACCAGTGATAACACCAAAGTATGAAGATACCAATGCAGACATCAACGCATTATAATCATCAACAGTTTGAACAGACAATGCACTTTGAGTCGAAGAACTAGAAATTGACACATTACAACCAGCAGATGAATAACTTGGAGTGTCAGATTTACCTGCCAGAAATGCTGTAGGAGGTGCAGAACTAAGAATATAGACTTTCCAGCATTCAAAGTTGAATCATTATTGCCATAATACACTGCAGGATTCTGAATTTGCTCAGGAAGTGACTTGTTCACTTTTAACTCCATATCCCTAGCTTGGATTCGTTGAATCAGATCATTAAACGATAACCTTGGATAATCCTTATCATTAGTAATCATCATCACATAATTTTCCCACTTCTCTGGTAGAGCTTCCATAATCTTTTCTTTCTTATCTGCTTCATCTTTTGTAAGATTCACCAATTTCATTTCACTCATTAAATGTGTAAATCTTGCAATCAGATTTGGAATTGAATTATTTTGATAATGCTTGAAGCTATCAAATTCTTTCTTTAACACTTTTTTTCGACTTTTCTTATACTGATCATTGCCTTCACATCTCTTTTCTAGAGCATCCCACAAGCTCTTTGCGGTATAGTTACTTGAAAATTGATGTAGTAAATCAGTAGGCAAAGCCATTGTTAAAGTTCCATAAGCCTTTTTCTCAGCTTGATATGCTTTCTTTTGTTCACCAGAAAGCTTCCTTTGAAGGATTGGCTCCCCATCCTCACCCTTAGGATATGTATATTGTTCAGAATACGATAACCACATATCGATATCATTTGCAGAAACAAATGCTTCAAATTATGTCACCCAACTATGATAATCTTCCAGTTTAAGTAATTTGAGAACTTTCTGACTTGTTACAATTTCATTATCATAGTTAATCATTGTTTGCATCGTTGCCTGAACTGAATTTTGAATAGCCGCGAACGCTTGAAAATCGGACATTTTTGAAGAACTGGTTACTGTTCACTCCGAACCTCGTCCGAACCTCCTCCGAACTATCTCCAAATGTCGTCCGAACTTTAGTTACACCGAATGTCTTCCGAACCTGACCTTCGGAAAGAGAAATCAACAGCAACTCCGAACTTGCTCCGAAATACCACCGAACTCTCTCCGAAACAAAACCGATCTCTCACCGAACTCAAATAAAGACTAAACTTCGTCCGAACCTCGAGTTCGGAGCGGTTACTCCGAAGTTGTCCGAACCTCAAACGAGACAGATTTCACTCGACCTTATTTTCTCGATTTTCAACGTTTTTGACTGGAATTTTCAACAGGAATTCAAGCAAACTCGATAGAAACGATCTAGAAACAGATTTTTGATGAAAGACACACTCGAAACAATCAAATGAACTTCAAAATGATTGACATTTTTGCAAAAACGTGAATTTGAACTCAAAACCCTGAGAAACACTGATTTCCGACTAGTAGAACAAACCTAATTCTCTGATACCACTTGAAAGTGCGTGAGCGTGCGGATCTTCTACTTAGTCGTAATGAAATCAATATAAACGAGATGAAACAAAAAGAGTAAATACAAATGAGCTTTGTATTAACCACATAGACCACATAGTACACAGAGAATATATGACGTGAAAGCTTAGACTGTTGCTGGATACAATACAAGACACAACTATTTACATGGCTGAAATACGACTGGCCGAACCTCAGGTTCGGCCACACGTTCGGCCATGTCCGAACTCCAGGTTCGGCCTGAGTTCGGACCTCAGCATCCATGTGTGAATTCGTCTTGTATTCGATACTTCACATGTCGATCAAGGACCATGTATCAACAATCTCGGGATCAAAGGTTCAGTCAGTAGATCCTATTATTACTAACAATGATATCTTCGTTTGTTTAAACATGTGAAGAACCAAATGGAACAGTAGGCAAAGACAAATCAGACGATCATCAAGGATATTGAAGAGCTCAAGAAATCAAAGAGGCCTGTGGAAGATCAAAGTCCATTGTACTCTAGGAACCTTGAGTTTGATTCCTTAGGATTATCGGATCAATAGCGCTATCACCCAAGATCCTCGACTATGACAAACAACAGTTCTACAACAACCTTTACCACGAGTCCTCTAATAAAGAACAAACAAAGCTCAGCTCATCAAGATACTCAGAGCCCTATATACTAGAATCTTCAAATTCAAGCCCTCAGGATCCTTGGACTCTGCAATCACAAGATTCCCGACCCACTCGAGATCCTCTGTGCAGGACTTTGAAGGATACTTATTTTTTAACCCTTCTATTTCTGTAGGGATATTTCAAAGTGGATCCTCAAATATCCACCAGGGAGACTTTATTCCCATGCAAATAGTTGCAAAGACTGAGCCAACCATGCCTGTGAATCCCATATATGTTAGAGCATATTCCTATGCTATGAGTGTCTCGTGTATTGTATCTATGTGAGCGTGTCTAAGTGATAGTTGTAGTGACTATTTGGTTATGGGCGTACCACATGGTCCGGCGGACCATGTGATCCGGCGTATCAGTTTGGTACGCTGGATAGTTAGTCACTTACTATAAATAGGGTGTGTTAGAATGTGCATAGTAACCAGTTGAAACACTTCTGTCATTCTACACCTTTCTGTGTGTGTTTCTAGAGAGAGAAACTAGAGAGAACTTCTTTGTATCTTCAAGTGATCAATAAGAATTCTCTTATTTACATCCGTTGTTACTATGATTGATTGATACACGCACTAGTAAGATCGTATCTCGTTTCTACAAGTGGTATCAGAGCATTTGGTTGCTCCACTGCTGTGTTTTTGATCAATTTTCGGAGTTTTAGAGAGAGAAAGTTTGGGTTTTCTACGTGTTTCATCAATTTTTCACGATTCTGAGTGATTACGAGGATAAAAATGATTTCTGGATGTTCCTGGAGTGTTTTCGCATCATACTGATCCAGTATCTAGCTTCAATTGTCGAAATCTGTGAAAATCAGTCGATTTTTGTGTTTTTCTGCATCTGATCCGCCCAACGAGCAGTCTGATCCGCCGGTTGATCCGCTAGGCAATCTTCATCAGTTTGATCCGCAGCAGTTACAGCGTATCAGTGTGATCCGCTGGTTTATTTGGTCCGCCGTACCGAATTTGATCCGCTGAAGATTTCTGATCCGCTAGTTCATCTGATCCGGCATCTGGTCCGCTAGTTCAATTCTGATCCGCTAGTATAATTCTGGTCCGCTAGTTCATCTGATCCGGAATCTGGTCCGCTAGTATAAATTTGATCCGCCTGATTGTTTTGGTCCGGAACTGATCCGTTGATTTGTTTTGGTCCGCTGACAGAAAAGTGACTTTCACTAAAACTGACGTAACTTGCAAACCGTTTGGAGTTACGAAACCCGATACCAGCCAAAACGTTCGTCTTTCCGAGATCTAGGACGTGTACCCGCCTACGGCCAGTACCGAGCAGTTTTGACCCCCAAAATCCGCTTGGAAGACCTTCGTTTTTGAGTTCGAAGTTTTGAAGTATCATTTTACGTTGAAAAATGTCCGATTTTCAAGCGTTTGCGGCTATGCAAAGCACGGTACAAGCTATGCTCAATTTTGATAATGAAATAGGAACAAGTCAGAAAGTTCCCAAGTTGTTAAAATTGGAAGATTATCAAAATTGGAAGCAACGTTTTTCTGCATACATCAGCACAAATGATATTGATTTGTGGATTCCGATTCGAACGTTGTATGTGCGTCCAACTGACAATGGAGAATATAAAGAGATTCAAGATTTTGATAAGGATGAACGAAGGAGTTATGAACTTGAACAAAAAGTTTATGGTTATCTTACCATGGCTTTACCTACTGAGTTGTTACATCAATTCAGTACTTGCAAGAAGGCTAAACAGTTATGGGATGCTTTATCTGCTCGATGTGAAGGCAATGATCAGTATAAGAAGAGTCGAAGGAAAGTATTGAACAAAGAATTTGAAAATTTTCAACAATACGACAAAGAAAATATTTCTGCTCTTGTTTCAAGATTTTCACATCTTATTAGTGAGATGAAAGTAGTCAAGATTGAAAAGACCGAGGAAGAATTGAAAGAGAAATTGATGGAAGCATTACCAGAGAAATGGGAAAATTATGTGTTGTTGCTTACTCATGATAAAGATTATTCCACATTATCATTTCATGATTTGACTGGAAAGCTTCATGCTCGAGAAATGGAAATGATGAATTCAAACAAGTCCACTGCTCAATTACAAAATCCTGAGTTATATCATGGACAAAATTCTGCAAGTATCAATGCAAAATCTAAATCATCTGGTTATGATACATCAAATCCACCTCAAACAGCATTTGTTGCTGACCATGGATCAGGAAAGTATGAAAGTTCATCAAGGAGGTGCAGTTTCACTACTCCTGATAGATCATCTGCTAGTTCGATTAATGGGAAGTCAGCTGAAGATTTAGTTGCGTTGTTATCTGGATTCATATCATCTTCTTCTGGCGATATATTTAGTCAAATTGGTAACTCTTGTCTATATAGAGAGGATTTAGATCATATGGATGAAGATCAGTTGAACAAATTAGATTTGGAGTGGCAGTTTGCTATGCTAACTGAAAGAGGTAGAAGGTTTATTAAGAAACATGGAACGACATCTATTTTTCAAGGAGACAAACTTGGTTTGAATAAGTCACAGATCAAATGTTTCAAATGTTCCAAATATGGTCATTTTGCTCGTGAGTGTCCCGCAAAAGAAAAGGTGGTTCAGACAGCTGATAAAACTGTTTCACCTCAAATTGCTTTGACTGCTATTTCTTCTGCGTCAAAAGAACAAACATCGAATGAAGGATATGATTGGGATGCTGATTTTCCTGATGAGTCTTGTTTTGTTGCTCAGATTGTTCACAGTGATGACGAAGAAGAGATAACAGATTCTGATTCAGATGTTAGTAGTTATGGAAATAGTGGTTATGAATCTGTCTGTGAGTTTTGTTCTCAAAAAGATAAATTGATTCAAGGTTTAGTTAAGGAAAAAGAAGATTTGGTTGCTGATAGAGAAAAGTTGGAAGGTATGATCCAAGAGTTAGAATCTCAAAAAGAAAAGTTTTCAGTTTTTCAGACAGAGTTAATTGAAAAAGAGTTGCAGTTTCAATGTGTTGAGCAGGAATTTGAAAAGAAATTTACAAAATTATCTGAAGAAAAGGCTGACTTAGTCAAGGAAGTTGCAAAATGGAAGGCAGAAGCTGAGGATGCTGCCAATGATTTTAATAATTTGTTTGAAAAGTCCAAGATTAAACTTGATTTACTTACCAAGGCTTCTGATGATTCGGTTGCTAAAATTGGAGTATATCAGCTTGATATGGAGAAGTTGTTAGATGAGAAGCGAGAACTGGCAAGAGTAAACAAGTTGCAAAATGCAAATTTGGATATTCAGAAAAGAAACGAAGATAAACTTGAGAAGGAATTGTTGGCCGCTCTAGATGAGTTGAGATTGCAAAAGTATGAAACTAATAAAGTGGCAAAGAAGCTAATTGCATCAGAAAAGGAGTTGGCTGAAGCTCTTCAAAGAATTTCTGAATTAAAGATTGAAGTCATTGATTCAAAACGTCTTTTGAACAATGTTACTAACTCACAATCTTTTACAAGTTTTCTGGCTAAGGATGATAATTTTGAGAAGATGTTCAACAAAACTGTGTCACCACCAGGAAGTCTCAAAGAAGGCGTTCATGATTTGAAAGAAAAGGCTGAGATTGGTGATTATTCTGAGTTTGTTGGTTCCAAATCTGCTGAAGAAAAGCAAACGGAAAAAGGCAAAAGTATTGAATCTTCTGAAGCTCAAAAGGTTGTGTCTGGGTCTTCGTCTTCAAAAGCTGACATTGATGAAACAATTATCAATGCTCCAAAAGATATCAAGAAAGTTAAAGCTGAATTTTCTCGTCTTGCAAAGACCGGGCATAAATCATCTGATTCAGAAGAGAAAGTTTCTGGAAAATATACTGGTTTGGGATTTCAAAAGAAACAGGTTGATGTGAATGTTTCAAAGGTTCAACAGCAACAGCATTTGAAGAAAGTTAATCTGAAGCAAGTAAAGAAAGAAGTTTTTAAAGCTGACAAAGTTCAACCCGAGAGGTTTTACAAACTCAAGGGTTCGGAACAAATATTTTCTGATAAAGAATTCCCGCTACATTGCGTAGATGCTAGGAAAGTTGCTGAAGTTTTTGTGAAGAATGTTGATTCTTCTGGAGGTTCCAATTCTACTCCAAAGAGCCCGACATCCAAATGGGTTCATGATCATCGATTTCAGGTATATGATAATTTTTATGATCATTTTGGAGATGAATATGTTTGTGAAGCTATGCAGGTTACAAAACGAAGAAATGTACACAATCGCTTGTGTTACAATTGCCGACAAAGAGGGCATCTGGCACAAGATTGTCCGGTTTCTGCTGCTTCTAGTTCAAGGAAAGGAAAGGTTCCATTTGTTTGTAAAGCTGCCAAACAACGATTCATTGATGAAAATGGCAGAGTATTTGATGAATACCCACAACCTACATTTTTTAAAACTCAAGGAAGATTTATTCCGCGTTTTCAAAATGTTTCATATGTAGGTTGTTCGTCACAATCAACTGTGACTGGTTCATCAGATACTGATTTATCAAACCAACAAATCTGGAAACCTAAAGTGGTTTCAAAAGGAAATCAAGATACTGGTCGACCAGAAGCGATTCGCTTCGGGTCATTTATAAACTGATGTGTTTGACCAGTGTGCAGGTACCTCTAGAAGACCTATCGGTGATTGAAAAGTTGCTGATGGAGAAGTATTATGCTGATTTAACTTAAATTACATGTGATATCAAATTTCAAAACTGAAATTTTTCTGAAAGCTAACCTTGAAAGGTATCCATGTCGAAAGGTCAATTTTCTTTCTTTTACATTTCGTATGTAGTTTAGGGGGAGAAAATTGAAAACCAAAAATAGCGTCTTTGTGTTTTTGTTGGTATTAAAATGAAAATCCAAAAATAGAGTTTTCATTTTAAGGGGGAGAAAAACAGCAAAATACAAAAACATTGAAAAATGAGAAATTGTATCCAACATGATTGGGAAATGATGGTACATTGGCTTACGTGTCTGACTCATGGATAAAATAGATGAAAAAGCCATAAGATCATTGTTCGAGGTGCTTGGTAGGCTCGGCATTAAATCAGAAAGTATATAGATGTGATAAACACATTAAATACTAATGCTTGACCAAGTGGACAACATCTTGATGCATGTCTCATGATATCAGGGAAAAGATATGTGAAAAAGAAAATGAGAAGTCACTGTGTATACATGTGTTCATTTTGCAAATATTTAAACTTGTTTGATTTTCTTTATTTTGTCAAACGATCGGACTTTCTTTGCGTATCGAAAGATCGACCTGATTGTTGTTCGTTTGACGTTCTGCTTTATTTTCTTTGGTGTTTCGTATAACTCATCGGACTTTCTCTGCGTGTACGGGAGTACCGACCTGATTGTTGTTGAGTTATACAACTTCAACTTGTTTTTATTTTCTTATTTTGTTAAATCCGAGGCCTTATCTGCGTATCGAAAGATCGACCTTAAGGTAGACGATTTAACGTTCTTATTTCTTTTTGCATGGAACACAGTTGACTACATCATGAATACAATCATTATGTGATTAAATCACAAATGATATCACAAATGTGATATAAAAAGCAAAAACATATCTGAGTATGTCTGATAGTGTGGGGTACACTGGTCAAAGCAAACTAAATCAATCAATAACATATCCAGATGTTATGAGTATGATTGTGCCTGAGTTTAAGATGGACAAATTATACCAGTAATCAACATGACTTATGTGCTAAAGTAATTGAAATTGAAATGTAGTTCAGCATGTTATGTTCAATATGATCCCAAGGTGTGATCTTTCTCGCAAAAGACAAAAATAGTGTCTGATTCAGTATTGCATTTATGTTTCATATCTGAAAAGTTCAAAAAGATTTTCGGTGTGTTTTGATGTAAAGTTTCAAAAAGCCAAAAAGATTTTGTTTCTTATTTGTTTTCGACCGATCGATATGTGATACGAAATCGAAATTTCAAAACTATATCTTGGATTCTCGAAGAGAAGTTTTGCGCCAAGATTAAATTAATTTTCAAAAGAAAAGGAAACCGCGTTTCTGTCTTCTGAAATTGCAGGTTTGTGTGTCAAGACTCAAGCATGGTGAGAGGGGGAGTATGAAGTATCTTTCACAAGTGGATCTTGAAGTTCAAAGTTGATTCAAGAGTGATCCAGCCATGCAAGCTCTATTTCTGACAAGATTTCAAGTCAAAGATCAGATGTAGCCATGTTGAAGATTGAAGACTGATGTTTAGTTAGAGAATAGATACACTACACGTTAAGGGGGAGTTTGTTAGAGCATATTCCTATGCTATGAGTGTCTCGTGTATTGTATCTATGTGAGCGTGTCTAAGTGATAGTTGTAGTGACTATTTGGTTATGGGCGTACCACATGGTCCGGCGGACCATGTGATCCGGCGTATCAGTTTGGTACGCTGGATAGTTAGTCACTTACTATAAATAGGGTGTGTTAGAATGTGCATAGTAACCAGTTGAAACACTTCTGTCATTCTACACCTTTCTGTGTGTGTTTCTAGAGAGAGAAACTAGAGAGAACTTCTTTGTATCTTCAAGTGATCAATAAGAATTCTCTTATTTACATCCGTTGTTACTATGATTGATTGATACACGCAGTAGTAAGATCGTATCTCGTTTCTACAATATATGGCCCTGGAGTCCAGACCTGGAATCCTCAAACCGGTAATGTGTCTAATAACATACCTTTGGTTTCTAATCAAAATGTTTTGCAGGATGTAGGTGTTTTGGTCAAAATTCACCAAAATGATTAAGTGATCCAAACTTTGTAAGTGAGGTAGTGTGCTTTGCTATGTAGATGATAAGATATTGAAATGCGGATAACGACACAAGGATGTAACGAGGGAAAAATCAAGAATCCTTCAAGTTGCCTCTAGGAATCCTGGCAAAAAACCTCGGGAGCCGGCCTGAAGAGCCTGCTTCCTAGCCCTTTTATTAATAGGAAACTGAACATTACAAGTGGTTCAGAGGTTAGATAGATCAAACTATGTGTTACAATGTTTGTATGCTATCAGAGCTAAAGTACTAGTGAGTTATGTGTTTCTAAGTCAATCATAACCTCAATTATATAATGGTTACATCAATAACTAACTATCTGGGATTCTCGAAATCTCGTTCTCCATTCCTCTTAACTGTTGAAGCTTGTTCCATTCATTTAGTCCATGTTCTCAACGAGTCTGTAGGAGTTTTGTTAGAATATATGATATATTCAGGATACCTGAACTAGTAGGATTCCCGAACGATACGAGGATTCCTAAACCATTTGAGCTTCTCAACGAGCATCCTAAAAATCTATCCCCTAACACTTGCCTCTGAATCTTGACAGGTGTAGATAAGATTTATAGATGTGAAGATTCGAAAACCCTAGAAATCATGGTGTTAAAACGGTAAAAGTGGTTATAATGGGACATTTTTCATGGCTTCCCATTCGAATTGATAGCTATCATTACTTCTTTTAAATACCTAGCTTATCAAGCCTTTCTTCCTCACCCTACTTCTCTAAAAAGCTTTCGAGCATCTTCATCAATTTCAAGTCAGTTTTCAATTCTCTTTCTTCATTTTCGATTCTTTTACAGTGGTGAAGAAATCCACTTGGTCTACTTCTTCTTCCACCTCACCCGATATCGTAGACTTCATCGATCAGGGGATTCTGCTGAATTTCGAGGAAGGAACCTGCACCTTCACTAATCGAGAGATTAAATATCTCAGGGACTCTGGTCTTTTTCCCCATTCTGCAATCATTCGTAAGTTTGATCCCCGTCTTAGGGATTAGGGCTGATTTCGTGTCAAACACTTGGGTTTGCTTTCTGTTTTACCCATTCTCTCTGGGCATGCCCTACTCCTTTCCTAACATTGTAAACAAGTTCTTCGAAACTACTTGCCTCGGCTATTCCAAAAACATGCCAATGGTTTGGAGAATATTGTTTTCTCTCGATAGCCTGAACCATTCAAGGGGCCTGGAGATAGGGATCCCTGAGCTCTGTTCTGCCTACAATCTGAGAAACCGCGGGAGCAGCCAGTCGTCCTTCAAGCCCGTTCTTCTGAATCCTAATTGATCCCTCGATCTCCGCACAACGACCATGACAGGAAGAATACGTTATTCTTCGTCAAGCGTGAATCCATTCCCGGGGGTGCTGATTTGCCGAAGAAAAGGGTTGGAAAGGGTACGATGTCGTCTTGTATTTTTTAGTAGAACCCTGAATTTTGCTGATATTGATTGTTTTTTCCTTGATTTTTCAGCGCCCAAGTTTGAGAACCTGGTTTTTGTTGGTGAAGATTCTGTAGAGAAGTTCACACGATTCCTTGAGATTCCAGCAGCTGAGAGAGCCGCCGCCATCGAAGCAACAACTAGTGAGCAAAGTTTTTCAGTCGACCATACTCCCAAGATGTCTGGTAAGCCTTTCCAGATTCTAAATTTATACTTCATTTGAGAATCTCAAATATTAATAGCCTGTTATCTTTGTTGCAGTTCCCAAATCCAGCTCCTCATTCTCCCTCAAGGATCTTGACTCCATGATCACAATAAAGAAGGAAAAGTTGGAGCCTATTGTCGATCCAAGCCACCTGCCAGCTGGCCCAAATTCTCCGCCTCTAAGAAAAGAAAGGGCACTGAAGCCGTGGTGTACCTGGAAAGCTTTGACGGCCTAGCTCCCACCGAGGTGAGCAAGAAGCTGCTATCCATGAAAACTATGATGTACCTGGTAAGAAGCTCAAACACTATATTAGTTTCATACCTGTCATGGCTATTGCTTAAGGTTCTCATTTTTCTACGTAGGGCATCGAGAAGCTCAGCACCTACGCTATGGAAATGGAGCAGAAACTGGCTGAGGCCGAGGACAAGATCAAGACTCAGGCTAAAATCACCAAAGGCAAAACCCCGTACTATTAGCAGAAGCTCACTGAGCATCGCCTCACCTTTGAAGCTGAGAAGGCCTCGTATGCGAAATTGGTAAACTCTCATCCTCCCGGAGCATCCTGGAAAGTAGAATCAAGATGGCGGGTGAAGCAGAATAGGCCGGTTTCAAGGTTTCTGGCTGGGATGCTGAGGCATGGAGGTCGATTCTGGAGTTCCTGGGAGGAGGTGATTGCGAAGCGGGTGAGACTGGGAAGGATGGGAATGTAGGGTTTCTCCTCGAAGGTGGTTCCAGGAGCCCTAGAGGCGATGAAAAGGGTGTATGTGTTGACACTCGGCGAGGGAGAGAAGCTTGGTGAAGATAGGAAGGTGATGAGCGATGAAGATAAAGCAACGTTCCGAGCCCAGTTTTTTTTTATCTTTTTTGATTTGGATGGTGATGGTTGATGTAAAAACAACTTACTTTTGTGGTTTCCTATTTTAAACAAACAACAAACAATGGTGGGGATTCGAGTGGAGAGATCTTGTAATTTACAAGACGAAACCCGGATTCTCAAACTGAATAATGACCTCTGAGCTTCCCAAGCAGAGGGATCCTGAGGTTTTCAGGACGAACCTTAGGGAGCTCAACCTTACCCCCTTTTGTTAATAATATTATGATATGGATTTTGACTTATTACGATGTACTTTGATTTCCAATTTTGCTTGCAAAAAATTTTCGGAGCATTAAAACTTGTAGAAATCTTATAAGTGTAACTATAACTCGCAAAACGATTTAGAATATTTAGAAATTGTAACAAAATAAAATGGGAAAGATGTAAGGTCACAGGTTAGAGTCCAATAATGTATAATTTGAAAATATTAGATATCTGGCCATTAGGTTTTACCTTAAGTAATTTCCAAGTTTATTCACTACCTTTTCTTGACATTCTTGCCGGCATCCCAGTTGGGATCTTTACAAGAATCTCTTCTGGTATCCTGGCAGCTAGCCTGGGCATATCACCTGCGGGATTCCCGGACTCAAAATAAGTTAGGAAATATAGTTAAACTAGGGATAAACCCTAGATTCTTGGGACTAAGCCAATTCTAGGGACAAGCCCTTAAAACTTGGGACAAAGCCAATACCGGGGACAAGCCCTTAAAACTTGGGACAAAGCCAATTCTGGGGACAAGCCCTAAAAATTTGGGACAAAGCCAACTTGAGTGACATGTAACTTCCAAAGTCTTTGTTAACTCGTAAGTGCTAAAAACCTTGAGAATCCGCTCAGCATCCTACAGTGACACAATTATCAGCCAGCACTTAGGATGGACTGGTCCGGCCAACTTGAGCATACTAGTGGACAAAGTGCGCTCCTGGAGAGTGTCATGCGCTACTGGCGATTACCCAAACGTAGGAGAGGTGACAACCTCTCAAACCTTAGAAGGTATTCAAGATACCTTAAGCGAGGGAGAGGTGGCCAGCCTCTAACTGGGGATATACCCAAGGAACCTAATCAGGATTTTCAGTATCTGCATAATACTCAAGACTTGGTGAAGGGTGGGTGTTAGCTTAGCTAACACCACTCCGATGCTTAAGTCAATAATGTAAGATAAAAATAATAAGGGTAAATTAAAATTGGAATAGTGGACATACTTGTTTATGTCAAGGCAATGAGGATCCTTGGGAGTCCCGATAGGATTCTCACATGAAATAAGCCTTAAGATGAATAGCATTCCAAGCCCTTGGTAGGGGTTCTACTTCCATGTTCACCAAACGATATGCCCTTTTTCTTTCTTCAGAATCTATTAAGTATTGGCCTTCCCACTTGGGTGCCAACTTCCCATCGGCGGGATTTATCGTGTTTTGGAATGCTTTTCTAAGCACTTTATCACCTACTTGGAATCTTCTGATCCTGGTATTCTTGTTATAAGATTTGGCCACTCTTTGCTGGTAGGACACCATCCGGATTCTGGCCAAGTCTCTAAGCTCTTCAACTGTTTTGAGATCCTGGAAGTAGATTCTGGTTGTTGGTTTCAGGATCCTGGCAGTTGATCCTTGCTGTAGGTATCACCATCTCTGTAGGGATCACGACCTCAGTTCCAAATACTAAGGAGAATTGAGTTTGACCAGTTGCATTCTTATGAGTTGTTCTATCTGCCCAGAATACAAATGGCTGCTCCTCAGCCCATTTGCCTTTCTTAGAACCTAGCTTTTTCTTGAGGTTATTGATGATGATCTTGTTGGTGGATTCTACTTGACCATTGGCCTGAGAGTGAATAGGTTTTTAAGTGATCATCTTGATTCCCCAACTTGCATAAAAAGTTGGTAGTTCGCTTGCCAATAAACGGGGAGCCATTGTCATAAGTAATTTCCGCTGGAATCCCAAATCTGGTGATGATGTTTCTCTTGATGAAGGATATCACCTCCTTCTCCCGTACTTGAACATAGGCTTCTGCTTCAATCCATTTGGAGAAATAACACCTTCCCACCATAATCCTTAGGCAGCTTTCCAACAATATCCACGCCCCACTTCATAAATGGCCAAGGTGACACTATAGAATGCAGATGCTCAGCTGATTGATGCAGGATATTGTCGTACCTTTGGCAGGCATCGCATTTCTAGGAGAAGCTCATGGCAACCTTCTTCATTGTGGGCCAATAATAACCAAATCTGAGAATCTTGGAGAAGAGTGCTCTGCCCCCAGTGTGGTTTCCACAATCTCCTCCATGAACGTCTTCGAGCACCTCGAGAGCTTCTGACTTTTCCAATCATCTCAAGTAGACACCTGCAATAATTTTTATATATAATATGTTATTTAAGATAAGATAGGGTACTACCTTGGCGTGAAAATGTAAAACCGAGATACGATCTTACTACTGCATGCTTAGATCAATGTAATGAACACGAGATGTAAATAAGAGAATTCTTATTGAATCACTTGAAGATACAAAGAAGTTCTCTCTTGTTTCTCTCTCTAGAAAACACACAAAGAAAGTGTAGAATGACTCAGAGTCTTAAGCTATCATTCTAACACAGAAAGCGCACCATTTGGTCCGGCGCCAATGATATTGTCACTAAAAATCATACTAAGACACGCTCACATAGATACAATACACGAGACACATCATAGCATAGGTATATGCTCTAACAAACTCCCCTTTAACGTGTAGTGTATCTATTTTCTAACTAAACTCCAGTCTTCAATCTTTAACATTGCTGCATCCGATCTTCGACTTGAAATCTTGTCAGAATTAGAGCTTGCATGGCTGGATCACTCTTGAATCATCTTTGATCTTCAAGATCCACTTGTGAAAGATATAACAAACCCCCCTTTTCACCATGCCTGAGTCTTGACACATATAACCTGCAATTTCAGAAGACAGAAATGCGGTGTCCTTTCCTTTTGAAAGATTAATTTAATCTTGGCGCAAAACTTCTCTTCGAGAATCCAAGATATAGATTTGAAATTTGATTTCGTATCACATGTCGATCGGTCGAAAACAAATAAGAAATAAAATCTCTTTGGCCTTTTGAGAATTTATATCAAAACGCACCGAAAATCTTTTTGATTTTTCTAAGATAATGCTAAAACACACCTAAAATCTTTTTAGATTTTTTCAAATATGAAATATAAAATGCAATACATAATCAGACACTTTTTTTGTCTTTTGTGAAAAAGAACACAACTTGGGATCATATTGATCATGACATGCTGAACTACACTTCAATTTCAATTACTTCAGCACACAAGTCATGTCGATTACTGATATAATTTGTCCATCTTAAACTCAGGCACAATCATACTCATAACATCTGGATATATTATTGTATTGATTATGTTTGCTTTGACCAGTGTACCCCACACTATCAAACATACTCAGATATGTATTTTCTTTTATATCACACTTTGTGATTTCACTTGTGACTTAATCACATAGTGATTGTATTCATGAATTAGTCAACTGTGTTCCATGCAAAAAGAAATAAGAACGTTAAATCGTCTACCTTAAGGTCGATCTTTCGATACGCAGATAAGGCCTCAGATTTAACAAAATAAGAAAATAAAACAAGTTGAAATTGTATAACCCAACAACAATCATGTCGGTACTCCCGTACACGCAGAGAAAGTCCTATGAGTTATACGAAACACCAAAGAAAATAAAGCAGAACGTCAAACGAACAATAATCAGGTCGATCTTTCTATACGCAGAGAAAGTCCGATCGTTTGACAAAATAAAGGAAATCAAACAAGTTTAAATCTTTGCAAAATGAACACATGTATACACAGTGACTTCTCATTTTCTTTTTCACATATCTTTTTCTTGATATATCATAAGATACGCATCAAGATGTTGTTCACTTGGTCAAGCATTAGTATTTAGTGTGTTTATCACATCTGAATACTTTCTGATTTAATGCCGAGGCTACCAAGCACATCGAGCAATGATCTTATGGCTTTTTCATCTAATTTATCCATGAGCCAGACACGTAAGCCAATGTACCATCATTTCCCAATTATATCGTATACAATTTCTCATTTTTCAATGTTTTTGTATTTTTCCTTTTTCTCCCCCCTTAAAATGAAAACTCTATTTTTGGATTTTCATTTTAATAAAAACACAAAGACACTATTTTTGGGTTTTCAATTTTCTCCCCCTAAACTACATACAAAATGTAAAAGAAAGAAAATTGACCTTTCGACATGGATACCTGGTTTAGCTTTCAGAAAAATGTCAATTTTGAAATTTGATAACACTTGAAATTTAAGTTAAATCAGCAGAATACTCCTCCATCAGGAACTTTTCAATCACCGATAGGTCTTCTAGAAGTACCTGCACACTGGTCAAACACGTTAGTTTATAAATGACCCGAAGCGAATCGCTTCTGGTCGACCAGTATCTTGGTTTCCTTTCGAAACCACTTTAGGTTTCCAAATTTGTTGTTTTAGTAAATCAGTATCTGATGAACCAGTCATAGTAGATTGTGACGTACAACCGACAGATGAATCATATTGAAATTTAGGTAAAAAACTTCTTGGATGTTTGAAATACGTCGGTTGAAATTCATCAAATACGCTACCATATTCATCAATAAATCTGTATTTGGCAGATTTACCAACATACGGAACCTGTCTTTTCCTTGAACTAGAAGCAGCAGTGACATGACAATCTTGTGCCATATGCCCTTTTTGTCGGCAATTGTAACACAAACGATTGTTTACATTTTTCCTCTTTGGTCTCTGCAAAGCTTCACAAAAATGAATATCGCCAAAATTATCATAGAAAGAATCACATACCAGATACTGATGATCATGAACCCATTTTGAAGTCGGGCTTTTTGGAGCAGAATTTGATCCTCTAGAAGAATATGTAACAACTTGTGGCTTCTTGCTCTTCAGATCAACATTCTTGACAAAAACTTTAGCAATTTTCTGAGCATCCACACAATGGAGTGGGAATTCTTTATCAGAAAATATTTGTTCCGAACCCTTAAGTTTGTAAAACCTCTCGGGTTGAACCTTGTCAGCTTTAAAAACATCCTTCTTGACTTGTTTCAGCTTGACTTGCTTCAGATTTTGTTGTTTTGAACATTGAGACCCATTAACTTTAACATTCTTGGTCTTGTAACCCAACCAACATGTTTACCCGAAACCTTTCCATCAGAACCAGAAGATTTATGTCCGTTCTTTGCAAGACGTGAAAACTCAGCTTTCACTGCTTTAACAATCTTTTGGTCATAGAAAATCCTTTCATCAATAGCAGTCTTCTCAGTTGAATTTGCCAAATTTCGCTTCTTCAGTAGACGTAGAAGCAGACACAACCGTTTCATCTTTCTGATCCTTCTATGACTTCACAACCTTTCCCCCATCAGATTTCTTATCAACAAAGTCAGAATAATCACTAGTTTCTTCTTTTTCCTTCAAATCATTAACACCTTCTTTGAGACTTCCTGGTGGTGAAACTGTTTTGGTAAACATTTTCTCAAAATTTCCATCTTTGGCCAAGAAACTTGTAAAAGATGTAGAATTTGTAACATTGCTCAAAAGACGTTTCGAATCAATGACTTCAATCTTTAGTTTAGAAATCTTTTGTTGAGCTTAAGCCAATTCTGTTTCTGTAGCAATCAACTTCTTAACCACTTATTTCAGATTCAGAATCAGTTACTTCTAGTTCATCATCACTATGAACAACTTGAGCAATCAAAGCACGAAAGGCAGACTCATCATGTTCATCAGCAACCCAATCATAATCTACATGCCAGAGTTTTGATGCAAAAGTAATAGCAGTTAAAGCAATTGGTTGAGAATCATCAGAAGTTCGTCCCCAGTTATATTGTTTATCAACTTGAGAAACTAAAGCTGTTGGAGGCTTTGATGAAGATGCATTTGTTTTTGAACATTCACGAGCAAAATGTCCAAAATTAGAACATTTGAAACATTTTTCCTTTGATTTATCTATTCCAACCTTGCCATCCCAATTTAAACTTTGATAGCCTGTCTTCTTTTTGAATCTTTTAACTCTTTGAGCTAACATCGCTAGTTGCCAATTGATATCCATTTGCTCAAGATTATCAGGATCAATCTGATCAAAATCTTCTTCAATCATATTAGATGTTGTCAAACCACCATTCAGCAATCCATAATAAGAAGATAATAAAGCAGAAATTAATGCCAAATGTTCATCAGGTGTTTTTGCTGAAAATGAAGTCTGACTTGAATGATTTGGAATAGTGAAGTTACATCCTCTTGATGAATTTCCAGAATTTCCTGAACCATGACCAGCAACACAAGCTGTTTGGGGTGGATTTGATGAATCAACACCAAATGATTTAGACTTCGCATTGATACTTGCAGAATTTTGACCATGATACAATTCAGGATTTTGTAATTGAGCAGTTGACTTGTTTGATGTCATCATTTCCATTTCCCTAGCATGAAGCTTTCCAGTTAAATCATGAAATGATAACTCAGAATATTCTTTGTCATGGGTAAGCAATAACACATAACTTTCCCACTTTTCTGGTAATGCTTCCATCAATTTCTCCTTCAATTCTTCCTCGGTCTTTTCAATTTTAACCACTTTCATCTCCCTAATCAGATGTGAAAACCTTGAAACAAGAGCAGAAATATTTTCTTTTTCATATTGTTGAAAGTTTTCAAATTCCTTGTTCAACACTTTTCGTCTACTCTTCTTGTATTGGTCATTGCCTTCACATCGAGCAGATAAAGCATCCCACAACTGTTTAGCTTTCTTGCAAGTGCTGAATTGATGCAACAGTTCAGTAGGTAAAGCCATGGTAAGATAACCATAAACTTTTTGTTCAAGCTCATAACTTTTTCTTTCACCCTTATCAAAATCTTGAATTTCTTTATACTCTCCATTGTCAGTTAGACGTACATACAACTTTTGAATCGGAATCCATAAATCAATATCATTTGTGCTGATGTATGCAGAAAAACGTTGCTTCCAATTTTGATAATCTTCCAACTTTAACAGCTTAGGAACTTTCTGACTTGTTCCTATTTCATTATCAAAATTGAGCATAGCTTGTACCGTTCTTTGCATAGCTGCAAACGCTTGAAAATCAGACATTTTTCACCGAAAATGATACTTCAAAACTTCAAACTCAAAAACGAAGGTGTTAGAATTTGATTTTGAAAATCAACTTTGAACGAACAATGTAGAGCTCGTCAAGACGATCGATTTGAGTACTTATAGCTCTTGTAGCGATTTACAATGCAAAAGTTATAACCGTTTGAAGAAACTGCCAGCGGATCAGATTTCAGCGGACCAAATTTCAGCGGACCAAATTTGGTACGGCGGACCAAAATGGTACGGCGGACCAAAATGGTACGGCGGACCAAAAAATAACTGCCACCGACCAACTTGAAGATTGCCTAGCGGACCAACGACGGACCAGCGATAGACCAAATGTTCTTGAGGCCGACCTGAAACGTACCACGCTGATTTTGATGGATTTTCGCGAATTTTGATAATTTGGACTTGAATTTGCTTCAGAAAGGTGCGAAAACTCACTAGGAACACTCATAAATCATTTTTTACCTCGAAAACACTCGGAATTGGAAGAATTTGATGAAAAATGAAGAAAACCCACAATTTCTCACTCTAAATATCCGAAAATTTATCAAAAACACAGCAGTAGAGCAACCAAATGCTCTGAAACCACTTGTAAAACCGAGTTACGATCTTACTACTGCATGCTTTGATCAATGTAATGAACACGAGATGTAAATAAGAGAATTCTTATTGAATCACTTGAAGATACAAAGAAGTTCTCTCTTGTTTCTCTCTCTAGAAAACACACACAGAAAGTATAGAATGACTCAGAGTCTTAAGCTATCATTCTAACACAACCTATTTATACTTAGTGACTAAACAGGCTGCGTACCAAATGGTACGGGCGTACCATTTGGTCCGGCGGACCATTTGGTCCGGCGCCAATGATATAGTCACTAAAACTCATACTAAGACACGCTCACATAAATACAATACACGAGACACATCATAGCATAGGTATATGCTCTAACAGAAAAGCCCTGGGATTTTCACCCTTAGGAATCTCCCCATCTTGTAGATATTTTTTTGATTTGGTGCGTCCAGGATTCCTGAACATCTTTAGGATCCCCAACATCCATATCTCCATTACTGTCAACTGTGTGAGCTTCCTGTTTAGCTATTGCAGGAGTTAGGATATGTGTTATTAGGATCATGATATTCTTCGTTATCCTAAGCGATGAAGCTAGATTCGCTAAGGCATCGGCTTCTGAATTCTCTTCTCTTGGTACCTGTGTTATGTTAAAATTATCAAAGCACAAAGCTAATATTTTAATAATATCCAAATATCTAATTAAATTCTCCCCTCTCGCTGAATAAGAAACATTAAATTGGGTAGTCAATAAAAGAGAATCAATAAATACTTGGATGCACCAGATTCCCATATCCCTGGCTAGTTGTAATCCAACAATAAGCCTCGTACTCAGCTTCATTTTTGGTAGCCTAAAACTCACAAGATATGGATAATGGTATTATGTCCCCCTGTGGCGATTTTAGTAGGATGCCCAGCCCTGTTCCTCTAACATTTGAGGATCCATCCGTATAGAGAGTCCAATTATCATCGAGCTTCTCAAGCTTCTGGACTTCCTTATCGGCCTCTGGCTCAAAGTTGTAAAACCGTATACGGATCGTTTCCAGATCATAGAATGATAGAGACGGAAGTTTGTCATTCAATTATAGTCAAATGATTACAAACCGAGAGAGTATACATCGTTTGGAGCTCTGGAGGAGGTTTGGACAGAACCTCCTCTCTTACACAGACCACACAGAATGAAATGAACAAACTTGAAGATGTTCAACACACCGAACCTATTTATAGGTTAAGCAGCTGGCGTACCACTTTGGTCCGCCGTACCAGTTGGTACGGGCGTACAAACTAGTACGCTGGTTGGTATGTTGACATCATTACATACAATTAATTCTAATACATTTACACAGTAATGACCACACACAGAAACTTGTCCTAACAAATGTCACTGTTGAAATCAGCCACAAAGTCGGCCAAGGCATGGGATTTGATTGTTATCCTTGGCTCATATCTTATATCGTAGGCACTCAATTTGACTGCCTACTTAGCCATCTTACCTGACATTTCCGGCTTCCTGAGAACTGTATTAATAGGATAGTTAGATTTCACAATAATAACATGAGTTTCAAAATAATGTCTTAGTTTAGTAGAAGCCATTATAAGGAATAAAATTAGTTTTTCAAGGTAGGAGTACCTGGATTCTGCGTCTAGCAGAGTCTTACTTACATAATACACCGGATGCTGCTGACCTTCATGATCTTTGACTAAGACAACACTAACTGAGCTTCCGGATACTGCAAGGTACAAAGATAACGGCTCCCAATCTTCTGGCTTCATGAGAATTGGAGCTATTGATAAGTAAACTCTTAAGGATTTCAGAGCCTCTTCATGCTTTTCATTCCATTCGAATTTCTTGTTTTTCCTCACAATATCATAGAAGTCTTTGCTCTTTTCTGAGGATCTTGAAATGAACCTGTTGAAGGCTGCTATTCTTCCTGTCAATCTTTGTACTTCTTTAATATTTGATGGGGATTTCAGGTTCAACATTGCCTTGATTTGCTCTGGGCTTGCTTCTATCCATCTTTCAGTAACCATATACCCTAGGAATTTCCTGGCTCGCACCCCAAAGTGGCACATAGAGGGGTTCAACTTCATGTTAGCCTGGTCGAGAATATCAAAAGCAGTCTGGAGATCCCTGATATGATACTTATCTTTTTGGGATTTCACTACCATTTCGTCGATATAGACCTCCATCATGTCCCCCGGGTGCTCCTTAAACATCATGTTGACTAGTTGCTGGTACGTGGCACATGCATTTCTCAAACCAAAAGGCATAGTAGTATAAATGTCGTGTGCTCCACGTCAGAGGGTTCCATTGAATCTGCTGGAATCTGACGAGGCATCCATGAAGGTGAGCATCTCATGGCAGCCATGACGTCTACCATTGCATCGATGTGAGGAAGCAGAAAAGGATCCTTGGGGACAAGCCTTGTTCAAGTCTGTGTAATCTACACAAAATCTCCACTTTCCATTCTTCTTCTGCACCACAACTACGTTGGCTAACCATTTAGGATACTTGACCTCTTTGATCAACTTATTTTGATAAGCTTATCATCTTCCTCCTGGATGATTGCATGCTTTTCGGGAGTGAACTTTCTTCTCTTTTGCTGGATGGTCCTGAAAGAGTGATCTAAACCAAGTTTATGAGTAATGGTGTGCTTAGGGATACCTGTCATGTCCTCATGCTTCCACGCAAAATTTGAAGTTCTGTCTTTTAGGGGCTGAATTAGTTCCTGCTCGGTATCCGCTGGGACGCTGGTTCCTATGAGCACCTTGATTTCAGGATTCTTGGGGTCTAACTGGATTTCTTTGACGTCGAGCTCCCTGTCCTACTGATCTTTATGTGCTTTCTTCTGTAATTTCTATGCTTTCATAAATTTCGTTGTATTCTTCATTGATATTGAGTAGCAATTCTTGGCTTCCTGTTGGTCGCTCTCTATCCTTACAACCCCCCAGGGTGTAGGAAGCTTGATACATTGATGATAAGTTGAAGGGACTGCTTTCATTTCATGTATCCAAGGCGTGCCAAGAATAATGTTGTAACACGAGAGAGAATCTATAACATAAAATTTTTGCAGGCATTTTACCCCCTCTATATATACTAGTAACCTGATATCCCCCACAATGTTCTTGGTTTCACCGCTGAAGCCAACTAACACTTAGGATCTTGCAACAATTTCACTTTCAGGGATGCCCATTTTCTTAAGCACGTCAAGTCGGATGATGTTGACCGAGCTCCCGTTATCTATTAGGATCAGTGTTGGGAAAGTCGGGCTAGGCGCCCGCCTAGGCGCCGCCTAGGCGCTAGTCGCCGGTTTATAGAGGAAATTTACATTCCTCGGTGAAATTAGGCGTTAGGCGGATTTAGGCGGGGTTAGGCGGTTCTAGGCGGATTTAGGCGGGGTTAGGCGGTAGTCGGTAGGCGGTTTTAGACGGGGTTAGGCGGTTCTAGGCGGATTTAGGCGGGGTTAGGCGGTTCTAGGCGGATTTTAGGGAATATATTTATTAATTTTTTGAAATATATATATATAAATCTTAAAAATTTCTAAAAATTTCAAAACCGACTAATTCCGATTAATCCCGATTAATCCCTAGGCTCTACCCGACCGCCTAGCTAACCCCGATTGGAATATGGCCAGATCTTTATTTGTTGCTAACCCCGATGAATAACTAAACGAATCAGAGTAAGTCCAAATACATTCCATAAAATTAAAGTCTCAAAATACGCAGCGGAAAATATTGTCTTAGCACTAACCACGTGCTTTACAAATCATTGTTTAAAATTCCCAATTTAATTTAAATAAAAGAAAAATGTCTTTGTGTGCCATGCCAACCCGCTCCGGATACTCCTCAGCGATCTGCAAAAGTTTAAACCACGCAAGTGTCAACCTAACGGTTGGTGAGTTCACAGTGGGCTTGTCACGCAGTGGCCCGGTCTCATAATCATAATTGTGTCAACATATACTTATGTAATATTTATTTGTGAAAAGCAATGCTTAGTGATATCCAAAAACATAGTATTGTGGTTTAGTAAAAGTATTGTCCGTACAATACGTTATCGGGTATGTACTAGTTTTGTATAGTTAAAGTGCTCAACCGATATCGCGGGTAGCTAATCCGTTGTTCCATGCACTAAGGAAGTTTGTACCAAAGCTGACTATTATTGTAGTGGCAGTGCCATCATCTATTTTGTTTTCCGGTCCTACATCATTGCGGCTTTGCCTCCCCCGTGTCCTCTCGGGTTCACGGTTAGATAGGCTGATATTGTACCTCCGTGCACTTCCCGTGTCACGAGGCGGAGTTTGTCAAACTCCAGTAGATCTACCCAACATCCCCTCGCTTTACAATTAATGGTACAATTAAGTTGAGGACTTTTTCAGTTATAAGGCAATCCTTAGAAATCATGTGATATCATGTGGTTTAGACTTTAACCTACACTAGCCATATTAAAACGGTTTACTTTGGGTTCTCATGAATCCCGAAAACATTTTCCTGTTTTGTTTTAGAAATAGTTGTTTGAGTATTTCACAAGTGTCTCCCATAAAACACTTCAAGTTCATCAAGTGGGTGCCGAGCACTCCTAAGTTCAAGTTCATCAGAGAGGTGCATAGCACTCATAAGGTTGTCAGCATTGTTTTTCATTAAGTTATTCAGTGTGACCCAAACGGGTTCACGGTAAATGGTTAGTGACACTCACCTTTGGTTGCACTGCTACACTTGCTAAGTAATCCAAGTATTGTTTGCTTAACGAAGACCTAAGAACACGTTTAGGTCTTAAGTATTAGTTGCGTGTCTAATCTTTAACTTAACGTCATTATGGTCCATAACATAGCACGTTGGAACTATGACACGACATACCGACACACGACACCGATGGTTGATCATAAACAAGGGTTCCCATAAATCAGAAATCAAAGCATGTTTCATTATTGCATAATCATGTAAGTCATAGCATAACATTCAAACAAGTTGCACAAGTTTGGGTTTTGGTCTGGTCTCAGTTTCGCTAATAGTTTCGCTATAGTTTCGCTACACAGTTTCACTGTGTGCACGGCTTTTTCGCTGGGTAATACCCGATGACACAGTTTCGCTAGCTAGTTTCGCTCGAAACTGATGACACAGTTTCGCTAGCCTAGCTTCGCTCGAAACTGGTTTGAACTTTCGTTCAGGTTGGTTCGCTCGGTAGTTTCGTTCGAGCAGGTCTACTTAGTTTCGCGGGCGACACTATAGTTTCGCCACATAGTATCGCTGGATGAATATCTATACAGTTTAGCTGTATAGTTTCGCCCAGAGAACAGCTTAGTTTCGCTGGTCGCGGAAAACACATAAATCAGTCTAAAAATCAATCTAACAGCTTCCATATTTCATGTGATTCAATATTTAGCATGCATAATCATTTACCAACATCAAACAACAAGATTTAACACCTTAAACATGGGTTTTCACATTCAAATCACCAAAAACACATTTTAAACCTAAAATGACCTAACTAGCATGAATCTTCATTATGGTTTGATTTCAAACGTAAAGTTACAGACTTTATGATAGATCTAGCCTTCCTAAGCATCATATCAGAAGATCAAGTGATTACATGAAGATCTAAGCATGCTTTTTAAGAAAACACATAGAAAATGCATAAAGAATGGTTTTGGGACTCATGATTCGATCTAGGGTCCGAATGGATGATGTCTCGAGGCTGAGATCACGTCAGCTCGTGGTGCTTCTCGACTGACTAGAAATTCCAGGAGAGTGTGTGTGTGTTTAGTGTGGAGTATGCAAAATGATGAAGATTAGGGTTTTATGGTCTTTATATCAGGAGCTAGTTTCGCTGGCAGTTTCGCTGGCCAAGCGAAACTGGCTCCGAACATATGTAAATCAAATAGCTTAGCCGGCTACCGAGCGAATCTACAGTTTCGCCCGGTAGTTTCGCTGAACCCAAAAGAGGCCAATTTACATTCTATTATCAATACTAAATCTTGCGTTTAAATCACATTGCACATAATGACAATAAATAGATAAACACATAACACATATGGACGGGTTCGGTGATCAACCAAAGGTCGTGGACGTATTCGGCCTAGTTAAGCATTAGTTACTAAGTTAACACTTATAACGTAACTAACGAAGATTGTCTAACGGAAGTTAACCTTGGAATTCTCGGATGTCACATCATCCCCTTGTAAGTGGAATTTTCGTCCCGAAAATTATTCTTGCGTTGTAGAGTTTGCAGCCTCGGTTGTCGTCGTTGCTGGGGAAAGAAAGCAAAAGTTTTTAGGGTCGCCACAAGATCTGTATTTCTTCCCGGGAGATTCTGACTGCTTTCCATTAGGATCATATTTAGGAATATCGACCCTTTGGTTAATCTTCTTATCATCTTCCAAACAGATAAATCTCAGAGCTCTGTTGCGTAGTTTATCAAGATTCCTGCAAGGAGTCATTACTAAATCATCATAAAAACGGGGATCCTTACGGAGCCCCATTTTAAAATCTTCAACAGGTACCGCCATATCTAGATGAGGAATCTCCAGGGATTTTCGTCCAAATCTAGCAACGTATTCCCTGAGCGGCACGTCCGGCTTCTGAACCACTCGATATAAATCACCTATGAGCTTCTCAAAGGTTCTGCTGCAAGAAAATTGATTGCTAAATAGGTTAACCAAGTGAGAAAATGATGTAATAGTGTTAGGAGGAATGCTCAGTAGCCATTTCATGGTTGGTCCTGTTAAGGTTGAACCGAAGCCTTTGCACATATAGGCTTCCTTGATGTCTGTTGGAATAGGATTGATCTCCCTGCGTTCCCTATAATGTGCCACGTGTTCTTCAGGATCCATGGTCCCATCATACAGCTTCATGCTCGGGGTGTGAAAGCGTTTAGGGATCTCTACAGCGGAGATCGGCTGAGTGAACCTCGAGATCTTGTGGATTTCCATGGGAACCTCAGGGATTGGTTTTATGATCCCTGGAACGCTCGATATCATTTCTATCAGCTTCTGGAGCTCCCTAGCGATACTTGGGTGAATACATGCATTATAAGAGGCATCCTAGTTAGAAGCTAACGAAATTGAATTAGACACAGTATCTAGGTTGGGATTCTGGGCCGGAATCTTAGGACCATATCCATAGCTCATTGGGATGCTCGGCTCTGTAGTCGCCACTGTTTGCATTGGAATAAAGTCCCCATCATGCACTTTTGAGGAGGTAGTCCTGAATATTCCTGCAGAAACATAGGGGTTAAAGCGTTGATATACCTGGGAATTCTGGCCCAGGGTTCCTATATGAAGTGGGTATCCTTGGGATATGTGGCTACGAATCCCAACGACAATGGAGTCCACGAATCTTTACGGCACCGTTGCGAGGACTCTGGTGGAGCGGCTCCCGAGAACTCAGCAGTAAACTTCGCGTATCCAGCAACCTGGGAAGTAGTCACGGGGGCCGTAGTAAAGTTTGTGTTTGTCGGGGGCTGTTGATTTGACATGTTAGCCAAGTGGATCTGAGGATCCTGAGGCATCAAAATCGAGATGCCTAGGAAATAAAGGGCTTTGCTCCTCCATAGGTTTCTTGTATTTCTTGAACTCCTCGATTTCCTTCATCACCGCTTGATTAGTCTTTTCTTGCTGATCAATCTAGTTTTTCACCTGCGTGATCAAAGTAAACAAATCATTGTTAGTAATAACAGGATCGACAGATTGAACTCGGGGTCCCGTGAATACGAGATAATCTGTTTTCTTCTAGCGTCCATCTGTCTTCTTCTGCCTTCCTGGAGCAGGAGGTAGAGGAGGAATGGAGGACGACATAGGAATCTAAATAGATTTTGATTGAGTCGGCATTTTTGAAGTGGAGATCAAATGAAGTGGGAGAAATATGGGATTTTTTTTGTAGAATGAAGCACCACTTGCCTCACGGTGGCGCCTAACTGTTTTCGTCAAAAATCACCAAAATGATTAAGTGATCCAAACTTTGTAAGTGAGGTAGTGTGCTTTGCTAGGTAGATAATAAAATTTTGAAATGCGGATAACGACACAAACATGTAATGAGGGAAAATCCAGAATACTTCAAGTTGCCTCTAGGAATCCTAGCAAAAAACCTCGGCAGCCGTCCTGAAGAGCCTGTTACCTAGCACTTTTATTAATAGGAAACTGAAAATTACAAGTGGTTGAGAGGTTAGATCGATCGAACTATGTGTTACAATGTTTGTATGCTATTAGAGCTAAAGTGCTAGTGAGTTGTGTGTTTCTAAGTTGATCATAACCTCAATTATATAACGGTTACATCAATAACTAACTATTCGAGATTCCTGGGATCTCGTTATCCATTCCTCTTGACTGTTGAAGCTTGTTCCGTTCATTTAGTCCATGTTCTCAGCGAGTCTTTAGGAGTTTGTTAGGTCGTTTGACGGTCCTGTAAGTAAACAAGCACGAGGCAAAAATAGGGGTTAGCATATATGATATATTCATGATACCTGAACTAGTAGGATTCCTGAACGATACGAGGATTCCCAAACCATTTGAGCTTCTCAGCGAGCGTCCTAAAAATCTATCCCCAACAGCAGGAATCAGCCCAAACCTTGCCAAGGAATTGCAAAAGTTAAATGACATGATCTCAAGTGTTCCTGGGGTGATCAGACCTATTCCTAAAGTACCCCTAGGAAGCCAAAAGATTTCAAGATTCACTTGGCCTATCTGTGATGTTGAAATCCCAAAGCGCTTCCAAACCCCTTGCATGAAACTATATGATGGGACTACGAATCCCGAAGAGCATGTAGCTCACTACAGGTAGCGAACGGAGATAAATCAAATTCCCAAAAATATCAAAGAAACTTGTTTGTGCAAATGCTTTGGCTCCACCTGAACAGCACCAGCCATGAAATGGCTACTGAGTATTTCTCCTAATACTATTTCATATTTTCTCATTTAGTTAATTTATTCAATAATTAGTTTTCTTGCTATAGAACCTTTGACAAATTAACATGTGATCTATACAGGGCGGTTCAGAATCCTGATGAGCCTCTCGGGGATTATGTTCCAGATTCGGCCGGGAAACCTTGAAGATCCCTAATCTTGACATGACAGTTACCATTGAAGCATTTAAAATGGGGCTGAACAAGGATTCCCGATTTTATAATGATCTTGTTGGGACCCCTTGTAGGAACTTAGACGAAGTTCGAAGCAGGGTATTGAGATTCATTCGACTTGAAGACGACAAAAGGGTCCAGCAAAGGGTTGATATCCCTAAATATGACTCTATTGGTAGAAAGTCGGAATCCCCTGGCAAACAGTATCGATCTAGGCCTTATTCTAGGCACGATAACCAAAAGATCAATGTTGTAGAAGAAGACGATGAGGAGGTGGAATATCCTAAGGTATCTGATTACTGTTTTCTATTGACGTGGCCAGTTTGATGTGTGCTATGTAGGATCTAGGTGAAAAAACCAGGTGGCCCAGAAAGAATGATAAGCAAGGATCATCGAAAGACAAGTCCAAATGGTGTGCATATCATGAAGATTTTCAACACCTAACTGATGAATGTATAACACTTAGAACAGAGATAAGTTACTTGCTCAACAAGGGGCATCTAAAAGAACTGCTAGGTAGAAAGAGAAGCAAAACCCAGGATGCCGAAGGAATCCTGAAAAGGGCAACATCGCCCCCATCAGATGCTAAAATTATCAACTTTATCTCAGGAGGATCAGATATTTGTGGAACCTCATATTCACAGCCAAGAACAACCATAAAATCTCAAGCCTTGGCTGACTTTGTGGTTGATTTCAGCAGTGACATCCTGCCATAAGCTGACAAAGAAGTTCATAAGCTGGAGAAACTTGAAGATAATTGGATACTTCACACAAATGGAGCCTCAAACGTAAAAGGAACAGGTCTCGGTATCCTGCTGAAATCACCACATGGGGACATTATACCTCTATCTATATCTTGTGAAATCGCCACAGGGGGCTCTAATTTCAGGTTTACAACTTTCCAAGCACATGGAAATTAGGCTTATACATGTATTTGTTGATTCTTTGCTGCTAACTAACCATTTTAATGGATCTTATGAAGTGAAAGGAGAAAAGTTAATGAAATATCTTGACATTGTTAAAAAAATTAGCATTATATTTTGAAAGTTTCAGTATAACATAGGTACACAAGGATGAAAACACGGAAGCTGACGCTTTGGCAAACTTGGCATCGTCCCTTCGGATACCAGAAGATGTGAAGATATCGATAACACATATACTAACTCCTGCAATTGCAGAACAGGAAGTCAGCAAGATTACAGATGATGAAGACATTGAAGTCATGGAGAAATGCCCAAGGATGAAAATCCAGATCTTTTCGCACAAAGGTAGTCCAGTATGTTATCATTGCTAATACTTTGTACATGAAATCTCTTGCACGACCCTACCTGAGATGCTTGGAGAAGCCTGGGGCACTTGAAGTTATAGAAGACATTCGTGGAGGAGATTGCGGAAACCACACTGGGGGCAGATCATTATTCTCAAAGATCCTAAGAACGGGTTACTATTGACCCACTATGAAGAAAGATGCGATGAACTTCTCTCAAAGATGGAATGCTTGCCAGAGACACATCAATAATCTTTACCAGCCAGCTGAGCCATTACATTCCATCGTATCCCCATGGCCATTCATGAAGTAGGGCATGGATTTTGTTGGTAAGCTGCCCAAGGCACCCGGAGGAAAACTATTCATATTAGCTATGACAGACTACTTCTCTAAGTGGATTGGATCAAAAGCCTTTGTCCAAGTAAGAGAGAGAGAAGTGATATCCTTCACCAAGCGCAATATCTTGACCAGGTTCAGGATACCAACAGAGATCATATGCGATAACGGGTCACAGTTCATGGGCAAAAGGACTACCAACTTTTATGCCAGTTAGGGAATTAAGATGATAACCTCAACACCAGTTCACCCACAAACCAATGGACAAGCAGAATCAAGAAACAATATTATTATCAATTAATTGAAGTAGAAGCTGGGTTCCAAGAAATAAAAGTGGGCTGAAGAGCTGCCGTTTGTTCTTTGGGTAGATAGAACTACTTCAAAAGATGTAACTAGTCAAACTCCTTTCTCTTTAGTATTTGGAGCTTAGGCTGTGATTCCCACAGAAATGGTGATTCCTACTGCAAGGGTCAGGTAACATGATCTTGAATCCAATAGTCAGAATATTCTTCCGGATCTCGAAATAGTGAACGAACTTAGGGATCTTGCAAGAATCCGAATGGTAGCATATCAACAGAGAATGGCCAAGTCCTTTAACAAGAATATCAGTCTTAGAAGATTCCAAGTTGGAGATTTGGTACTCAAAAAAACATTTCAGAACATAACTAATCCTGCTGATGGGAAGTTGGCACCTAAGTGGGAAGGTCCTTACTTAATTGACTCCAAAGCAGGAAATTGGCATATAGACTAGCAACTATGCAAGGTTAATTGCTACCAAGAGCCTGGAATGCCATCCACCGCAAAGCTTATTTTATGTAAGGATCATCAAGGATCCCTTGTGTCACACCCCGACCCTGGGAGGCCGAGATAGCCAAGATCGTATCTGTTTGAAAGCACAAAATGAATACATTTATATTAAAATTTAGAAGTACTTATTACAATTTAAAGAAAGTACTACAAATCTAAAGATATAAAATAAAGTCTAAGGCGGAAGATGAATTCTTCTAGCGTTTTGTCTTCATGCGCACATGAGCGAATCTAACAAATATGCAATCATACGTTTCATGCTTGTTTGAGTAATAGCAATGAGATTCCCAATATCTTCATTGGTTTTCTATTCGACTTATCCAAGCTAGGTACCCGATACATACTGAAAAAGAATTTGTGTCAACTAGAAAATTGAGTGAGTTCACATGGTTAGTAAAAGTAATCGTTGTACAAAAATGAGTTTTGTTTAGGTTTGCCAAAAAGGTTTTGTTTTGTCAATAGAGTTTCTAGTTTGATGAAAATAGTTGTATTTGCCAAAAAACACAGTTTTATCGACAAAGAGTGTTTCAGTTTAGTAGAAAGTATGAAAGTTGATGTGCTTGCCAAAGAGTATGGTTTTACTGTACATAGTTGATAATATAAGTTTTTATCGTATTTCGTCACAATAGAATTCAATAAGATGGCCCGTCGACCATGGGATGCTATGGTTTCAAAATGAATATAGTTCCATAATTAACCATTCTCTACCCGTCGTGGTCATACACGATAGTTACGTGCACAAGACCACTCGCCAATACAGATTTCCCGCGTATTTTAAAATTTCCAAAATGAACCCAACCAAGGGGTTTCGATGTGCCAAAGGCCAAAATTCCATCCCTTGTGAGGGTGTCCCGAAAATAGCATGGGCATAAGGACGTGTGGGCATTATCCCAAAATACCGCTACCCATTTTACCCGCGGTCCTATACCAAGGACTAAGATTGTGTACGTGTGGGACTAGCCGGGGTAAGTATCACTAGTCCGAAAATATGCGTATCTAGCATCCAAATATAATAAAGTACGACATGTAAATAAAGAAGTACGATAATTGAAATAACAGCATTGTTATACCCTGGATTTTAGTTTTACATTCTCGGTAGTCCTTTTCAGGTTTATATCCTAGGATGTCATCCATCCAGGGACTACTTATTTGCACTACATGTTCCCTGCATGCACGATTACCCAGCATGCTGGGGCATCGTTACTAATAATTCGTTTTGACTTTGTTTGATCTACAGCCAGGTGCATAAGGTCGAATAATGATCCCATGGACTTAGTCAAGAGTTGGAATACGTGTGAAGAGGAATACTCACCGTTAAACTTGGTCAATAACGGTCTCATGCCATTGGAATGAAGATCCCAAGAATCTTGGAATTTTAGTTAGGGACTTTATGTAATTAAACGCGGCATAGGCTTCATTTTTAGCACTTACGATCACTTGTACTCTCACATACTTACTTAGAAATAGTCGCAAATCATTGTACATAAACCACTTTTCAATGAAATAAATCGGAAACGTGTGTTATCGTTGCCAGGGGATTTTTGTACCAATGGCTCTTGTTGATACATGGTCCTCATCGTCATGTGAAGTATCGAATACAAGACGAAGACATGCAAGATTAGGTCTGACTGAACCTTGGCCGAACCTGGAGTTCGGACAGGGCCGAACAGGTTTGGACCAGCGGGTTTCAATGTCTATAAATAGTAGTCTTGTAATAGAATTAAAAGGGCTTCTGAGTCATATCTTCTCTGTGTACTTTGTGGTCATCTTTGTGGTTAATACAAGTCATTTGTAATTACTCTTCGTGTTCTAGCTCGTATTACATTGATTTCATAACGATTAAGTAGACGATCCACACGCTCAAGCAATTTCAAGTGGTATCAGAGCATTTGGTTTGCTCTACTGGTCGGAAATCACTGTTTCTCGGAGTTTTGAGTCAAAATTCACGTTTTTGCGAAAAATGTCATTCATTTTTTAGTTTGTTTGATTTTCTCGAGTGTGATTCACGTCAAAAATTCATTCCTAGTTCGTTTCTATCGATTTTGTTTGAATTCCTGTCGAAAATTCCAGTCAAAAACACTGAAAATCGAGAAAATGGTGACGAGTGAGCTTGGTCTCGTCTGAGGTTCGGACAACTTCGGAGTAACCGCTCCGAACTCGAGGTTCGGACGGAGTTCGGTCGTATTCTTGGTTCGGTGAGAGTTTGGTGAGGTTCGATGAGAGTTCGGTCCAAGTTCGGACTAAGTTCGGTGATCTTTCGGCACTAGTTCAGTCTGTTTCTGTTTGTTCTTCCGAAGGTTCAGATCGGAGGGAGTTCGGCGAAGCTTAGGTTTGGACTAAGTTCGGAGGTAGTTCGGAGTCCGTTCGGAGCAGGTGTGGAGTGAACAGTAACCAACTTTTCAAAATGTCCGATTTTCAAGCGTTCGTGGCTATTCAAAATTCGATTCAGACTACGATGCAAACGATGATGAATTATGATAATGGAATTGGAACAAGTCAGAAAGTTCCTAAATTGCTCAAATTGGAAGATTATCATAGTTGGATTACACGGTTTGAAGCATATGTTTCTGCAAATGATATTGATATGTGGTTTCCATATTCTGAGCCATATGTTTATCCTAGAGGTGAAGACGGGGAACCAATTCTTCAAAGAAAGCTTTCAGGAGAACAAAAGAAAGCGTATCAAGCTGAAAAGAAGGCATATGGTACTTTAACAATGGCATTGCCTACAAATTTATTACATCAATTCTCAAGTAACTACACAGCAAAAAGTTTGTGGGATGCTTTAGAAAGGCGATGTGAGGGCAATGACCAATATAAGAAAAGTCGACAAAAGGTGTTGAAGAAGGAATTTGATAGTTTCAAGCATTATCAAAATGAATCGATTCCAAATTTGATTGCAAGATTTGCTCATTTAATGAGTGAAATGAGGTTGGTGAATCTTACAAAAGATGAAGCTGAAAAGAAATAAAAGATTTTGGAAGCTTTACCATAGAAATGGGAGAATTATGTTATGATGGTCAATCATGATAAAGTTGAAGATAGTTCAAAAGTTGAAGAATCTAAATGTTATTCAAGTGAATCTTTGGTACAAGAAAGTTTACCAAAAGTTGCTGATAGTTCAAAAGTTGAAGAATCTAAATGTTTTACATGTGTAAAATTACACGAGTTAATTGAATGGTTTGAGCAGCGTTCTAAAACATCAACTGAAGAAAATGTTGTGCTCAAGAAGGAGTTAGAAGATTTTCAAAAGAAGTATTATGAGTTAGTTCATGTTCATGAAGATGCTTTGAAGGGAAAGGCTCAATTGGCTGAGGAATGTGAGAAGGCCAAAGCTGAAGCTTTAGATGCAGTTCAAGATTTTAAGAATTTATTTGAGAAAAGCTATCCAGTTCAGCAAAAGTATGAGGAAGCTACTACTCTTATTGCTAAAACTGTTGTTACTGTTGAAAAGCTTCAAAACAAAATTTCTATGCTTCAAGATGAGAATACTCTTTATCGTGACAAGAATGAGGTATTGACTCAGGATGTTGAGATCTATAAGCAAAAGAGAGAAAATTTTCTTGAAGAATTATTTGTAGAATGTGAGATTCGAAAGCTACAAACATATGAATATGATGATCTCAATGCAAAATTCATCAAGTCACAGAAAGAGGTGTTTGACGGTCAACAGAAGATTAATGATTTGAAATTGGAAATTTTGGAGTTGAAGAGGCAAGTAAAGAACTGCAATTTGTCACCGACATTGCTAAACTTCTTATACAAGCAGGACACAGTATAGAGAGTTCTGAGAAGGAGGATGTTCACTTGGTTCCTCAACCAGTGGATATAATTGAAGTTACTTCTGCTCCGCTTGATTCTAAAGCTGAAGTGCATAATTATTCAAAATTTGCCACTCCACACATGAAGAACAAGTCTAAGTATAAAAAGAAAGAGAAGACTTTGGGTGAAGTTCCAAAATTTGTATCAATGTTTGTTTTGTTGGAAAATGAAAATGTGTTTGATAAGGTTGCTTCGAGTTCTTCCTCTGCAACCGAAGAAGAAAAAGTTTTGATTGAAAAGAACAAGTTGAAGGATATTAAAGCCAAATTCACTAGCGAAGCTAAGGAAAGAGAAACTTCGGGTTCTTCTTCAAATTCTTCAAAGGTTTCAAGTTATAAACACAAAGGTTTGGGCTATGAAATAAAGGAAGAACCAGTTCAAGCTAAGAAACCAGTGAAAGCTGCAAAGGTTCCTAAAGCAAAAGTTGCAAAGAAATCAACACCTCAGAAGGAATTTTCTTATTATTCTGGAAGATCGTCATCTTCAAGGAGTCCATCTCCTAGGTATGATTCTTCTGATGATTTCTTTGATAATTTTCATTCTGAACATTCATCTGGTTTCAAAAATCAAACCAATTTTCAAATGTTTTTAGAAAAAGACTTTGTTATGTATGTCGTCATCCGGGACATCTTGCTGCTGATTGTCCGACGACTGCATATATCCATAAAACTGCCAAGTATGTGGATCACAAAGGTCAAATTTATAATGAACCATGGTCTCCAAAGATTGAATCAACTCGTAAATTGACTTGGTCTACACCAAATACGTCGGTTGAATCTGATTCTGGTTATGATAAAAAATTAAAAGTTTTTCAAATTTGGAAACCAAAAGTTGTTTCCAAGGCCAACGATGACTTTGTGGAAGACACCAGGCGACCCGACGCTGTTGAATCGGGTCGATCCCAGAGCGACTAATGATTTATTTGGTGTCAAGCAAGTGTTTCAGGAAGACCTATCGGTGATTGAAAAATTAATGATTGTGAAATATCTGTTCTAATTAAATTGAATTTCAAAATCATTTGGTTTTCAAAAGGCTAAAACTGCAAGTATTCGTGTTGGTTGCTCAATTTCTTGTTTTTGTTTTACCTCCGTCTCATTCTGAGGGGGAGTTTGTTTTGCAAAAATCCAAAAATAGTGTGTTGTTTTTCAAATCACAAAAATGAAAATCTATAAATAGAGTTGTCATTTTTAGGGGGAGAAATTTGGAAAAGACAAAAACATTGAAAAATGAGAAATTGTATCCGACATGATTGGGAAATGATGGTTCATTGGCTTACATCGTCTGTCTCATGGATAAAGTAAGTGAAAAATCCATAAGACCATTAGATCAATGTGTAAGGTAGGCTCGGCAAATCAGAAAGTATTCAAATGTGATATACACTAAATCTGATGCTTAATCTAGTGGACAACATCTTGATGCATATCTCACGATATATCAAGAAAAAGATATGTGAAAATAATATGAGAAGTCACTGTGTATACATGTGTTCATTTTGAAAAGATTTAAACTTGTTTGATTTTCTTTATTTTGTCAAACGATCGGACTTTCTCTGCGTGTCCACAAGACCGACCTGAATGTTGTTCGTTTGACGTTCTACTTTATTTTCTTTGGTGTGTCGCATAACTCATCAGACATTCTTAACGTGTACGGGAGTACCGACCTAATTGTTGTTGGGTTATACAATTTCAACTTGTTTTATTTTCTTATTTGGTTAAACCTGAGGCCTTATCTGCGTATCAAAAGATAGACCTTAAGGTAGACGATTTAACGTTCTTATTTCTTTTTGCATTGAACACAGTTGACTATATCATGGTTACAATCATTATGTGATTAAAATCACAAATAAAATAACAAAATGTGATAAGTAAAAGCATATCTGAGTATGTCTGATAGTGTGGGGTACACTGGTCAATGCAAAACTAATCAATACTTTAACATATCCAGATGTTATGAGTATGATTTTGCCAGAGTATAAAGTTGGACAAATTATATATGCAATCGGCATGGCTTAAGTGCTACAATAATTGAAATTGAAGTGTAGTTCAGCATGTTATGACCAATGTGATCCCAAGTTGTGATCTTTCTCGCAAAAGACAAAAATAGTGTCTGATTCTGTTATGCATTTACTTTTCCTATCAGAAAATACCAAAAAGATTTTAGGTGTGTTTTGATATAAAGTGTTAGAACCTATTTGTTAGCAACACAAACTTATTGTTTTCTTATCTTGTAATTGATACTTTATTTTGTAATTGTCTTTGGATATGTACTTGGTAAACTTTCTTTATATGTTAGCGTACTTGTTATGCTTCTTAGCGGACTTGTGACTTATGTTCCTAGCGGACTTGATTTACACTTAGCGTACTTGTTTGAATGTTTACCTTAGCGGACTTGTTTATTCCTAGCGAACATGTTTACTTTGCGTACTTGTTCATGTTAGCGAACTTGATAATGCTTAGCGTACTTGTTAGCGGACTTGTTGCTACTTAGCGTACTTGTTAGCGAACTTGATAATGCTTAGCATACTTGTTAGCGGACTTGTTGCTACCTAGCGTACTTGTTAGCGAACTTGTTAAGTGCTAGCAAACTTGATTTAAGTCTTAGCGAACTTGTTATCCTGATAGAATGTTTTGCTGAATTCTAGGTAATGATTGTGTTGTGTCAAACATTCTTTTTGTCCCAGGCTCTCTAGTAGTATAAATACCAATGAGAAAACCCTATTGGCAACGCTTGAAGGAGTATTTTCCTATAGAGAGCCTTTGTGTGTGTGTTCTTGGTGTTAGTGTGTGTTCTTGAGCTTTAGTAATCATCAATGGGTGAGCATTGATGCTGATTCATCCGGAATCGACCATCACACATGATTTCCGCACTTGTGTGATGAATCATATAAGAACATGTTGCTCAAATCTGGTCATGACAATTGGTATCAGAGCTTTGTTCTTCATTTTTGAAGGTTTTCTCAAAATGGAGAAAATCTCATATGAGTTGTCGATTTTGGATGGATTTGCTAGTTGTTTGAGTTGATTCTTGGTAGAAATCACTCAATAAACTCAATGCCATACTCAGATTTCTGAAAAACTCAAGCTAAATAGTTCGATTTTTAGATTTCAGCCAAGAACATCGTTTTTCTTTTAAGTCCTGTTCTTGAGTTAAATTTTCAAATTCGTTTTTCTGTTGAATCTATGATAACATTGATGATTGGTGAGTTTTAGACTACTAAAATCAAACCTAATGGCACTGATTTCTCTCAAAAACATCAAGTATTGAATATTTTAGAGGCTAAAAGTGGTGATTTTTGGTGTTCTTCACATAAACTCACTATTCCATCGATTTAGGTCATTTAGAGTGATTTTTGGAGTTCGTGACAGTTGAGTAAAGTATTCCTACATGAATTTCGAAACTATTGATGATCTTAAACATTGATTTTGTCAACATTGATTTTTGAGTTTGAATTTGCTCAAGAACAAGCTGTTCAAAATTTGGCTAAGTCTGAAAATTTGACTTTTCAAATTTTTTGCTGAAATCTCATTTACGAATGACTAATGATGTTTATTATTGTTGGTCTTGTAGGATTTGGGTATTTTCAAGCAATTTACAACTTTGCAAGCAAGTGAACCGATTTCGACTCGTTTGACCCGTTAGCTTACTTTGTCTCGAAATTGACAAGTGTTGATCATTTCAATATGTCGGATCACTTCACTCTTGCCACATAAGGCAACAATAGGCCTCCTAAACTCATGGGGGAAAGTGACTTCGATGATTGGAAGGTGAAATTCCTATCTTACTTGGAATTCGTTGACTTTGATCTGTTGACTTCTATAGTCGAAGGTCCTGTTGTGTTTGAAGTGGAAGGGCTACCATTGCTGGCACTACAGCTGCTGTTGCCGCTGGTGCTGATCCTCCACCTAAGAAGATGATTACCAAACCAAGAAACAAGTTGGATGCTGCAGAAAAGGTTCAACTAAAAACTGACATGCGTGCACTTGAGTGCATTAAGATGGCTATCAATGATGAGTTGCAATACCAATTTCGTGCTGCCACTTCGACTCATGAAATCTGGGAAGGGTTGGAAAAGAAATATGATGGCAACCCGGCTACTAAGGAAAGAAGATTGGATAAGATCAAGTTGGCGTTCAACACGTTCTCTCATAAGTGATGTGCTCGGAACGTACCTAAAAATGCTATTAAAACCTAGACCTAAACCTAGACCTAGACACACCTAAATTTTACCGAAAACCCTAAAACTGAACCGAACCCTAAGGCAAGTGTACCTGTCGGATTATAATAAAGCTAAGGAAGACCGGGAATATCGAACCCTAAGGACACTCTAAAGATAAAGACTTAACCTAGACCTAGAAATTGGAAATAATGAGTAATTTTGGGTTTTTGATTGAGATTTGATTTAACTAAATTTAACTAAATACGCAACTAACGAACGGACAGCAGGAAACCTAAGAACAACCTTCAGAACAGAGAAAGATACCACCTAGACTCAGAATCCTAATCACTAATGACAACTTCATTCGGCTATGACTAATCTGATGGTGGCTAGTTCACCTTTTAAGTCCTTCCTAGCAGGCAATCCTAACGCTCGAACAGGAGTTCACCTTTCGGGTACATCCAACCTCAACTAAACCTAGCCACCCTCGAAACAATCTAAGGCACCCTAAGCTAGCAGGAGCTACCATGAATTACTATGACAAACAAGATTTAGCAAGCTACCTAATTTCCTAGGGCATCCCTCTTCCGATGGCGATGTGATCCTATTCCACTAAGCAACCCAACTAACCTACCTAATTATCACCTTTCGGCTTGTCTAATTAGGGCAGCAAATTGCAATCAAGTAAATAAACATTAACCAACGCAATAGTTCAAGACGTCTCCTAAACTACTCTATCGCAACCAACCCTAAAGCTAGCTACTTTAGACAAATTACCTAGACCGAAAGACATTCGAAGGCAAAAAGTGCATTAATCAACAATTATAAATCCAATCACAATTCACATCTGCATATAATCATAGCAACCATGGAATTTAATAGAAAAGCTCATCAATCAATTAGTCAAAAACCGAATAAAATCATCAATAGATCAAAATCATCATACGAGTCTAGGTGGCTCTAAAAGCTTAGCCAACAATCATGTCTACTACAGAAATCATCATAAAAATCACAGCTTTAAATCCAAACATGATCAAAACTAAGAATTCAATGAGAATAAAGGAACCCGTTATTGATTTGGGGATGAAAAATTGGTCCACCGTTGAATTCCCTTTGATTCCTAGCTCTTCTCTGCTCCTCAAATCGTCTCTGAGTCGCCCTCTGCCGTCTGGAAGTCGTGCCTTACGAATGCAAACCCTTAAAGTCTAATTTATATCGAGTAAGCAATCTTTCCGGATTATTAGGCAGCAAGCGTATCGCTTGCTGCTGTCTTCCCTTCACGCGATACGCATGGAGCTCAATATGCGACAAAATAGTCGGTCAAACCGACTTATGACTCTGTTGACTTTCCTTCTTCGCGCGTATCGCCTACAAACTCTCACACCCCAGGCGATACGCCTGGGGACCTTTCTTTAGATTTCTTCTTCAAAGTTTATCATTTTCATACTAGGCCTCGGGATTCTACCAATCACCTGCAAAACTTGCATAAAAACATAAACAAGACTCAAAGACACAAACTTAACTAAAAACAGATAAAACCAAAGAAAACCAACTCAAACTTGACTCAAACACATAACAAAAGATAATGAAAAGGGGATGTGTTTGCAACACATCAATAAGCAAGGCGAATCATTTGAAACACATGTTAATCGATTCTGTCGCATAATCACTGAGATGACGACAAAGAACATCCGACCTGAAAATAGTGCCATCATCAAGAAGGTCCTTCACTCCTTTACTCAAGAGTTCACTTCATATGTGACTTACTTGATCGAAAGTAATGATCTTTCTACTGCCGACTATATGGATATGACCGACAAGGTTCGTGAGTATGAAGTTCGAGCCGTTGAGCGCAGCGGAAAGTCTCTCATGGGTGCTGTGACTGTTAGGAGTTCTTCAATTGCTCCCAATGCCGCGTTCATTGCTCCCGACCTAGATGATGAGTTCCAATTCTCTATTCCTGCAAGTCAAAGCACACCTGTCACTACTTCTGTTCCAGCTGCTCCTCCAACTAAAGCTGTCATTGCTCCCGTCACCGGTCAGACTCCAAATGTGACTTTTGTACAACAATCTCCAACTGGTTACTTTGCTCAACAATCATCTCCAGCATCTCAACCGAACACAAGCATGGATTCCGACTTGTGCAACGCTTTTCTGGCTTGCATGAATTCTCAGATGTCTGGAAGTCTTGAGTCCATGACCATCTGTCAAGAAGACCTTGACCAAGTTTCTACTGATGATCTCGAAGTGATCGATATCAAATGGCAAATGGGTATGATAGCTGCCCGAACTCGAAAGTTCTTCAAGAAGACTGGAAGAAAGCTTTTTCAAGCTCCCTCAAACACCAACATCGGCTTTGACAAGTCAAAAGTGCAATGTTACAACTGTCAAGAAATGGGTCACTTTGCACGTGAATGTCCTAAGCCAAGGAAGTGGAATGGGCAATCCAATTCTGGTGGAAATAGCCGAACTCATCAAAAGCAGGGTGGTGGTGTTGCCCAATCTTACCAGAAACAAGGCAGTTCGTCATTCCATAAGCCACAAGGCACTAGCTCAAATGTCTCTCAACGAGGATCGTCATCTTCTCAACAACCACAAAGATCGGATGGAAGCAACAAGGTTTTGGTATCGCCTGAAGACTCTAACTACAACTGGACCTCCTCGTCTCAGAATCCGTCTTCTAGCCAGACCAACTATGCTCTTATAGTGAAGGCAAATGATGGAGAGATAGATGTGTCTAACACAATTGACCCTCTCTTTCCAACTAACTTCTGCTTAATGGCTGGAATTGATGATCTGACTGAAGACAATGCTCAAGACAATGGAACTGTTACTGAAGTGAGCTCTTCTAAAGTTGAATCTGAGGCAAGTAAGAGGCTTGTAGAACTTCAACGCGAAACCATCCCTGATGAGGTAAAATATGCTTTATGTTCTGATAAATGTATTCAGGCTGTAGCTCACTATCGCGCTTACAACCTTGAGTTGGTTGGTAAGGCGAAAGAGAGTGAGAGCCAAGTTGAGAAATTGAAAGAAAATGAGAAAGACTTTTTGATTAAGATCAAGTCTTTGCAAGATGACATTGAGGTCATGAAGCATACGGAAACAACTCTAACTATTCAAATAACAGATCTTTTGGAAAAACTAACTTCTCTGAGGACGAGCTATGCTCAGGCTCGAGAAACCATTGATTTGTTAAAACTCAATCCGACAACTCTTGGCAATACTGTTGGCCGTGATATTTTTGCTAGACTTAAAACTGGACTTGGCTTGACAAGGGAAATTGATGATAGTGCGGCAGAGCATCCGCTTAACCATAACTATTATAGAGTTCCCGAGTTAACCAAGATTAACTCAAAGAGTCACTTAAAATTCATTAATCCTGAGTTGGTTCCAAGTGCTTCTGAAATCCAAAAGATGGAAGATCAGCTCTCTACCCACACGAGTGGATCTGATCTCCCACCAACCGATGTCGCACTTCACTTTGATGAAGTCAATTCTGATGTTTTAAAAGGTGTTGATACTAGTCTTTCTGAGACTCTGACTAAAGAGGCAGCTGAACATGAATTCCTTGATTTGTTGAAAACATCTGTCGTGGATGGTCAATCGTTTTTGTTTGACGACAACTACGAGATTTTAAAACCCACTATTGCTCCAAAACGAGCTAAGACCACACGAAGGCGAAAGCCTAGGCAGAATTCCAACAAGGGATTCACTGATCAGTCTGATGTGAATGAGGATGAGTTCAATCGTATGTTTGCTGAAATGGCACTCAAACATGGTAAGACTGTCATGCACACACAAGCGGGTCTTGTGATCACCGATGGTAAGGTGAAGTCTATACCAAGTGCCTCAACTAGAACTCACTCTACATCAACACCACATGCTGGGCAATCTCCTCAATCAAGCAAATAAAAGGCTGCTGTTGAAAGTTCTGCTCCCACTGGAGCTGTTGACTCTAAAGTTGAATTGGTAAAGAATGTCAAACCAAATATGAAGAGTGTTCCAAAAGTAACTGGTACAACCTCCTTACCAACTGTTGAGTCTGCATTGATCGTGGTAGAGCCTTCTGCTCCAATAACAGAAAGTGTTGAAGCTGTTGTTGTGGAAAAGAAGAAAAGAACAAGAAGAAGGAAAAAGAAGGTTGTTACAGATGATGAGAAGACTCCTGCTGCTTCATCTGTTGAACCGTCATCTGTGGTTCCTGTTAATAAAAATGTTGCTTTTGTTGTTCCAAATGCACCATCTATGCAAAATGGTTGTGCTATCTGTGGCAATCCTCATCACAATGCAATGGTGTGTATCTACAACCAAGGTTACAACACCTATGGCAACGCACCAATGCCACCTGTACACTATTATGAGCAACAAGCAACTGTTGGTCAGAGTACACACCTCCACTCGAGAAACTACAGTAATTGCAGTGAAGACTTCATGGAATTACGGGGTGATTCTATGTTCCAACAGTCTTATCCCAACCAACCGTACATTCCGAGTCAAGCCCCATATCTACCACAAGGCTTAGGGGGAAGCCTGTATTCAAGTTAGCCACAAATCAGACAACCACCAAGGATGAATGCACCAAGTCTGACTCCATTCAGGTCATGGAACCCAAGGCCAAGACCCGGCTTTATACCAAGGCCATTTCCATCTCAAAGGCCAATGAAAGCTCCAAGGCCTGCAACCACCTTCATCCCACCTTCAGTTATTTCATCAGCTCCATCGTCTTCATCCGCACCATCTTCGTCAACTGTGAAGAAACCGGTTATCAAGAAGACCCAAGGTCAAAATGACCGGGGTCCCTCCTCAAACTAATCAATTTCTTTACTTATGCAGGGACGTACCTAGAAAGCTGTAAACACATGGTACATAGACAGCAGGTGCTCCAGGCACATGACAGGGAACAAGGACTTGCTGTATGAGTTCTTATACAGTCTGATCAGTTAGCAAAGTTTTCCCCTCGGACATATGAAGGTTATTTTGTAGGATACTCTATGTCCTCAGCGACGTATCGAGTATACAACAAAAGAACGCAAGTGATCATGGAGTCGTGCAATGTTAATTTTAACGAGCACACTCGGATCACTCGAGAACCTGATTCAGATAGCATGTATGACCTTGACTCTCTTTCTTCAACTTTTAATATTGTTGATTCTGGTGTTTCAGGAAATACCATCTCAGATGATGATGCTCGTGAGGAAGATTTTCCGACCTTTGACACATTTGCTCCGGTTTCTTCATCGATTTTGGGAACTATTTACTCAGAAGACCCTCCTGATATAACATGGAGAAATCAGACTAGTGAATCAGTAAATCGATCTGGAGAATCAACATCATCAGCAACTCCTGATGAAACAGTAATTCCATTGCCAGATCCAGTTATTGTAGAAACAGAACCAGCACCTGCAGCTGTTCATGGGGAAACCAACATGGAAACTGCTCCTGAAGATCATGATTCTGAGTCAGAAGTTGAAGCTGAAATTGAAACCGGTGAGGTCCCGAGAAATGATCTACAAATTGGGAACCTTGAATCTACCATCGAAGACACCGTTATTGAAGAGTCAAGGGTTCACAAAATTCATCCAACAAGCCAGATTATAGGCCCCGTAGACAAAAGGATCACCCGAAGTCAAATAGAACATGTTAACTCGTGTCTATTTTCATGCTTCATATCTCAAGAAGAACCAACTTCAGTTGCTGCTGCTCTCAAAGATGATAATTGGATTGAAGCCATGCAAGCAGAGTTACTTCAGTTCAAACTGCTCAATGTTTGGCATCTTGTTGAAGCTCCAAAGGGTGTTGAACCCATACCGGTCAAGTGGATTTTCAAGAACAAACGAGACGACCGTGGAATAATCATTAGAAACAAAGCTCGATTAGTAGTGAAAGGGTACATGCAAGAAGACGACATTAATTATGACGAAGTCTATGCACCTGTCGCTCGTCTAGAAGCCATTCGGATTTTCTTAGCTTATGCTGCGTCTATGGACATCACGGTTTACCAACTTGATGTTAAGACCGCATTTCTTTATGGCGAGCTGGATGAGGATGTGTACGTACATCAACCTCCCGGGTTTGATAGGGCCCTTTATGGTCTGCACCAAGCCCCGAGGAAGTGGTACGAGACATTGTCTACATATCTGCTGGAAAATGGATATAAAAGGGGTGTTATTGATCAGACTCTCTTCATTCGACATGTCGGGAAGGATATGCTTTTCGTTCAAGTATACGTTGACGATATCATTTTCGGGTCAACGAACGTGAATTTGTGTCATGAATTCGAGGACTTGATAAAGAAAAAGTTCGAGATGAGTGCCATGGGTGGAATTGACATTTTTCCTAGGAATTCAAGTGAAACAGTCGCCAGATGATATACTGATCAGCCAAGGGAAATACGTTAAAGAAATTCTGAAGAAGTTTGGTTTTCACGACTCTAAGGGATTCTCTACACCAGTGGAAACTCGTCACTGACTGAATACTGATGCTCATGGTATCTCGGTGGATGAACACTTTTACCGTTTGATGATCGGATCGTTGATGTATTTGACGGCAAGTCGTCCGGATATCATGTTTGGAGTCTGTCTCTGTTCAAGATTTCAGAGCAAACCAAAGGAATCTAATTTGACTGCGGTTAAGAGAATTTTTCGATACTTGAAGTCGAATCCCAACCGAGGGCTATGGTATCCAAAAGATTCAGCCTTCGATCTTAGAGCCTACTCAGATAGTGACTATGTTGGTTGTCAACTCGATCAGAAGTCTACAACGGGTGGAGCTCAGTTTTTGGGAAACCGACTCGTGTCGTGGCAATGTAAGAAGTAGACTACAGTGTCCATTTCAACTGTTGAGGCGGAATACATCACTGCTGCATCATGATGCTCTCAAGTTCTCTGGATCCAGAATCAATTACTGGACTACGGTTTGAATTTCATGAGTACTCCTATTCATATTGATAATTCTGCTGCTGTGTGTATTGTTAAAAATCCAATTCAACATTCTAAGACTAAGCATATAGAGATTAGACACCATTTCATTAGGGATTGTGCTGAGAAGAAACTAGTCACCTTAGTTTAGATTGATTCAGAAAATCAGTTAGCTGACCTTTTCACTAAGTCATTTGATATGTCTAGGTTCAACTTTCTGGTTACCTCTATAGGTATGATCAACTTTGACTAGGACTACAACTTCTTGCTCTCTGATACTTTAGTGTCTTGCTCTCTAGGTTGCTTTCTTTTGTGAACTATCTGTGTATATATCCTAAGTCTTGCATTCCTCTCACTAAAATCACCAAAAATAATTTACACTTCGTGCTTGTTTTGCAAGTTATCTAATTATTGATGTCTGGCTTATTTTATCTTATGTTATTGCTTTTGTTACTCTTTTGACTCACTTGAGTCTGTTCCTATGTTGTTTGACTTGTTTTGGCTGAGAAAAATATTTCAGTATGTTTGTGTCTCGAGTCAAAATGATTTATGACCTAAGGAATTGCTTTTCATTCAAATAGCTTGTTTTTGAGTCTGTCTGCCGTGCCTACATCTGTGGAAGATAAAACCAAAAATAGTGTCAATTCTGTAATTGTTTAGTATTTGTCTATACACATGTGTAGTAAAAATAGCAGAAAAATACCAAAAACATTGAAAAAGCTAAAACATTTGGTCTGTGGTCGGACAATATGTGAGGAACATGATATAATTCTGGTCTTGTAGATCTAACCATAGGATATGATCCAATCGACCGGTAATTCTATCATTTGATGTGTCGGTAGGCTCGACATACTTAGAAGTAGACTATTTCTGTGATTACACATTAATTTGCTTGAAAATGTGAACCTTTAAGTCCACCAGCGCAAAATTCTTTAAATTTTCCTAAGTCTGAGCTAAGTACGATATGCCAACACACATAAATATTTCTTTAGCATTAAGTCCCTGATTTCACTCATCAGCACACCATCTATTTTGCTTACGCAAAGACCTTGGTGTCGCTTCATCCATCAATAAATCTGTGGCACATCTGCTTTGCGAAAGCGATGACCTTGTGACCACGCGATCCCATCATCACATTCATCACTTATCCGTGAGACATCTGCTTTGTGAAAGCAATGACCTTGTGTTCACGCGATCCATCATAACATCCATTTATGAAATCAGCTACTTAACACTAAAGAAATAGGGGGAAATAAAATATGTTGTCATATGTTGAGGAAATTCCATATGTACCAATTCTAAAATTCTTATGTGTGTGGGCTGTATCCGAAGTGCAAAAATGGACTATGGTAGAATTCTGGTGACTTAAGTTGTATATAAGGTTAATCACATCTTTCACTAATCGGACAAAACATGATAAATATGTCACAGAAATTTGTTGAAAATTACCTTGTCTGAGCTTAAGTGGATAAACAATACCGACAATCTGATTTAGGGTATCGGATCCGAAAGGTGAAATGAATTATAAGTGTTATTGATCACGTAATTGATCGGTATGATTCTAAACATGTCTGACCATGACCATACAAAAATATGTGATTTCACAAAGCCAATGTGCTTGAATTTCCAAGTTTGGTGAAAAATTGACCAACTTGTACTAAAATTAATCTTGGTATTGGTTTGAAATTAACCAACTTGAAAGAATATGAATTCTTGAGTTCGGGTGGAAAATTGACCCAATTCGGATAAAATTGGAAATTTTGAGTTCGGGTGGAATTTTGACCAATAAAAGTCAAATTTAGGTACTAGGTGTGTCATCATCAAATTTGTTGAAATTAACTGGTACTTGTCTTATAAATTCAAAATTTATCTTCCTGGTAGGTTACTGGTGGCAGGTATGCATTTCTGTTTCCTCTTTGGTTTTGTAGTTAAATAGTAAATTTTTTAAATTTCGGAAAATTTTTGGACTTAGAATTTTTTTTTACTTCTTATTACAATTCTGCTCTTAGCGGACTTGTGTTTGCCTTAGCGAACTTCTGTCTGAGGCAAGTCCGCTAAGCATGCTCAACATGTTTGCCCTTAGCGAACTTGTTTGAATGACTTGTAATTGGTATGTTTTTCATGAAGTCCTCTAAGAACAAATTGTTCTTAGCGAACTTGTTTATGTGTGACTCTTTTATATATGTTGAGAAGTCCGCTAAGTTGAACTTATCCTTAGCGAACTTCTCCTGTGTCTTGTTTTTTGTTTAAGTGTTTTAGAAGTCCGCTAAGAAGGATTTTGCCTTAGCAAACTTCTCCACTTACTTTTTAAGTCTATTGAGGTTAAAACTGTTCTTAGCGAACTTGTTTATACCTTAGCGGACTTCTTTTTACTTAGAAATTTTTCCTGTATCAAGTTCAAATTGGCCTTAGCGTACTTGTTGTTTGCCTTAGCGAACTTCCTAGCTTAGCGTACTTCTTTTTAGGCTTAGCGTACTTGTCCTTAGCCTTAGCGAACTTCATTAAGCTTAGCGAACTTCTTAGAGGCTTAGCGTACTTCTTTTAGGCCTTAGCAAACTTGTTTTAAATAATTCTCCTTTAGCGTTCTTGTTTCGGTCTGCTTATACTTAGCGGACATGGAGACAGCCTTAGCAAACTTGTTTAAAATTCAGGATATTTACAAGTCCGCTAAACCCTACACTATATAAAGGAGACTTGGTCATTTTTCTTCACTCACATATTCAAACAAACAAACAACCGCTCGTATACTCTCGAACCGGTGACGAGTAAACCTCACTGTTCGATCAAAAATCCCTCAAATCTCTCTCGAATCTGTTGTTCTGATTGCAATTAGGGTTGATTCACACACTCTCCTTGCATCCACAGGTTTGTTTTCACGATTATTTAGGTTGATTTTGGTCTCGGTGATTGATGATGTGTCGTGGGTCTGATTCTCAATCTTTTAGGGTTCTAATGTTTCTAAATTGATGTTATTACAGATTTCCTTCATCCTTACTTGATCCTAGTCAATTTGTGTTCAAGTTGAAGGTATGTGAATCTAATTTCTCTTTTATCCATTCGAATCCGAGAACATTGTGTGCAGGGGAGTGGTTGAATATGTTTTGAACATGAAAATTCTTTTATATTCTATAACAGTTGGTTGTTTTTGTTCTAGTTGATTAGTTTGAACCTTAAAGTTTAGTTTGAATAGATAAACTATGAACTTTAAATGTTGTGACCTCAGTTATTTAGGATACTTAGGAATTTTCTATTTTAATTGTCTATTTTGGAACCTTGGTTGGCTTGATAGAACTCAATGTGGTTGCTGCCAATTCAGTTTAGTTAACTCAAATCTAATTGTGTACATATGCCTGTGAGTTTACTTTTAGCAACTTTAAAGTTTCAATTTATTTTCTCTCATGATTGGTTTGACTTAATGAATTCCACATAGTGTTGAATTTAACTAGTCTCCAATCAAAATTTGTTATTCTTTATTGTCCATGACTATAAATTGATTGAGACTTAAACTGGAGAATCTGCTGATAACTGGTGATTAGTCTAGTCACTCATCACATTGTTAGATTAAGTTTAAAGTTTCTCAAGTTATGCCTTTAAGTTCAATTTGCCTATATCTTTCTGTGTTTGTCTAAAATTTTGAAGTCTAACATAACTTGTATGATCACAAAAACAGAACTTCTTACTGTTGAGAGATTGATCAAGAGCATTGCGTCTTTTTCATTGATCTTAGCAATCCATAGATCATCAAAAAGGTATGTTGTTCTATCAAATGGCAATGTGAGTTAAGACTCAATTTTGGCTACACAGGGCAATCCTTATCTTATTTTAGTATTATCTGATGCTTACTTGATTTCTAATATAAATTTCTTGATCCCAGCAGATAACTAACTGAGTCATTGAGAAATTCACCTCATTTTACATTAGATCTTAGTCATCCTTAGATCTTCATAAAGGTATGTGTTTCTCAATATAAGCATTCATGTTATTAATCAGGTAGTGCATCACCTTATTCTAATTTTTGTGTGCTTATGTGTCTCTCTCTGTGTAAATTGACATCCAATTGAACCTAACACTGGTGGTTTAGACTGGTTAAGATCCACATGGGTCTGAAACAGGTCAGTAACTCAGGTGGAAGGATCTTGGACACATTTAACACTAAGATAGACATAATTGAATATCTTGACATATCTAAGTTAATTTGACCACTTTTTTGAATTGATTGTGAGCATATCTACATAGGATGTGATCTATGATACCTCTAAGGTTCATATGAACTATCTTAGGTATTTAGGCTCTGTTTGAACACTCATTTGGTCATTTTGACTTTAATAAGTCAAATTTTGCATGAAATTGTTTTAATGAGACTTATGTGACTGTCCTAGCTTGATGTGAGTTTGGTGATTTGGGTATGTGTTATTTGATCCATACATGCTTGTATTTGTGTGTTAGGATTAAATGTGACATATAATGGCTCCATCTAATCTGTTAAGCTTACATAATCACATCTTGTCCTTTAAATGATCAAATTGAAACAATTGACCCGTTAGGATCTCTTACTTGCTTATAAGTGTTAACATGACTCTGTTGCATCGAGAAAATCCTTGTTAAATTCTCTAAAACCAAGGAGCGACGGTATCGATTGCTAATCAAGTGATAACAAGATGAAACGAGATCAAATGTAAATACAAATGAGATTTGTATTGGTGAAGGCTTGAGAGCATACACACAGAAACACACACACATAAATGTAGAATATGGCTAGAAGCTCTAAGCCCCTTAACTCTCAACATAAGCTACCTATTTATAGGCACTGGCTAACTGGCTAGCGTACCACATTGGTACGGCGTACCAACTGGTCGGACGGACTATGTGGTATGCCCAGTTGCCTAACAAGACTTACACAGTTGCTCACATTACATAGATACAATACACGAGACACATTGTGACATAGAAATATGCTATAACAAGCTCCCCCCTTACGTGTAGTGTATCTAGTCTAACTAAATCTCTAGTCTTCAATCTTCAACATTGCTGCATCAGATATTCAACTTGAAATCTTGTCAGAAACAGAGCTTGCATGGCTGGATCTCTACTTGAAACATCTTTGATCATCAAGATCCACTTGAGAATGATATAACAAACTCCCCATTACACCATGTTCGAGTCTTGACACACAGAACCTGCAACTTTAGAAGACAAAAAGTGCAGTTTTTGTTTTCTATTCAAATTACCAAACTTAATTTAATCTTGGAGCAAAACTTCTCTTTGAGAATCCAAGAAATCCATTTTGACATCTGTGACATCCGAGAATTTCAAGGTTAACTTCCGTTAGACAATCTCCGTTAGTTACGTTATAAGTATTAACTTAGTAACTAATGCTTAACTAGGCCGAATACGTCCACGACCTTTGGTTGATCACCGAACCCGTCCATATGTGTTTATTTATTGAATTGTCCCTATGAGGAAGTATGTGCAACATGTTTGTTGATTAATTGTGTAATTACGTGATTGGTCACTTTTGGGTTCCAGCGAAACTACCGGGCATAACTATAGTGTCGCCCGGCTAGCTTAACCTTTGACTTACAGAGTCAGTTTCGCTTGGCCAGCGAAACTAGCCAGCGAAACTAGCCTCTGATATATATAACATAAAACCCTAGAGATCTCATTTTTTGCCTCATTTCATACAAAACACACACACCACTCTCATCTGCTCACTCGAGATTTCTGGTCAGTCAAGAAAACCATCAAGGAACCATCATCTCATCTCATCCATTCAAGCCCTAGATTGAATCGTGAGTCCCAAAACCATTCTTTATGTATTTCTATGTGTTTTCTTAAAAAGCATGCTTGAATCTTCATGTAATCACTTGATCTTCTGATATGATGCTTAGGGATGCTAGATCTACCATAAAGTCAGTAACTTTACGTTTGAAATCAAACCATAATGAAGATTTATGCTATTTAGGTCATTTTAGGTTTAAAATGCATTTTTGGTGATTTGATGATAAAAACCCATGTTTAAGGTGTTAAAGCTTACTGATTTATGTTGGTAAATGATTATGCATGCTAGATATTGAATTACATGAAATATGGAAGCTGTTAGATTGATTTTTAGGCTGATTTGTGAGTTTTTCGCGACCAGCGACACTGCGTGTTCTCTGGGCGAAATTATGTAGCGAAATTATGTATATCTTCATCCAGCGACACTATGTAGCGAAACTGTAGTGTCGCCGGGTAAACCAACCAGACCTGTCTGAACGAAACTACCGAGCGAAATTTCCCGAACGAAAGTTCAAACCAGTTTCGGGCGAAACTAGGCTAGCGAAACTGTGCCAACAGTTCGGGCGAAACTAGCCTAGCGAAACTGTGTCATCGGGTATTGCCTAGCGAAAGTGCTGGTCGTGCACACAGCGAAACTGCCTAGCGAATCTATACTAGCGAAACTGTGACCAGACCTAAATCCAAACTTGTGCAATTTACTTGAATTTTATGCCATGACTTACATGATTATGCTATGATGATACATGCTTGGATTTCTGATGTATATGAACCCTTTTTTATGATTAACCATCGGTGTCGTGTGTCGGTATGTCGAGTCATAGTTCCAACGTGCTATGTTATGGGCCATAGGGACGTTAAGTAAAGATTAGACACAAAACTAATACTTAAGACCTAAACGTGTTCATAGGTCTTCGATAAGCAATACTTGGATTATTAGCAAGTGTAGCCGTGCAACCAAAGGTGAGTGTCACTAACCCATTTACCGTGAACCCGTTTGGGTCACGCTGAATAACTTAATGAAAAACAATGCTGACAACCTTATGAGAGCTATGCACCTCTCTGATGAACCTGAACTCGGGAGTGCTTGGCACCCAATTGATGAACTTGAACTCGGGAGTGCTTGGCACCCACTTGATGAACTTGAAGTGTTTTAAAGGAAACACTTGTGAAATACTAAAACAACTATTTCTAAAACAAAACTGAAAATATTTTCGGAATTCATGAGAACCCAAAGGAAAACCGTTTTAATATGACTAGTGTAGGTTAAAGTCTAAACCAAATGATATCACATGAATTCTAAGGATGCCTTAAAAACTTAAAAGTCCTCAACTAAATTGTACCATTAATTGTAAAGCGAGGGGATGTTGGGTAGATCTACTGGAGTTTGACAAACTCCGCCCCGTGGCACGGGGAGTGCACGGAGGTACAATATCAGCCTATCTGACCGTGATCCCGAGAGGACACGGGGGAGGCAAAACCGCGATGACATAGGTCCGCAAAACAGAATGGCACGGCCTCTACAATATTGGTCAGCTTTGGTACAAACTTCCTTAGTGCATGGAAACCGGATTAGCTACCCGCGATATCGGTTGACCGCTTTAACTTTTACTTAACTAGTGCATATTCGGTAATTCAACACTTGGCAATGTTTGCAAAACTAATACTTATTACATGATGATGAATACGATTATGAGACCAGGCCAATGCATGTCATGCCCACAGTGAACTCACCAACCGTTAGGTTGACACTTGTGTGGTTTTCACTTTTGCAGATCGCTAAGGAGTATCCGGATCGGGTTGGCATGGCACACGAAGACATTTTATTTTTAGTTAAACTTAATTGGGAGTTTAAAACACTAATTTGTAAAGCACGTGGTTAGTGCTAAAGATAATGTTTTTCCGCTGCGTACTGTTAAACTGTTTTTATTATTAATGTTTGGACTTTACTCTGATTCGTTTAGTATTTGTAACTAATGGTTGTGGTCCTGATTTGCTCGCACCCCTTAACGGTATAAACTCCGTTAGTGGTTAATTGGGGGTGTGACAACATCTTTGTTTTGAATCAAGTGTTGATCGATCGAAAACAAATAAAAAATAAAATCTTTTTGACTTTTTGAAACTTTTATACTAAAACACACCAAAAAATCTTTTTGAATTTTCAGAAATAGAATGTAAATGCAATACAAAATCAGACACTATTTTTGTCTTTTGTGAGAAAGATCACGACGCGAGATCATATCAAACATAACGCATCTAGCACATTTCAATTTCAGCCCTTATCAGCATGTAAGTCAAGATAATTGCAAATACAACGTTTATGTTTATTTCAACATGCACCAATCAGTTTCTATCGCTTTCAGATATGCTTAAGGTAAAATTTTCATGCACTGATAACTCGGCTTCCACTCTATCAGAAATACTAGTAAATCATCATGTTTATCATATGAAAGTAAATTTTCTTAGAGATATAATCATCCTTGATGAGTCATGCAAAAATAAAGCAGAATCCTAAACAAACCACAATCAGGTCGGCCTTGTGAGTACGCAGAGAAAGTCCGATTGTTTAGGAAAATAAGAAATAGAAAAATAAAGCAGAAATTGTATAATCCACCAACAATCAGGTCGGTACTCCCGTACACGCAGAGAAAGTCCGATGGATTATACGAAACACCAAGGAAAATAAAGCAGAACGTCAAATGAACACCAATCAGGTCGATCTTTCGATACGCAGAGAAAGGCCGATCATTTGACAAAATAAAGAAAATCAAACAAGTTTAAATCTTTGCAAAAATAAAAACATGCATTCATCAGGATATCTCTTTATTCTATTTTTGATAGAATCATCACATAGCATTCATCAAGAAGCAAATAACCAAAGATTATCAGGCAAGCTTTATGTTTATATCTTACTTGCAGATATCAGATTAGTCATGCACATTCACAGATTACGCAAGTACCTACAGCCTTTAGACTTAATCTATCCATGACAGATAACGTATATGCTGATGTACCATCATTTCTCGCTTTTGTCGGATCAATTTCTCAATTTTCCCTTTTTTAAAATTTTCCAATTTCTCCCCCTAAAATTCATACAAACACTATTTTTTTAATTTTCAATTTTTCTCCCCCTAAAAATATAAACGAACACTATTTTTTGAATTTTCAAATTTTCTTCCTCTAAGAAATATATACAACTAAGAAAGAAAATTAATCGACCAAACACTGATACGTGACAGTTTGTGAAAAACACATTTTAAAACATTTCCTTTGAAAGCGACCACTTGAAAATGCACTTTTGTTAATAAATTCTGTTTGAAAGATAATGCATTGAAACGCTAACTTAAGCAAGTTCTTCACTATCAGCAACACACGCATGATAGGTCTTCTTGAAGAAACCTGCAGCCACCAGATAAACATTAGTGGTTTTGGGATCGGCCCGAGTCAACAGCCTCGGGTCGCCCAGTGTCTTCAACATGGTCTTTTACACCCGGGGAAACAACTCGGGGTTTCCAGATCTTGGGCGATTGAAAATTTTTCAATGAATCCACAAAATTATCAACTTGCGTCTTTGCCCAAGACAACTTACTAGCTGATTGGGACCTGAATGATTGTGGTTCATCAAAAATATGACCATTTAAATCCACATATTTAGCAGTTTTGTTCACATAAACGTCAGTACTCGCATTTGTAGGACATTGAGCAGCAAGATGTCCTGGTTTACGACATGCATAACACTTCCTGTGAAAAACATTAAGGGAACTGCTACCCAAGTTTGATTCAAAAAATTGTTTTTCATCAGAAAAATACTTTGGTTTTCTATTTCCCTGTTTACTAAACACCTCATGATAACCAAAAATATTTTCTGAATCAAATGAATCAAAGAAATCATCTGAAGAATCATACCTTGGAGGTGGACTTCGTGGAGAATAACCAGAACTATAAGAAGACCCTCCAGAATAATAAGCAGCATCCTCTGATTTGAACACCTTTTGTGTCTTCTGCTTTGATTGATTCTTGTGAACTGAAACCTTCTCCTTCAGCTGTTTCTTTGGTAGTGCGGAGACTGTTTGTTCTTGAACAATATAACCCAAACCTTTTTGTTTGCAACCTGGAATTTTTGAAGAACTTGACGAAGATTCTGGAATATTTCGTTCTTTAGCTGCGCTAGTGAACTTGGCTTTAATATCTTGCAATTTGTTATCCTGAATCAAAGCTTTTTCTTCTTCATTAGCAGATGTAGAAACTGAAACCACTTTCTCACAAACCTGTTCATTCTCCAAAAATTTGGAATTTGATATAAACTTCGGAGCTTCACCTAACCTCTTCCCCTTTTTCTCAGATTTATGTTTCTTCTTCTTTGCCGACATTGCAAATTTAGAATAATCTTGCAATTCAACTCTTGGATCAAGTGATACAGATGGAGGATTTAATATAACCACCGGAGCTGGAACAGAATGTAATTCCTCTTCTTTCTCGCTTTTGTCACTCTTCTCCTGATTGTACATGTAATTCAGTAAAGTAGGAGACATAACTGAATTCTTTACTTGCTTTTGAAGAGCAAGAATCTCAATTTTCAACTCAGATATTTTAACTTGAGCATCCAATAATTCTTTCTGAGTATCAATAAACTGATCTGATAAAACATTGTATTCTGACTTCATTTGCCTTTTTGTATCACACATCTCCATTAACTCAGCATGAACTTTCTCCCATTTCTTCGTGTAATAAGCAACATCTTTTATTAAAATGACATTCTTCTCACAAACCTGAACACTTGCATCTCGAAGCTTTGAAAGTTCTTCTTGAAGCTCTAAAACTTTATCTGCAGCTTCAACAGCAATTGTATTTGCTTTTTCATAATTTTTGTTGGACAGGATAGCTTTTCTCAAATAGATTCTCAAAATCTTGAACTGCATCAAGATGAGCAGCTTTTTCTTTTTCATACTCAGCAAACCATTTATCCTTTTCTTTTACCAATTCTGAATTGACTTTTTCTAAATCAGCACATCTTTGTTGTGAACATTCTAAAGCAACTGTCACAACTTTAAGTTCTTCAGTTATCAAACCATTAGCTTCGAACAAAGATTCAAATTTAGCATTTACACCAACACAAGCTGCATATTTCTCTTGTAACTCTTTAGTAATTTCTGCAGTACCATCTTCCACTCCTGTTTCATATGAACTTGTTTCTGAATCTGAATCATGTACTTCCGTACGTACAATCTCGGCAATTAATGCAGATTCATCAGGATACAATTTAACATACTGTTTTAGATGAGGATTATAAACCATAGCAGGTGATGTTTTGTAAATAGAATCTGTATTAGGATCATATCTAGAAG
>JBCNJP010000010.1:64099165-64129982 GCA_039602395.1 Deinandra increscens subsp. villosa | reverse complement strand
TTGCTTTCAAAGTATTGATAGAATTTTCAATAACCACCAGAGGTGGAACACTTTTCAGAATAACATCACCGAAAATTTGTTGAAAATTCTCCTTTTTGCACAAAAAATTTGTGAAAGACGATGAATTATTGAGATTATGCAACTGTCTTTTGAAATCACGAACCTCAATCTTCATGTCTGTAATTTTCTTTTGCGCTTTAGCCAACTCTTTTTTTGTTGCAATAAGTTCTTCTGTTGTTCTATTCAGAGTAAACTTTTCTCTCCTCAACTAATCATGAGCATCATATGTTTCTTGAACAACCTTTTCCCATTTTTGTTTATAAATCTCAACATTCTGCTTCAAAAGCTTGTTTTCACGAAGCAATTCAGCTTTAGCATCTAACAGATTCGTGTTGTCCTCTTGATGACTTAATTCTTTAGTAGTAAGATCAGCAACTTTCTTTTCTAGACCTTCACGTTTGATCTTTGATTTTGCAAACAAATCATCAAAAAATGTTGCCATGTCATTTGCTTCTTTCTTCCATTTTTCAACATCCTTCAGCAAGACATCATTTGTTTCAGTCAGTTTTGAAACCTTTGCCATTAACTCTGCATTCTCATGTTGAATCTGCAATTCATTCTCCACAGCTTCACATTTTGAAGACACATCTTTTTGAACTTATTCCATAACAGATTCATTCAATTCAGTATATTTTCGAGAAAGAGCATCCCATACCTCTTTTGAAGTTTGGTAATGTTTGAATTGACAGAGAATCTGTTTGGATAATGCCATTCTCAAAGCATAATAAGAAATATTTTCTCTATCATGATCTATAACCTTATATTCGGTCAACTCTGATAATATCTTTGGTGGTGGTATTCTTGAACCTCCCTTTGTAATATTTTTTATAATTGGGAACTCATATCCATCTTGAATTGGATTCCAAAGATATTTGTGTAAACCAACCAAGAACGCTTCAAATTGACATTTCCGTTTGCAATAATCATCAAAATGAAGTAGCATTGGAACTTCACTGTCAATCCTTTTGAAAATCATCAAAGTATCAAAAAATGAATACCGGTAATAACCTACCATCTTCTTGTAATCACACCAAAGAAACACTTTGAATTGTGAACCTGGTTCTTTTGAATCTCAAAAATACTTGATGAACAATCTCAATCCTTCAATTTAACCAAGTAATAAAATCATTTGATCACCGAATTTTTTTTTTAATTTTTATATTTTCTTTGAAGAAATGTTTTTTATGAAAGAAATAAGCAACAGAAAAAAATAATAAGATAAAACTAAAAACAAACACGAACGAATTTATGTTTGTTAACCGATTCGACAAACGCAAAAATAATTTGCGTTCACAAATCAATCCAACGAACACAAAAATTTTGTGTAAAGTTTTTTTTTTAAATGTTGTTTAAAACTTGTGATTTTTTTTAAAAAAAATTGGTTTTATTTATAAAATTTTGTTATGACATGTGAACTCCTTTAGGTCCTGTGTGACAAGCAGGGTTAGCGGTGAAGGAGAGTTTCGACTATCCTCTTCATGTGTAACCTTCCTGTATGCACGTGAGGATTTCCTAATATTGGGTGAAACGAGTACGTTAGCAGATTTGGAATCTTATTCAAGGAGATGGGCCTTCGGGTGTGGGGGTGCTTATCGTTGGTGTATGCCTATGATGACGGGTAAAGAAGGTAAGGAATATGATGCAGCAGGCGGATGGCAGACGGTTAATAGGAAGAAGAAGGCTGGGAAAAATTACGTTGAGCCCAAGTGGTGCTCATGGCCTGATTCTGTGGTGTCATATTACATTAGCAACTTACCAGAGGATTGCTCGAGGTATAGACTCAGAAAAGAATGCGCTTAATTTGGAAGAGTTGTAGAAGTATTCATTTCGAACAAGCGGGGGAAAGGGGGGTCTATCTTTGGGTTTGTGAAGTTTGATGAGGTGAAGGATAAATGGATGCTTGAAAGGGTGTTGGGTAAGATTAAGTTGGGGAACCAGATTATCTCGGCTAACCTGGAGAAGTTTGAGAGGAATAAAAAACCTATCGCTAATCAGTCGAAGTCGGTCGCCCAAGATGTTAATGGTAAAGGTGGACAGAATGTTTAGTCTAGGATTAACTTGGGTAACCAGAAAGAGAAACAGGAGGTTGGTCTACAAGGAGAATGCATGGGTGGAGTTTCCTTTGCTGAGGTGGTTAGCAGAAATGAGGTGAGTAGGAAGGTGGTGGTGAAGGATGTTCTTCAATCTCAGAAGAAGGATTCGTTGGGAATCTCTTTGATCAGTAAAGTGGCAGATTTTGCGACTCTGAACCATTTACATCTCAGACTCGAGGAGGAAGGATTCAGCAGTATTCAGATTCGCCATGTGGGAGGGCTTCAGGTGCTCCTTACCTTCCTGGGTGGCGAAGATGCTCAGGCCTTTAGAGGGTGTATCGAACCCAGGAAAGATTTGTTTGAGAACCTGCAATTCTGGGATGGTATTCTGGAGTCAAGGGAGAGGTTGGTGTGGCTGAAGATTTATGGTGTTCCTCCTCAGTTATGGGAAGCAGAGGTTATCGATAAAATTGGAGGAAAGTTTGGAAAAGTGGTTTACTCATCGGAGGCGAATGCGTATGACGTAAATCTTGCGTGGAAAAAGGTGGGGATTATAACTTCGTCATTTGATCAGATTGAGGGTGCCTCCCTGGTGGAATGGAGAACTTCGATAATCAAATGTCGGGTGTCGGGGAGTTCATCTAGGAGCAAAAGGGGCTGGCTAGGGTTAAGGAGGGTAAGGTAGTGCAATCGACAATTGTCATGGAAGAAAATGAACAGTCGAAACTTGTTCAGTCTCCTAGGAATGATTTGGCGGCTGGCGAGGCAATGGAGGACCCTTTGGCGCCCTTTTTGTCAGAACCAGGGATTGCGGGAGTGATAAGGCGCCAGATATGGACGGGTTTACCTTTGAGTTTTTGAAGAAGTTTTAGAGCTACTTCGAGGCGGATTTTTCTGACATCTTCGAGGAAGTTTTCAGGGATGGGTCGATTACTTATGGTTGTAGGGCTGTGTTTATTCACCTCATTGCCAAGATCAACGACCCAAAGCATCTTTCGGAGTATAGACCTATTAGTCTTGTTGGCCTCATCCCCAAGGTCATCTCCAAAGTGCTTGCCAATCGGTTAAAAGGGCCTATTGTCAGTGTGATTTCGGATCCTCAAATGGCTTTTCTCTCTGGGCGGAACATTCTCGATGGTGTCTTGATTGCTAATGAAGTAGTCTCGTGGGTTAAAAAGAGGCACATCCCGAATTTTAGTTTTAAAATTGACTTCGAAAAGGCCTACGACACGGTGGATTGGACTTTCTTCGAGGTGGCGTTCTTGGATCCGGGGGTGTCTTAGTGCGGCTAGAACGTCGGTGCTCGTGAATGGGTCCCCGACGTGGGAGTTCCAATGTGAGAGGGGGGTTAGGCAAGGGGATCCACTCTCCCCGTTCCTTTTTCTCATCGTGATGGAGGCCTTTCACTGGTTGATTGAGAAAGCTTGCGTGGGCGGTTTTTTTTAGTGGGCTTCAAATCCCGTATGATGGTCCGATTATTAGCCACCTTCTCTTCGCGGACGATGCTTTGGTTTAGGGCTATTGGAGCGATAGGAGCCTCTCTAATCTTGTTAGGATTCTTCGGATCTTTGGTCTTGTGTCCGGGTTGATTATTAATATTCAGAAGTGTGCTCTCTTTAGGATAAATGTGGATTCTAATGATGTTGGTGTGAAAGCCGCTATGTTTAATTGAGATAAAGGTGTTTTCCCCTTCAAATACCTTGGGCTTAAGTTGGGAGCCAATATGAATATGATTTCTAGTTGGGAGGATGCCATTAAAGCAGTGGAAGCTAGATTATTGAGATGGAAGGCCACGCATCTCTCCATTGGGGGTAGACTCGTCCTAGCTAAGGCGGTGCTTGAAAGTCTTCCTCTTTACTATTTATCCCTTTACAAAGCCTCGGTCAAAGTCCTTCATAAATTGGAAAGTATTAGATACCGCTTTCTATGGGGGTGGAAATGGCATTAATAAAAAATGCATCCATTAGGTTGGTAGAGACGAGGTGGCGAAACCAGTGGAGGAAGGCGGGCTTGGGTTGATCCCATTTGGTGTGTCAAATAAATGTCTGATTTCTAAGTGGGTTTGGAGGTTCATGAGTGAGCCCAATAGTCTTTGGAAAAGGGTTACTTTGGGCATCCATTTTAGGCCCAATAGTGGAACTGGGCTTCCGGTTAAAAAGGAAATTGGTGGGATTTGGGGTAACATTACGAAGGTTCACAAGGAGCTGAAGTCTAATGGCGTGGATGTTTATGGGCTGATTAATTTCGACAACGGGGGTGCTTGTTGGTTGGGCGATAATTCCGGCGTTTTCTCGGTGGCTAGTGTTCATAAACGGCTGATATGGTTCCCCCGTTCGGATCCTCTTATTATACTGTGGAACACGTTGGTTCCGAAGAAGGTGAATATTTTGTTTTGGCGGATTCTTGGGGATCGGATCACTACTAAAGAGACGCTTTCTTGATGGAAGTTGGATTTTGGCGACCCCAAGTGCCCGTTGTGTATAGAGGAGGATGAGTCCATGATGCATCTCATGCACGGGTGTAAAATGGCAACTGGGCTTTGGGATCTTGTTTCCGAGTGGTGTAAAGTCCCCCCGATCTTTGCGTTTAGCTTTGATGACTTTCTCAAGATTGTGGAGGATTCCCATTTTGAACGAAAGGCTAAGATGATCTTCTATGCGGTCATCCTTACGACTTGTTGGGTCATTTGGACGGCTAGAAATAAGTTCGTTTTTGTGGTTGCCAAATCCTGTATCTCGGTGTTATTCAAAGAAATCAAATGTCTGAGTTTCATTTGGGTTAAGAATAAAGGGAAATGGGGTAGTCTTTCTTGAGAAGATTGGGATATGTTTAAAATGTAAGTCCCCTTCCGTTTCTTGTTTTTGTTGTGCCCCTTTCCTTGCTCCTTGCTAGGTAGGGTGCCTTGTTATGTTTAATGAAAGCGCTGATCAAAAAAAAAAAACTTTTTTAAACTACTTTGAAATATGAGGACTAAAAATGAAATTTGTTAGAAAAAGACAAATTAGTCGAACCCTTTTTTTTCTTCTTGTCCAGCGATTGATACAAAATCCGGCCGGCGAACCAAGTAATTCCTGGCAAAAAAACGTTTTTCCGGCGACAAACAACAACAACAAAATTCAATTAATCTTATCTCTCTCGATTCTTGACGAAAATCGAATCCGAAAGTTGCGTTGGATTCGTGAGATCGAGAGGATTCAAACTAGCACCATTGTTGCTAGGTTTTGATAAGGTTTAAGGTCCGAACGAAAGAACTCTGGTGAATGACAAAGATGGTGAAAACGTAATCTTCTAAAAACAACACCAAAACGAAATCCGATTGTTGCAATAGCTTAGTATGATCGATAGGAACATGTAGCAACCAAAATCACAAGCAATGATCAAGTATTTTGAAAGTTGCCATTAATGAAGATGAAGAACACATAACCTTCACTGTGAAATCGTGATTTTGAGAAAAACTTCACCAAATTCGATTCTGAAACGTGCAATAGATTCTTGTTGACATAAGAAATCTACTGGAATTGATCATCATCATAAACAAACACGAATTGACGTCCAATTTTCGAATCCAAGTTCACAGTTTGACTTTTCAAAAGTCAAACATGAACCAATTGATCAATTTAATCACTGTATTTGATCAAAAAACGATGTAGAATCACGCCTGGATTGCTCTGATACCAATTGAAAACACGATTCATCCCGACCTAGTGATTTGTACACCGAAGTTAAGATCAAAAGTTCACCGAAACTCAAGAACACAAAAATGTAAATTAAAATCAGTTTATAGCTCAGATTTAACAACGCTTACATGATTTGAACTCGTTTATAGCCTTGAATCCCGATCTACAATACAAAACTCTCCGAAAAACAAGATCGAAAACTCCTCCTCTTGAAATTGAACTCACTGGAAACGGTTATGGGAGAGATTTTTTTCGTCCAAACTCCAAACACCATATATATATGAATGTAGTTCGACCCAACTTCGGCTCCAGTTCGGATTGATCCGAACCCCTACTTCGGATGATATTCGGATGTAGTTCGGACCTCCAAATTTAGTTCGGTGAATCTCAGCTTCAATATATGAGATAAATGTGAGATATATTATCTCACATAAAAGACCCTCATGTATTAACAAACTACACATTCTACCCTTGAAATTATCTAACTATTCTAACTCAAACAACTAACAATACTAACTGAACCAATTGATACACACACGACACACATATTTTGCACTAACAACGCGTCCGGTTTTGACAATTTGTCCCTGCGACTAGTTTTAAGGCCCGATAAATTATCGAAACACTTTGTAAATATAACCTAAGCTATTTTAGGTCCTAATAAGTGTTCCAAATCAGTCCAAATAATATTTGGCATAACTTTACAAAAATGAGGTTTCCGGGTCCGTAAAAAAGTCTATTTTAAAGCCGGTTTTGACATAGTTTTAGTTTTAATCGAAAGGGATATTTTTAGCCAACTTTTACCACTCATTAATAGGTACTATTAGGAAGTCCAAACATTCTGAAAAATTCGGAGTTGGCCCGAGGGGTCCTTTTTAGGGTTTTCTGGCTCATGTTTTGCAATTATGTGGTACTTAGGATCAATTCCAAGAAAAGTGCCTTTACAAAAGTTGTTCCAAAAGTCTCAAAAATAGTCTCGAAGGTTTCAGATTTGTCCAAAACGGATCTTGAGTTTTTGGTCAAAAATCTAGTGAAGTTATGTACTTTAAACATGGTTTAAGGAGTGTTTAGCATTATGTTTAGGCATGTTAACATCTATAAACATAATCTAAGGCATAGGACATCATTAAATCATGGAAAAAAGTTCTCATGTCAAAACTAGTTAGTAAACTAAACATTATTAACTAAGATTAACAAAGTTTAAGAGATTTCTAGACTTTTATCAACCAAGGGTCGTTAAAATCATCAAGAATTGTCAAGGGAGTGTCTGGATCATGGAAATGAGAAAGGATAAATGATCTAGTAAGATGATCATACAAGAAAACTCATAAATCTTACTTGGTTCTTGAAGAAAATCAAACTGGAGGATGATGAGATGATAAGGAAGCTAGCTAGTGCCTTGGATCCTCCACTTCTTGCTTGTTCTTGGACGCGAGCTAGAGAGAGTAAAGAGAGAGATAGAGTTTTGTGAGGGGGAGAGGGAGAAAGGAGGTGGTGGGAGGTGTTTGAGTTCTAGGGTTCACAAATAAAAGAAATGAGTGTTAAGGTGTATATATATGAGACAATGAAAAGAGTTAAGTGGGTGTTTGGGTGGGTCTTCGAAAACCGGCACAAGGGAGGGGGGGGGGGTTACGTGTTTGGGATCAAGAGGGAAAAGAGTGAGAGTGTTTGTTTATGTGATTAAGGAAAACTAGTGTGTGTGTTGTATGATGCGTGACCGAGAGAGAAAAGGGAAATGGAGGGGGCCGGTCCGGTCAAAGAGAAGGGGTGAGGGAGGGATGGTGAGGTGTGGGTGAGGTGATGGTCAAAGAGAAGGGTTAAGGGAGTGTTGTTGTGGTTGATTGAAAATGATGACGATAAGGTATGGTGTAGGAGATGGTGGTGGTTAACTTGCATGGGGGTGGGGCCGACATGCAAGGTGGCGGCGATGGTGAGGGGTGGTTGGAGGTGGTGGCCGGCGGTGGCGTCAAGTGGACGGGGTCGGGTGGTGGCCGATTTGGTTACATGCAAAACATGCAAAGGTGATGGGTTTGTTTTACTAGAAAATGAAACGGGTCGGTTCGTATTTTAATCGCGAACGGATGCGACTAACGAATGAATACTTTCGGTGAGCTTTCGTCTCAAGATTTCGACACGGGTGACGATTTATGGTAAAGTCCAGATAAAAATATCTTATTTTTTATTAAAAACGTTATACGACACGTTAAATAAATATTAACGAAAACGGTTTAATTATAAGACGAAATGGTTAGTATTTTCTACGCTTTGGTTTTCACGTAAATATTAGACGTCCGAGTTTGCAAGTTTGTATGTATATGTATATACTACAAAAGTGACGGATATAATAGATAAAAATATCATCTTTATTTTATTTTTTTATTATTGAAGTTCCACCGATAACAACTATATTAATTCACAGTTTATGGTGGTTTGGCTATCTTTTTACCGTAGGGTCACGTCAAGACTATATAGAGATTGGCATAATACTTTATCCAAGTTAACAAACCTAGATTATATGCACAATTAACAGATAAGCACGTATTTAAACGAGGTTTTATACTTAGAAAATTTACGGGTTGTCACAATAACTGCCATAAGGGTATCACTTCCTTATGCTGCATGAACGATGCTTCCTCCTCCTTTGCAGTATCTCCGCTAAAAAATCTGCAACCACTTGACCCTTTACAGCAACCCTTGATTTGAAAACTATATCAAACTTGTTGGAATATGGTGTCCTGACCCGACAAATTAACGTACCCGACCCGATATTGACCCGTAAGAGGTACACCCGGGTCAACGGACTTAAAATCTAATTACCCGTTAATTAGTATTAAACAAATGATTTAATTAATTAAATAAACATTTGTTTATTTAACTAAATGACAAAACGATTTCACCCTAAAACGCTCGTAATCTAATTAAATGGGCTAATCAGTTGTTATCGGAGTAACAGACTGATTAGTATGGTGGATAGGATAGGATCGCGACCGGGCCAGGCCATTTAGGTCCCCGGTCCATGATTTTTATATTATAATAAGGAGGAGAGTGGATTGGATAATAAGTTATCAGAAACCACAACCCTAATTCCCTCTTTCTCCCCTCCCGCCGTCGCGATCCTCTAGCCGGCTCCAAGCCGCCGCCGATCGGACCTCCACCGCCACCACCGATCCTCCCCTCTTTTGGATGGATCCCCGTTTAGCTAGCGTGTGTTCGAGATTGGGGAAAGAATCTGAACGAACCCGAGCCGCCGCCGAAGCCGCATCCGCGGCTAGCGCGCATCCGCGGCTAGCGCCGCCGCTGACACCGCTCGCCGTCCACCGCCGGTTGATCGCCGGCCGGTGGTTCTCGCGTTGCTGGCGCAACCGAGTCCACCGCGCCCTGTCCTCTCGTCATGGCCCGCGTCGCTTTACCCGCCGGTCACCACCACTACCGAACCACCGCCGCCACCTCTTGCCGGTGACGAGTTCGTTGTGGGGACTATTCCTGTGGCGATCTTGTTATCCAAGGTGGATCTAGTTTTGTGGTCGCCGTCCCCCGTGGCATGTCTGCCACCACCGCCACTGTTACCGCCAGCCGACACCTAAGGTTGCAGCGTCCATCGAAGATCTGACTCGCAGATTCGAGTTTGACGTGTTTGTTCGTCCTAGTGCCAGTCCGTTGAATCCAGGTGTCTCGAGCGGTTGCTCGGAACCTGCCAGGTATATCTAACCCGTTTAGATATTTATTTTATTTATGTGTTTTAAATAAAAAATTTATCTGTGTTTGTTGTGATGGGTGACTGATCCTGTTTACGGTTTGTATTCACGTTGTTTTAAATCGTTTCCGCTGCTACATTAATTGTGAATTAATTTAAATAAATATGATCAGTTTTAATCAAAAATTAAAATTGGTAACCCGGATACCCATTATAAATCTCAACAGTAGTATTAGAGCCATTGTCATCGCGCAAACCAGAACCGGTCTTTTAGTAACCGGTGGTTCGTAAGTTTGATTCATATCCAAATTGCACATTAGAATTAATTTTACTTGTTTTAATTTCTCTCTGGTAGGCCCAATGTTTTGGCCCATTTATTTTTCGTTTTAGTTTTGTTGAACCCGCGTTTAGGGTTTCAAAGTTGTATAAAATTTAGAGCTAGGTTACAACTTGTTTAGTACTTGTAAATTTTATAAAAACCAAGGCTCGAAGACTAGACGCACGCTAAAAGGGATGTCGAAGCAAGTGGGAGCTGAACCGGATCCAAGAACGCGTTGTTTTGCCTCCTTGGTTGGTCATCGTATACTTTATTTAATTTTTATTTAAATAAGTCCCTAATGATCTCGCTTATGTGGCTCAAGCGAGATCAAGACCAAAATACGTTTAACACACAATATGCCATTCGCGACAACTTAGTAATTTTAATTAGGTTAAGTTAATTTACTTGTCCCGAGTTGTGATTGGGTTTATCTTTCTTGTCTGACGATAATTAGATATTAAAAATAATTAATATCCCTATCTGGTAATTATTAAAAACTGATAGTTCGTGTCATCCTATCTCAAGTCGAACTTGGAACGTATTTACCGGAGCATCAGTGTTGGAGCATTTCAACACCGCACTTGGTGCCGAGGGTACTGACATGAGGACATTGGAGTATTTCAACACCGTGTCCATCACATCGACCATTTAGGATTACTATCGCTTTAGACGTATATGTTCGTAGTGTTGGAGTATTTCAACCGCGCTACGGGTGTGTATTGCTAAAGTGGGCACTAATGAGGCTAAATGTATCGCAAAATACACTAGTATGTATATAGCAGCCTCATACCGAGAATTGTGACTTGAGTCTCACAATTGACAATCGTTGTCAGTTTGTTTACACGGACTTGATCCTGAGGCTTATTTGGCGGTCTCAAGTAATGTCACCTAAACGAGTTCTCAATTTTCTTAAAAATAAACTTTACCAACTTATTTTAAGAATTATAAAACATCGAAAGTACTTATTTAAACCTACTTTGCTTATTTCAGAAGGCTAATGAAAAGTCAACTCCATTAAGTTCAATGGTACAACTTGACCCCTTCACTGAGACTGGCTTTCTTGCATGGCAGACTACCCTACGAAACCTTTTAAGGCTCTTCGGGAAACTCTATGTTAATGACCGACATGTCGCGAGTATTCCATCTTACTTGCTAAATGAGAACTCGCGGACTGAGCTCTAAAAGCACACTGATGATGATAAGGACGTCACTGACCTGGTGTTATCTAGCATGACTTAGGATTATCAGTACAATTTCATGGGGGTGACCGCTTATGACATCATGCGTAAAATCAAAGATTTATTTGAGTTAGGTCTGTTAGAGCATGTTCCGGGTGTGGTTATTACTGTGCGAATTATGTAATTGTCTAGATTGTTGAAATAGCTAGGTTGCCAACATACCATGAATCGTACCAAATGGTACGCTGCAGCATACAAAATCGTACGCTGGGTAGTCTGGTACGTTGGGCATGAACACCTATAAATAGGTGAAGCTTCGCTGTACAATTTAGATTTTCTGGTTATTTGTCTTTGTGTTGAGAGGAGAGGTCTGTCCAACCTCTCCCGAGCTTCATTGATGTATACTCCTTCGGTGTAACAATATGACACAATAAATGACTAGATTTCTCTGTCTCTATCTTTCTTCTGATCTGGAAACGATCCGTATCGTGTTTTAATAGTGGTATCAGAGCCGTTGGCTCAATTTCCAGATCACATTCTCGTTTTTGAGACGTAAAAAGCTCAATTAGGCGAGATTCAGTGAGTTTTTGATCAAATTTTATTCAAAAAAGTGTTCCTGAGTCAGTTTCGCACCTAATATGAGTGATTGAGTGAAGAAATTCGACAAATTCTGAAATCTGGAGTGAATTTCGAGTTTTTCAGTGTTGGTACGCTGGTGGTACGTCGGAAGAACACGTTGGTACGCTCTATGAATCTTCATCCACCGTACCAGGAAACTCATCGAACGTACCATAGTGGTCCGGAGCGGTTATTTTTGGTGCGCAGCGGTTACACCGTACCATAAGGTTCTCCGTACCAAATGGTACGCCGCTGACCAAAATGGTCCGTTGACTTTCTGGTACGTGGTCAATGGTCCGTTGACGTTTTTGGTCTGCTAGTTAATGGTCCGCTAATGTATATGGTACATTGGAGCATATGGTTCCCCCCAAATTTCAATCCCAGCCAGGGTCTGCCGCCCCTTGGACCCCGCTTATCGGGGGCGCTGCCCCTGAACCTCTGTTAATCAGTGATAAACATCTGGGGGTTGTTTTCAAGAATGGGGTGGGGTCATGGGAATTTTAAAGAAGAGACCAGTTATCGGGTTTACCCTTGATTCGGTAGATGTGAATTTACAATGAAGAGTTACCAAATTCCAATGCTTATCATGAATTATTCGTCGAATTTCTAAGATATGTTTGTGGGTAGTCACAGTTTTTTTTGATGGGCATATATTAAAAAATAGGTTTCTGATGATGGACAGAGATTCAGAAATTGGGGTGTGATTAATTTGGACCGTTTGTCCGAGATTATCTTTCTACACAAACTGAAGATATAATGTGATTCCATTGCGAGCTACATGAAGAACATATTGCTTGGTGGGTTGGAATCAGGAATTGAATATGTCACATGTTTAGGGGGGAAATTCGGACCCCTGAAAATTTCAATGTAAAGTTTTATTTGATGAAAAATAGAAAATGTGAAGATTCAATAGCAATCAGTTTGGGGATGATGGTAATTTGTGATCTTCATGGAAAGGTGATGTATTCTGATGTTCGTGCAAACCGATATGTCAAATTTTTCGATTATGGTTTGGAACTCTCTGTCATATGCCCAATACTTTCTTGAGTTGTGAAGACTTGGTGAGGTTCCAGTCTACAACGAGATATGCTTTTACCGGAGTTATGTATTGGGATGTATTTCATGCTGAGGGGAATTTCTATGATTGAAGATGTTGATCGTGTTGGTTTTCATAAATATCATAATGTATACAAGTTTGTGAAGATTATGAATTGTTGTCATCATGTAGTGATGTTCGTGGATGTCTTTACAAGTTTCCGGGTAACAACTGATGAAGTGAACCATTATCATATATGCCGTTTCCAATTGGATGGCTGTGCTTGAAGCTAGGGGGAACTTTTTTGGTTGTAGAGATTATACAAGATTCAAACTGTTTCCTGCATGTCTGATAGTCAGTCCAAGGGGAGTTTCCTGAAGTTCGAGATTTCAAGATGTAGCAGACTGACTGATGCCGATTGCTGGAAGATAAAGACTTACATTCGACAGTAATGTCTAAGGGGGAATTTGTTAGAGCATGGTCTAGGTGTGGTCATTACTGTGCGAATTATATAATTGTCTAGATTGTTGAAATAGCTAGGATGCCAACGTACCATGAAGCATAACAAATGGTACGCTGCAGCGTACCAAATGGTACGCTGGGTAGTCTGGTACGTTGGGCATAAACACCTATAAATAGGTGAAGCTTAGCTGTACAATTTAGATTTTCTGGTCATTTGTCTTTGTGTTGAGAGGAGAGGTCAGTCCAACCTCTCCCGAGCTTCATTGATGTATACTCCTTCGCTGTAACCATTCAACACAATAAATGACTAGATTCTTCGTCTGTATCTTTGTTATGATCTGGAAACGATCCGTTACGTGTTTTAATAGGGTCAAAGGACTGAGCGAGCTGAGGCACTTTCACAATTTGTGAGCTGCTCAATTATGAGTGAGTCATCACCATACGATCATGTGATGCTGATGAAAGCGTATCGCGACAGACTGATTGACCTCGGCTACTCCATCTCTGACGGGATGGCTCTTGATGTAGTACTCAGATATCTACCGGAACATTATCGCATTCTTGCGATTAATTGTTTGGCTCAGACGATCGAGGAGGTTATTCCGTTGATACCCAACGTAAAGATCAGGACCACCCCGGACGTGCTTAGAGTTGCTAATACTAATATCACCAAGACCAAGAAGGTTAAAGAAGGCAAAGGCAAGAAACCACATGCACCGCCTCCCGAGGAACGCATGTGCTATGAATGCAAGAAGACGGGACACTGGCATCGTAACTGTCCCATTCATCTTGCAAAGCTGAAGATGACCAAGAACCCCAACAAGGGTTGCTCATCAGGTATGTCAATACACGTTATTGAACCTTTTACAGTTTCCTTCAATTCATGGGTATTTGATACTGGATGTGGTTAACAAATCGTTAATATTTTGCAGGAACCTGAGAAGTGGAAGAAGACAGATCAAGGCATCATGTCTCTTCATTGTTTGAACAAGGTTTTCGGTATAAATTCAATGGCAATTCAATTAAAACTTACCCTAATGATACCTTTTATTTTGAGGCTAAACCTCGACATGGCATATATGAGATAGAAGTTCAAACAAATGATCAGCTCTATCATGTTTCTAAAAGAAGCAAAGCTGAGAGTAACGAGTCCTCGTTATGGCACCATAGAGTTGGTCACATAAGCAAGGCTCGCATTAAAAAGCTACAAACTGCCGGGATTTTCGAGTTCCAAGATGCAGATTCCTTCGATCAATGCGAAGCATGCTTATCTGCTTAAATAACCAAGTCACACCCATACAGGTGAACGGGCCCAGATATTGTTAGGCATTATTCACACCGATGTGTGTGGACCCTTTCGAACCAAGACGAGAAATCGTGACCGGTACTTCGTGACTTTTATCGACGACTACAACAGATATGCTTACGTCTATTTGATGAAACATGCTGATATATTATAGGTGTTGGATGTGATACACATCCGACACCACCAAAATTATGTCCCTTTCTGTCTTAAGTATTTCAGGACAGGTAAGGCGGTACTTGCTTGGAGGATGATACTTAAAGGCTGGCACTTGTAGAGCAAGTGACGGATGTGCATATCGGAAGAGAGAGAGCCTGAAGTTCCTATAAATAGAGCATTTATAGACAGAAATAGGGATGTTGCATTTTTTACACTTTAACTATGTGTAATCAGATGTGACATAATCAATAAAATTCTCTCAACTTTTACATTCATTTTACTTGTTCTTATTCACCGATCCAATCTTCATTTAGTTCGATTACGGCAATTCGATCCGAGGAATTCTTGTTTCTTCAGTGGCGCCATCCGTTAGTGGACTATTTTCTGTTAGTGCGATCTAGATGAAGTTACCGATGGAGAAAACCGGTGATCAGAAAAAGGTTGAGGAGCTTAAGCGTTAAATCGATAGGGATAATGGCGAACTTCGTACTGAATTCCGGTTAGATAGCTCAGTTCCTTCGTTTTCAAGTGGCAGGATCAAAGTTTGGGGACTCTACAACTCCGAGTTCCAAATTTTCGATTCCTACAGCGTGATTAGATAAATATGCTCGGTATGATGGAACGAGTAATAGTAGTGTAGACGAGATAATTGAGGTTGAGGAATTTGATCGAGAATTCCTGTTGCGTAACCGAGAATTGTTACGATCATTGAAGAAGCAGTAGGCGTCAGGTAAAGAACAACTCGTTGCTATCGACGGAAAGTAGTTAACTGTGTACAAAAATGGTGAGGAATTTGAGAAAAAAGACTCTAAAGGTGTCAAGGAAGAATAAGAGCGGCGTCGGGATGATGAAATGTATCATAATACATTTATGGCGAAACAACAATACTCGGAGAAAGGAAAAGGTTAAGATTTAATAATTCCGTATAAACCGGTGTTTATGACATCACAGTCTAAGTTTGTTAAGTGGATCGCTGATGCTAATATTCCAGAAAAGTTGAAAATGCCATCAACAGTTAGTAAGTACGGGGGTTTAGCCGATCCGGATGATCATGTTTTTGAATTTTATACGGCAGCAAGGTTGGAAGGATGGGCAGAAGAAACGTGATGCCATGTGTTTGTACAAACATTCACAGGTTTGGCTAGGGTGTGGTTTGATGCACTACCGTCTGGTGGAATTGAGAGTTTTGAGGACTTGCGGATAAAGTTTTTGCGCCAATTTAACCAGCAAAAACAATGTATAAAAGGATACAACGAATGTGCATAACATCCGGCGGAAGGATAATGAGAGTATTGAGGATTTTGTGTCACGTTTTAATAAAGAAAGTACGAGGATTGTTGGAGCTGGGGATCAGCTAAGGATATCTAGTTTTTGTCATGGGGTGCGAAACTCTCAATTAGTGGAGAAATTATATGAGAATTTACCAAAATCTATGGAGTCGTTAATGGATCGGGTAAGAGCTTTTGTGAGGGGAAAGAATGCATGTAGTAATATGTGGGAGATGGAAAATCGGAAGTCCCAGGCAAAGACAGTTGGGGCAGGTCAAAATGTTAAAGGTAGTGGTCCAATATGGTTATCAGCAGAGGGGTGGTTTTTACAACAACGGTAGGAATAGAAAGTATGTGGAATTGATATAAACACCAAGTGAAATCCTGGCAACGGAGCAGGTGGACCTTCCGGTTCCAGCAAGGCAGCCTCCAGCTTCAAATAAAAATTTCGATAAATATTGTGCCTATCATAAAGACAAAGGTCACACTACTGACAGTTGTTTTGTTTTAAAGCGACAGATTGATAAGGCGATTAAATCATGAAAGTTGGGACATTTGGTAAAAGTTATTCAGGGTGGAAAACAGGATGATAAAACAATGCCAGTCATACATATGGTGCACATGCGGCAAGATACTTTTATAAAAAGAAATGTTAGAGGAAAAGTGGAGGATGTGCCAGGGTGGATGTGTCAGGATATAGTTTTTCCGCCAATAAGACAAGACGTTGCAACTGAAGAGCCAGTGGTGATAACAGCTCAAATTGGGGGGTTTGAGGTGCATGGAGTGTATATAGACTGTGGAAGTGCGACAGAGATCATGTATGAGTCATGTTTCAGGCAGTTTAATGCGGATGTGCTGGGTAGGATGGTTATCTCTAAGACTCCATTAATTGGGTTTGCATGGGAAATGGTTAAGCCTATGGGAGAAATCACTTTGCCGGTAACTTTGGGGCATGGTGGTTGTGTGAGAACTTTGGAGGTTAAATTTTTGGTGGTGAAAGTTGTGTCTGTTCATAATGTAATTTTGGGAAGGCCAGTATTGCGAAAGTTGGGAGCGGTTATAGTGGTTGTTCATGGTATGGTTCAGTTTCCAACACCCAGGGGGTAGCTACGATAACTTCTGATGCATGTATAAGAATAATGGAAGTGAGGGCTGAAAGGGATAGTACTCCAATAGTTTCTATAGAGGACAAAAGGAAAGAAGAGGAAGTGATATTGTCTGAAAAATGGGTGATAAATGATGCTTTCCCAGATCAAAAAATACAGGTTGGAAGTGCTGTTCAGGGAGGTTTGCGGAAACAGTTGTTTGAACTTCTAAAAGAAAGTGTTAATGTTTTTGCATGGCAGCCTTCGGATATGACGGGGGTTCCAAGGGAGTTGTTAGAACATTGTTTGAATGCATACCCAGATAGAAAGCCATATCATCAACACAAAAGGGGGATGGATGCTGAGAGGGCAGCAGTAGTAAAGGAGGAAGTTGATAAGTTGGTCGAAGCAGGAATTTTAAGGGAAGTGAAATATCCAGCCTGGTTGGCTAATCCGGTATTGGTTAAAAAGCCAGATGGGTCATGGAGAATGTGTATTGATTTTAAGGATTTAAATAATGTATGTCCTAAAGATTGTTATCCCCTTCCCGAGATTGATTCAAAAATAGACGCGTTAGCAGGCTTTGCTTGGAAGTGCTTTCTGGACGCTTACAAAGGTTATCACCAAATTCAGATGGCAGTGGATGATGAAGACAAAACTGAGATTCATAGCGGCATATGTGGAAGTCATGCAGGGGCGCGGTCAGTCGTAACAAAGCTGGTGGGTTTAGGTTACTACTGGCCAGGAATGCACATAACAGTTATAGGAGAATTGAAGAAGTGTGACGAGTGTCAAAGGCATGCCCCTGTAAGGTTAAAGTCCAAACATGCGATGGTTCCAGTCACATCCGCTTGACCCATCCAAAAGTGGGGTATAGATATAGTGGGACCTTTCCTAGAGGCTGCTAGAAGGGTAAAATTTTTGGTAGTTTCTGTGGATTACTTTACGAAGTGGGTAGAAGCAAAGCCATTGGCATCAATTACTGGGCAACAGGTAAAGAAATTTGTTTGCGAGCACATAATTTGTCAGTTTGGTCTACCCCTATGTATTGTATCTGACAACGGGAAACAATTTGCTGATAATCCTTTCCGTGATTGGTGTGAAGAATTGTCGATCTTGCAAACCTTTACATTTGTGGCCCATCCTAAAGCCAATGGGCAGGTGGAAAGGATGAATAGAAGTATTGTGGAGGGGATTAAGATGCGGTTGGACAAGATAATTGGTGGATGGGTAGACGAACTTTTACATGTGTTATGGTAATTAAGGACCATGCCAAAGTCAAGTAATGGAGAGACGCCATTCAGCCTAACCTATAGAACCGAGGCTGTCATTCCAGTGGAAGTAGGAGTTCTAACAAGGAGAATAGTAGGGGTAATTGACAATGAAAGTGGTTGGAGAGAAAATTTGGATGTGCTGGAAGAACGTAGGGATATAGCGGCCATTAGGGAAGCGAGGTATAAACAAAGAATGGATCGGTACTATGATAAGCATGTGAAAACTTTTCAGTTCAAGGTGGGTGATTTGGTCCTTCAAAAAAATGAAGCAAGTAGAAAACTACCTGGAGGAAAATTGTCACCACATTGGGAAGGGTCTTATCAAATTTTGGAGGTTTTAGACAAAGGATCCTATGTATTAGGTAATTCAGATGGAAGTGCCGTTCCACGAACATGGAATGGAGTGCATTTGCGGAAGTATAACATTTAAAAGAAGATGGCCGAAAGGGGTATTGTGTATGGGGGAAAATTGGAAGTGTTAGAAACTTTTGTAATTTTTGAAATTGGAAGAAATTAATATTGTATGTTTTGTATTTGAAATCTTGTAGATCGTTGATAAAAGCAAGTGGTCAAATAAAGAGGACGACTTATTCGCAAGTGATTGTTTTTATTTTTGATATTAAAAAAACCGAGGAAAGGTCATACTAAGTTGTTAAAGGCAACCATGTTAAAACCTAAAAAAGTTAAGTATATAATGTTATAAAAACAATTATATGACCATGCTATAAACTGGCTATGTCTTTTAGGAAAAAGGCCAAGTCATAATATTTAAACATAAAGATGTTTAAAGATAAGCTAAGTTGTAATATTTAACTATGCAAGTGCTCAATTGAGTACAATTCAGGGGTAACATTTTCTCCTTAAGAGACTGCCAAATCTATATGGAAAAAGATGTCAAATACATCCAACCATAAAAAATATAAGCCTAGGTTATAAATATCCTTTAAAAGAAAGATCAAACCAGGCATAAAACTGGAAGGGCCAACATAAACCCTTCCGATGAAAATTGAAAGTTGTAATACATAACGTTGTAAAAGTCTAAAAGCATAGTCAGTTAAAGCATAAAGCTAAAAGTGGGAAGGGCCAACACGAACCCTTCCAAAAAAAGCAGAAGTATCAAGTGTTTTTGGGTACATGCCCATTACATACCAAAAGATTAAGTTGTTTCAAGAGAAGGCTTGTAACCTTAATCAGCAATCACAGAAAGAAATGGTTATTTGCCAAAGGAGGGTCCTTCTGAACTTCCCAAGTTTGCTTGGATGACTTCCAGGGGTGCATTTGCTAATTCTGTCCAAGATTCGACAAAAGGAAAGTTGAGCTCATTAAAGGCAGCAGAAGCCTCAGCAAAGGATGCATCAGTGGAAGGGTCATACCCAGGAACTTTACCATGATCATTGCCATCACCAGTAGAGAAGTGAAGGCCAACCTTTATCCCTTCGTTATAACCACATGCATTGGTAGCGTTGAACATATTTCCTAAAGCATCCCTTAGAGCATTACTGGTAAGGACCTTCTTGACTATGTGCCTCATGCCATCAGTCATGAACCATGTCTTCTCTTTCTTTAAAGCTTCACAAGTAAGTGCCATTGCAGTCTTTTCATCAGTCATCATCTTCTCCTTCTGACCAAACTCCTCACAGCTCTTGTTAAGTTTCTCTTGAAGGGACTTCATTTGCTCCGAATGAATTTTCTCTCGAGTTCTTAGTTGGTCCAGTTCTAGGTAAGGAAAAAGGAAGAACAACAAAGTATTGAAGTACAGTCTTATGTTAAATATTGCCTAAAAAAGGAAAGTGATAAAAATTACCATCCAAGGAGCTTTGAATCATGCGAGCTTGGGAGGCATTGTCAGCTTTTAATTTTTTGACGGAAGACTGAGAAGATGCTTTTAGATCCGCAAGGGCTTGCACAGTTTGGCGATGCTCGTTCTACAGGTTCCTTAATGATGTTTCCATGGTAAGCTTTTCCTGTAACAACTTAGAAATGCTGGTCTTGAGAGATTCAATAGTCATTGGGATAACTGGAAGTGATAAAGGGGTAATAGCAGAAGATGACTGTGGAAGGGGTAATTCATCATCACGCGAGTTGCGAAATCAGGGGCAGGGGTTTCCTAGAGCATCTTCACATCGTTAGGGGTGGACTGATGAAGAAACAAACTTTTGGCAATGGATGGGTCAGAGAAGCTATCACGATTAGTTAAGTTCCAGCTTGGGGTAAACAATTCATCAAGATGAGATTGGGAGGAGTTCCTGGACAGAACTTCCTTGGTTTCTTTTTTCAACCATTCAGTAAAAGGGTTCACAAAAGGACGAAATGAAGAAGAAGGAAATGGAAGTGAAGAAGGAGGAGGTGGTGCTTGAAAAGTTGTTGTTGACAAAATAATAGACTCGAATGGGATAAGAGTTTGTTTACCTTTACCATTAATAAGTGGAAATGATGGAAGATCAAATGAGTTGCCATATGGATAAGTATTGATGTAATCACCGACATTGAAGATATCTGAGGCAAAGTGAGAAAAGCTTAGGGGCCTGGAAGTGTTGACAAGGGGAGACTCAGGATCAGATAGTTCATGATGTTCGTAAATCTCACCTTCTAGGTGATCGGATAGAGCGTCAATAGCTGAAGAGTGGGAAGGCACCTTCTGGATGTGGGGAGATTTTTTAGTTTTCTGAGGATTACCAGCATCGGATGGGTGACCTGGACCAGTTTTGGCAACGCGCTTCTTTCTCTTGTTTTGAACAGGAGCAAGTGTGGCTTCAGGGGGTAACCATAGGTGAAACAGTCAAATCGACATCGACAGGAGGGGTTGACGGAGGGGTGCTGCTTGAGGTGGCATCAACAACAGGAGAATCAATTGCAGGGGTGCTAGATTGGGATGCTGTGCTAGGGTTTCCCAACTCTAAACCTGAAAAGCTTTTTAGCTTAAGAAAATTTGACAGATTCATTTCTGTAAAACAAAAAATCATGTACACATGCGTTACAATTTTGTAAGTATATATATATAAACATAAAAGGAAGGAAAATTAGGCTCACCCACTCCGTCCAAAAGGAGGATGGGACGCAAGTGAGGGTGAGGGAATTGCCGACTAATTTGGGCAGCAAATAGGATTTCCTCAGGGTATTTCCTAATGGGGTGAACAAATTCACTCAAAAGAAAGTAATGCTTGGTGTTAATCTCCTCTTTCTTGGGTGTATCATCACGGACTGTGATGAACCACAAAATCACACCGTATGTAGATATGAGATTATAATTCAACTAGGAATGAGCTAATTAACGAAGAATGATGGATGAATCGATCATTTAATTGATATTGCAATGTATGAGTACAATTGAAGAAAACACACAGTGAATGTGTAATCTCCTCGAACTAAAAATTAGAGCAGGTTCGGTCGAGGATCGGACCAAGTTCGAATGATATTTAGATGGTTGCATAGAATTCGCATCATCGCAGGTTGATTCGGATGCACTTTGTTCGATACCCGAGTATCGTGCGTCGTGATGTAGGTATCGAACGCAATGTTCGAAGTTGAAGTTCAAAGTCTGAGTGGCGAAACTAGGTCCAAACCTGGAGTTCGGACTGGCCGAACCTAGAGGTTTTCGGATGAGGCTCGGAATTCCAAGCGTTTGCGGTATATATAGAAGTTTGGACGTTGTAATTCATAGTTCTAAGCGTGATGATGATTTCTGAACTAAGTCGTGAATGTTTTCAAGGTGTTGATGCTTTGATGTGTTTTCAAGTGTTGTACTGGTATGTAATTGTTCTTCATTGCATCAATACAAACGATATTGGTTTATGGATTACGTTTTGAATGTCCGTATTAGCTAGATCAAGTAGACGATGCCGATGCTCACGCATTTTCAAGATGGTATCAGATGCTTTCTGAAAGTTTACGTCTACTGATCTTGAGGTTACTAAGTCTGTGGTTATCTTACTATGGCTTTACCTACCGAACTGTTACATCAATTTAGCACTTGTAAGAAATCAAAGCAATTGTGGGATGCTCTCTCAGCAAGATGTGAGGGTAATGATGATTACAAGAAGAGTCGAAAGAAAGTGTTGAATAAAGAATTTGATAATTTTCAAAACTATGAAAATGAGAACATTACTGCTCTCATTTCATGGTTTTCACATCTAATCAGTGAAGTAAAGATAGTTGGTATTGAGAAATCTGATGCTGATTTGAAGGAAAAGATTATGGAAGCTTTACCTGAAAAGTGGGAGAATTATGTTTTGCTGCTCACTCATGACAAGGATTATTCTACAATGACGTTTCACGAGCTTACTGGAAAACTTCATGCTCGGGAAATGGAAATGTTAAATTCAAAGAAGTCAACTGCTACTCTGCAAAATCCTGAATTGTATCATGGTGAGAATACGGCAAGCATGAATGCTAAATCTAAGCCAAATCTGAGTTCTGCACCAAGTGTTTCTTTTTTGTCTGGAAGTTCTGGAAATTTTGATAACAATTCATCACGGGGTTGTAGTTCTACAATTCCAAATTCATCATGTCAGAATGCGTTTTCTGCTGAATCAACAGATGATTGTGCTAAAATGATTTATGCATTGATTTCATCATCTTTTGGTTTGATTATCAAGAATGTTGATGATGCAAAGTTAACCAGCGATGATCTTGATGCACTTGATGATGATCAACTAACTGAATTGGATATATCTTGGCAATATGCTATGTTATGTCAAAGATCGAAGAGGTTCTTCAAGAAACATGGAAGAAATCTTTCTGGTGATAAATTGGGTTTCGATAAGTCAAAGTTAAAATGTTATAAGTGTTCGCAGCTTGGACATTTTTCCAAAGATTGTCAACAGGCACATGCAAGCAAGCCTGGTTTTACTCAATCACCCAAGCCTGGTTTTACTCAACCATCTACTAGTAACACAAGCAAGACAACAGCTTTGACAGCTCATAATGATGGTGTTTATGATTGGGGTCAAAATTGAAGCCTTGACAACTCAACATGATGGTGTTTATTAATTGTCACACATGAACAAGATGATTATTATTCTGATTCGAGTTCATATGACGCTGCTGAGAGTGAAAAATTTGAGTCTAAAATTGAAGCCTTGATGAAAGAAAAAGAATTTTTGATTGAAGAAGTCAAAAGAGTTACTGCTGACTTATAAATGATTAGTTCGGAGTTAGGAATTTCTAAGGAAAATGAGAAGGAATTGAGTGTGAAGAATGAATGTCTGCTTAAAGAGATCAAATTGCTGAATAAAGTTTTAGAAATTTCTAAACAAGATAAAAGGGATGTTGAAACTGCAAAAGCTAAGATCTGTAAAGAAAGAGATGAGTTAGTGTTTGAAGTCAAGAAATGGAAAGATGAAGCAGAAGATACGGCTAATGATTTTCAGAATTTGTTTGATAAATCCAAATTTAAGCTTGATCTGCTTACAAAGAATATTGAAGAATCAACTGCTGAAATTGAAGCATATCAAGTTGACATGGAAAAGTTGGTTCGTGTAAATAAAGTTCAAGCAGCAAATTTGTATATTCAAAAGCGCAATGAAGATAAATTGAAGAAGGAATTATATGAAGGCCTTGATAATCTTCGATTGCAAAAATTTGAAACTCACAAAGTTGCGAAGCGATTGATTGCTAAAGAAAAGGAATTCGCTGAGGCTCAACAGCAAATTTCTGACCTAAAAGTTCAAGTTCTTGATGCTAACAGATTACTCAATAATGTTTCAAATTCTCAAGTATTCACAAGCTTCTTAGCTAATGATGAAAATTTTGAGAAAATGTTTGATAAGACTGCATCACCCCCTGCTCATATCAAAGAAGCTTTCAAAAAAGTGAAGGAACAAGTTGAGGAATTTGATTATTCAAAGGTTTCATCATCTACTGTTGAGGTTGAGAAGGTTGTGACGAAAAAGAAGAATAGGAAGAATAAGAAAAAGAAGGAAAAGAAATCTGAAGTTTCTCCTGCTCCAAAATTCGTATCTGGTTCATCTTCTGTTGATAATGAGAAGTCAACTAATTCAAGTTACAAGATTAAGTCACAATCTGCATTTGATGAAAAGATCTTTTATGATCAAAAGAATGTGACTGAAGTGAAAGCTGAATTTTCTCGGTTAGCAAAGCATGGACATTATACATCTGAGGAGAAAGTTGTTGGAAAGAGGGTTGGCTTGGGTTTTCATGAGACGAAGGATAAAGCTGAGGAGATTCCAGCATTTGCATCACAAAACTTGAAGAAAGTTAAGATGCAGCAAGTGAAGAAGGACGTGTTCAAAGCAGACAAAGTTCGACCTGAGAGGTTCTACAAGCTCAAAGGTTCTGATCAGCTTTTCTCTGATAAAGAATTTCCTCTTCATTGTGTTGATGCTCGAAAGATTTCTAAAGTTTTTTTGAAAGCTCAAGTTTCTTCTGAAAGTTCTCAATCTCGAAGCCCAACATCTAAATGGGTTCATGATCACAGACATTAGGTATATGATTCTAATTCTGATCATGTTCGAGATATTCCTATGTGTAATTCTTCGCAAGTACATCAAAAGTGGGACAAAACAAAACGAATCTGTTATGTTTGCCGCCGAACAGGGCATATGGCAAAGGATTGTCCACTACCTGCTGATTCACCACAACGGTTTCATAAGAAACCAGTTTTTGGTAAACCTGCCAAACAAATGTTCTTTGATGAACAAGGCAGAGTTTTTGATGACGTTGAACCTACATTCTTTCATAAACAAAAACGTTTTGTTCCAATGTTCTCAAAGGTTCAAACTGTAGGTTCATCATCACAGTCACCTGTGATATGTTCATCACAAACTGTCTTACCGAAACAACAACAATGGAAACTTAAGGTGGTTTCTAAACAAAACCAGGACACTGGTCGACCAGAAGCAATTCGCTTCAGGTCATTTATGAACTAATCAGTTTGACCAGTGTGCAAAGTTGTCAATGGAGGAGTATTCTGCATAATTTAAATTTTATGATCAAATTTTCTAAATCTGCGAATTTTCTGAATTCTAAAACTGAAAAATATCCGTGTTGATTAATCAATTTTCTTTGATTACAAGTTTTTCTCAAAAAGCCTAAACTAGAGTCTTGTTTGCTTGTAAAATGAAAATCCAAACATAGAGTTTTCATTTTAAGGGGAGAATTGTAAGTAAGGGGGAGTAATTGAGAAAAAGCATGTCATGGGAAGAAGGTGAATACATGCCAAATATAAAAAGAAGAAAGGTGAATACTTGCATAAAATATAAAACTCTTTTGAGAAATTGATCATTGGGAAATGATGGTACATTGGCTTACGTATCTGACTCATGGATAGAGTAGATGAAAGGGCCATAAGATCATTGTTTGATGTGTTTTGGTAGACTCGGCAAATCAGAAAGTATTCAGATGTGATATACATTAAATACTAATGTTTGATCATGTGGATAACATCTTGATGCATATTTCATGACACAAAAAGAAAAATAAGTGTGAAATTCAAACTGAGAAGTCACTGTGTATACATGTGTTCTTTTTGAAAAGATTTAAACTTGTTTGATTTTCTTTATTTTGTCAAACGATCGGACTTCTCTGCGTATCGAAAGATCGACCTGATCGTTGTTCGTTTGACATTCTACTTTTTTTTCTTTGGTGTTTCGTATAACTCATCGGACTTTCTCTGCGTGTACGGGAGTACCGACCTGATTGTTGTTGGGTTATACAACTTTAACTTGTATTATTTTCTTATTTTGTTAAATCCGAGGCCTTATCTGCGTATCGAAAGATCGACCTTAAGGTAGACGATTTAACGTTCTTATTTCTTTTTGCATGGAACACAGTTGACAATATCATGACAAATATGATGCTTTGTGAAAAAGAAAGTCAAACAGAAAATGTCTGAATATGTCTGATAGTGTGGGGTACACTGGTCGAAGCAAATCTAATCAATACCTTAACAAATCTAGATGTTATGAGTACGATTCTGCCTGAGTTTAAGATAGACATATTATACCAGCAATTAGCATGACTTATGTGTTTCAATTAATTGAAATTGAAGTGTAGTTCAGTGCGTTATGACCAATATGATCCCATATAGTGATTTTTCTCATACCAAAAATAGTGTTTGAATCTGTATTGTGATTTCATTTCATTTCAGAAAAGAACAAAAAGATTTTTGGTGTGTTTTAGCATAAACTTTGAAAAATCAAAAAGATTTTAAGTTTGTTTTGATATAAATTTTCTAAAAGTCAAAAAGATTTTGTTTCTGCTTTATTGTCGATCTGATCAACACGTGATACAAAATTCAATTTTCAAAAGTCATATCTTGGAGTCTCGAAGAGACGTTTTGCGCCAAGATTATTTAAGTATTGATGCAGGATGCTAAAGTGCAAGTGGTCACAACTTCAAGTCTTCTGAAGCTGTTGATAAAGATCAGAGATACACCAGTTATTGTCAAGTATTCAAGATCAAGCTACGATCAAGTTGAGGAGGAGTTTATTCGAAGATTCATTTCATTGGACGAACAGATTCTACACTTGAGGGGGAGCTTGGTTAAAGATACAGATTTGATGATATAGAAGAGTAGAAATACTGCACACGACGAGGGGAAGTTTGTTGATACCCGATATGTGCGTCATGTATAGTATCAAGCAATGTTCAAGTTCAAGTCAAAGTCTGAGTGTCCGAACTAGGTCCGAACCTGGAGTTCAGACTGGCCGAACCTGAGGTTCGGATGAGGCTCAGCCAGCTGGGTATATATAGAAGTTTGGACGTTGTAATTCATAGTTCTGAGCGTGTGAGATTTCTGCTAAGTGTGTGTTTTCAAGGTGTTGCTTTGTGTTATGTTTCTAAGTGTTTACTGGTTGTAATTGTTCTTGATTGATCAATAAAACAATCGGTTAATTACATTTTGATGTCCGATTAGCTAGATCGAGTACACGATCCGATGCTCACGCATTTTCACACTTGCGTCTTGTCCATTCGCAACTGCATCACTTCCGACTTGTTCCTTATACGATACTTGTTCTTGAGGTGTTTATCATCAGAAATATAGCTGTTAGGCCATTTGCATATCCGATCTTGACCTATCCTCATCAAGTCCCCTTAGTCCATTAGTTATTCAAGCAATAATTATTGGACTAGAAGTTAAAAGTATCTTGCACTTCCGATAAGTTTGGAAGATTTTATCGATCACCTTCATTAGGTCCACATGCGTTTTTGATTTGTTACCTCATTAGAAACCTTGTTCGGAAAAACCCTGTGGGAAAAAAAACGATACTAAGGAAAAAAGAGTGTAACACACATCTCTCTTTTGTGCAGATCAGAGATTTCAAAGATCGAAAATTTTCTCAATTTTATCAACCATCAACGACTTCACAGTTCCGGTCATCAAGTCCCCCTAGTCCTTATGTTGTTTTGTAAAAATGACTAAGGACTAAGTCACAAAGATCAGGTAGGAAATGCCTATGAAACATGATCCAATAGATCATAAGACTTTATTTGTCTTTAAAATAGGTCGCTTCTGCAAATGTAGTCGTTATATTCTTATAAGAATATTTAAAGTATCCATTGTGATTTTTTGTCGTTTTTTGTAATAAATCGCATATGCAAGTGTAAGAAGTAACTGCCTTGTCAGGCGTATCTTGCATGCGGAATCGTACTCGAGTACTTTTTATATCAATCAGTACACGTGTCGCTTAGAAACCAATTGACGGGACAATATTTGGTTTTTAAATTTTGAATTTAAAGAATTCGAGTGGTTATTTTGGTCCCAAAATCTTCGCCCTTATAAATACATAATCTTCCCTAATTTTTACATTCTTCACTCTCAAAACGCCGTCGCTCTCCTTTTCTTTCTTCAAGCCCTAGTTCTTTGTGAAGATTTTACTCACAGGTCAGTCAATCCTACTTTCGTTTTTTTTTTTACGTTTTTCATGGCATTTCCTTCGGTTAAGCTTGATGATGAGTCAAACAAGCACAATATGCACATCTCATTTCCATCTTTGTCGCCTCGCGATTTAGATGAGGTTATCGAGCGGTACAACATTCCGCTTTCTTTGAACCCGACTCTTCCTTCTCCAAACACTCCAATTTACCCTTTCCAGAAGGGTAAAATTGGGGTTTATGTTGATATGTTTAGGCTCGAGAACTATCGCCTTCCTTTTACCAAGTTCCTCATGAGAGCCTTAATGGTTTTTTAAGGTCCATATTTCACAGATGCAAATTCAGGGTCTTTCTCGTTTAAGCCATTTTGAGGCTACCTGTAGGGCTGTAAGTATATTCCCAAGTGTTACCCTTTTTAGGGCTTTTTATAGGATTACGATGGTAGGTGATTGGTACACCTTTGAACGTAGGAGATCTGTTAAGAGAATTAGTACCCTTCTTCCTCAGAACCCCCGGTCTTGGAAGTCAAAATTCTTTTACATTGATGATAGATGTGTTCCCATTCAAATGGAATGGAGGGATGTAGAAGATGTGGTTCATGACCCGATCCCAGACAACGAGGATTATAACCGAGAATCTTTTGAAAAATTAGTATCCTGTGCAAGTCCAATTCGAGAACTTCCAAAAGCCATTCTACTTCTTTGTAGGATGAGTAAGGCCTGGTTCACTCCTGAACTTTGGCCGATTTTGATGAAACAGGGGAAGGGTAAGGAATTACCCTTTCATCATTTGCGATCATAATTTGAAGTATCTTTTTTGTTTTTAATAAATCCCCCTCTATTTTTGCAGAAATGGATCTTTTTGAGGCATTGCAGTTAAAAAGTTTCGATGATGTGGATCTTGGAGCCGAAATAATGGAGGATGGATCCATGCCGTTTCTTCGGAAAACTGCTAGTTCCTTTTTGGATTATCGCCCAGAAGGAGCACCTGTTGAGCAGGTGGAATCGCAAGTGGATGTTCAACTTGAAGTGGTTTCTTCTGACAAAGTGCAAGAGACTGAATCTAGAAATGGTGGCGCTATTAACGGTGCAAAGATCACGAAAAATGGCGCTGGTGGTAGTGGTGAAAGTTCCTTCAAGGGTAAAGGCAAGGAAATTGCTGACGGTCATGTTAACGTACTTCCAAAGGCATCACTGCCACGAAAGGGAGGAAGCAGAATCAAAAGATCCTCCAAGACGGTTGTTACCAAGGAATCAAGTGGGTCCATAATACCTAAGAGGAAGTCTCCCCGTTGGAACCTGCAGTCTTCTCCTAATCGTTTCAAGGTAAACACTTTCGAACCCACTGAGATCGTTGAAGTTGATGCACAACTGGGATAGGGTGTGCAGAAAGAAACAGATGTTGTGGTAACCCCTCCTCCTACTGATGATTTTGATATTGAAGATTATTTATTGAATTCACCTAATATGCCACAAGAGCCAGGTTTTTCTGACGTAAGTATGTTGCAGAATGGTACTACCCCTTTGATCACTTTGGCCAATTTAGCTCATGCATCCTCTTCTTCGCAGAAGGATGCGCCTAGTTTTGCAGTTCCCACTTTTGAGTGGTTGAAAAAAGAGATCGATTTGGTTGCTCTTAGGAGCAATATCGGTAGAGGTTTGGACTCTGCCAACGCAAATGCAGCTTTTGTTCCTCAATGGGAAATTAAGAATGGTGACACTTGCACTGAGGGTCCAACTGCAAAAAAGATCACCCTTCTTGGAAGCACTCCAACTGATATTTTCAGCCTTCAACAGATCCCCAATGAGGCCCTACATGCTTACACAAGCAAAGCAACAGATCTTGGCAGCGGATGTGTACGGGCGGTGGATCATTGCAGAAACAAGGGTTGAGGAGTTAACCAAGAAACTGCTGGCACACAAGGCCTGTTTTGGTTCCATTAGTGATCAAGTGAAGATCAATGATTTACATGCACAGATCGAGCTTCTTACCACCAGGAATCGAAAATTGGTGTTGCTTGAACAAGAAGCGAAAAGAGATCTTAAACAGGCACAAGATGATGAAATGGCTCTCAAGGCCCAGTTTTTGGAACAGAAGAAAATTCTTGATGATCAAGCTACAAGAATGCTAGAGATCACTTCTCAACATGATGCAAAGATTGAATCTGCCAACAAGGGTATGACTTGTATCTTTCTTATTTTTCGATCTCTTACTTGCATTTGCACATTTTTTACTGTTATTAACACTTGTGCTTTCAATCCTTTAGAAAATGCTTCCCTCACTGAAACTGTCAAAGCATTAACTGAAGAAAGGGAGCAAATGCAGAAAGAATTAGCATCCGTGAATGAGAAGAGCAAATGGCTGATTGAAGAAGGCTTCGGCATGGTGGCCAAACGTGTGCATTCTGAGATGATCCCTGATGAGGATAGGTCAAGATCGGACATGCAAATGGCCTAGCAGCTACATTTCCGATGATAAAGACCTCAAGAACAAGTGTCGTATAAAGAACAAGTCGGAAGTGTTGCAGTTGCGGATGGACAAGACGCAAGTGCATCCAACCAACATGCAAAGATGCGACTCTAGCAACTCTATAAATAGTTCAATTGTTCATTAACAAGAAAAACTTTCAGTTCCAGAAAATCACACATTCACTGTGTGTTTTCTCCAATTGTACTCAAATAGAACAATATCAATAAAACAATCGATTCATCTATTATTCTTCATTAGTTAGCTCGTTCCTAGTTGAATTATAATCTCATATCTGCGTACGGTGTGATTTTGTGGTTCATCAATCCCCATGACCCTTAGAGCTAACTC
>JBCNJP010000010.1:64047433-64098665 GCA_039602395.1 Deinandra increscens subsp. villosa | reverse complement strand
AAAAAAAAAAATTTATAAAGTTTGAGTGTTCAAACCTGCCAACAATGCCTCATATTCTGCTTCATTATTAGAGGTCGAGAAATTTGAAAAACCGTTTAAGGATCGATTCTATGGTAGATAATAACAAGACGGAAGTTTTGTCATATATTGTGTTGAAAGGTTACATAAACCGAAGGAGTATACAAACAATTTAGCTCCGGGGGAGGTCGGACAGAACCTCCCCTCTCAACACATTGATCTGAGAAGACACTGGACAAAAACTTACAATGAAATACAAAGACTTCACTATTTATACTATTTCATTCTGGGCCGAACCTGGGACCTCCGAACCTGGAGTTCGGCCAAGGTTCGGAGCCTCCGAACCTTGAGTTCGGCCGAGGCTCGGACCCCAGACTTTGTCCACTCTCAAATCAGTCTGTTCGTCAATTCGAACAGTAACGGCCACACAAGGTTCATACACTAACAAAATTGAAGTGGATTGCATATGTCAGCTCATCCCCTTCGGGACATTTCAAGATCAAGCCTGCATTTGGCATATATTAAATTTTCAATACTCTGAATAGCGATCACTTCTAGGGAAAGAAATAATTTTATAATTGATCGAAACCTGCTCCTGAGCCATCAGAGTTGGAAGAACCATCTGTATGTAAGATCCATACTTGTTCTTTAACCTCAGGAACGGTAATGACATTAACACTTGTGCCAGCTTGTACTTCCGCCAGGAAATCAGCTACTACTTGACCTTTCATTTAAACCCTTGGTTTAAATTGTATGTCAAATGGTCCCACCTCAATTGCCCACTTGATCAATCTCCCAGACATTTCCGGTTTTCTGAAGATCTCTTGAATAGGATATGAAGTGAGAACATTCACAGTATGAGCTTGAAAATAACGCCGAAGTCTTCTTGTGGCTTGCACAAGTGCTAGGACAACTTTTTCGATCATAAGGTATCTGGTCTCGTAGTCTTTTAGAATTTTGCTTATGTAGTAAGTTGGAAGTTGTTTGTCTTCCCTTTCAACCAGTAGCACAACGCTTACTGCATTATCAGTTACTGCCAAATACATTATCAATTCTTCACCGACTTTCGGTGCGGTTAGAGTCGGAAGTGTAGCTAGATCCGTCTTCAACTCTTCAAATGCTTAATTGGCCTCAGGGGTCCACTTAAAACTTCCTTTTAAACTTTCTTTCAAAACTCTCATAAATGGTGTGGCTCTTTCAGTTGCTTTTGATAAAAATCGATGCAAAGCCACCAAACGCCCATTTAGAGTTTGTATATCGTTAAGGGTTTTAGGCGGATCCATTTCCATGACCGCTTTGACCTTCCTCGGATGTGCCTGGATCCCCTCTTTATTGACTAGGATTCCTAAGAACTTGCCTTCCTCCATCGCAAATGAACATTTCTTGGGGTTTAATTTCATATTGATACCCCGCAAGTTCTTAATGGTCTCTTCAATATCTTTAATCATGTCTTCTTCATGACAACTTTTAATGACCACATCATCCACATAGGCTTCAAGGTTCCTGCCCACTTGCAATTGAAAGGTCTTATCCATGATACTGTCACACCCCGGTCAACGGTTTCGGGTGTGAGCGAGAATGGATTCATAGTCGAGGATACATAGAACACTTCTAATAATTTAAAAACTTCATAAAACATTAATTCGTTTCATTGCAGCGGAAAAGACAGTGGGAACATTAATGTCTTACAATTTAAAAACATAAGTCTTAAACGATTATTAAAAGCATAAAACGGTTAAGTTGGATAGTCGGGACTATGACTCCAAGAACAGGTCCGATAGCATTTGTAAGCCCCATTTGAATGTCTTCGAAGATGTCTCGTCAATTACCTAAGAAATCATGAATATAAAACGGGTCAACATAAAGTTGGTGAGGTTCACAGGTTTAGGACTCGATAGTTAAACAATTGTAAAGCAGTTGTAAAACAGTTTTGGTATACTTAAATATTATCAGGGTTTATTGTTGTGGTTGTATGATCTCACCTGAACCTTGATTTCAAATACTAACGGTTTAGCCACCCGGCATCTCTTGCCCAGAGATGTTAAACAGTGCAGAATAACTGACGTGTACCCCCAGACAATCCGGAGTCAGAAATGGAGGTACCAGTTAGGGTAGGGTTGTCAACCCAAATAGATCTATTCACTAGCTATCGTTTCGTACAGAACTAATTGAAATCAATTAATGATGGGATTTTCGGTTGTACAAACGTTTATAACGATAATGTAACAAGTTGGGCAATCAGTAAGAGAACAAGTAGTCATACGGCTAACAAGTAAACCATAATATTAAGTAAAAAGCATTTAATCAGTTTTCATGATTTCTCCCCCAAGTATAAAACAGTTAAAAGGAAAAGGGGCCGTGAAACTCACTGGTTTAGCAGATAATCGGAAAATTAAGCAGTGAAGGACAGTAGCACGTAACGCCCTAAATAGTTAAATAACATATGCATAAGGTCTATGATCATTTGAGTAACATAAGTCACCCAAGTGATACCGGTCAATTCTTGACGATTTAAGTTCGTTTGTATTATTGAAAACTCGTTAACTTGTATTTATTTAATTAAATACGTTCATGGTTATTTATATTTATGTCCCATAAATATAAACAAATAATCATTTTCAATAATTCAATCAAGTCTTGAATATCGAGTAAAAAGAAATAATAATGTTTATTATTATTTTCATGAGTTCGAATAATTATTTTCAAGTAAATAATTACTTATTCGATTTGTTAATCTTGCAAGTTATAATTATCTTAAATAATTATGATTAACAATCATTTGATGAATAAAACAAAGTTTAAGTTCCTTGTAAATAATTATTTGTCAAAAATAATTATTAACGTTTGTTTTATTTATAAAACATAAATCTTTTAGGAAAAACATTTAAAGTTTTTAACATTTAATCATTTCCATAGGTAAATCAATATTTCAAGTTCATGAAATATTAAATAGAAAAACGTTGATAAGAATATTTATGGCGACGCTTGGATTTATAACGTTTGATTTATAAAACTTGATTTTTATTTAAAAATCTCCGACGAACGTTAGTCCATCTTTGGTTACTTTGTGTTTATCAAAGTAGTATTAAAGTCCTTGTAAATATTTTAAACCAATGATTTGTCTTGGTTTATCTTTATAAAAATCTTTTATGAAAACATTTATTTTCAAATAAAATCTTTTTATAAAAGGTCCATTTCTAGCAAGTTTTAAGAAAGGTTAAAACTTGTAATAAATCCAAGTATTTATGTCAAATTAATCATTTGACATAAATATTATTCTTATCAAATCTAGTAATAAATTTTATTCTTTTTGTCCAATCATTTAATCATTTGTAACACATTACATATGTTACTTGACTTATTTTAAGAAGTATATTCTTTTTGTTTTTAACATAGGTTACATATGTAACTTTTATTTAATCACTTTGATTTAAATAAGTCCATAAACTTATTCATTATATCCTATCATTTTCTAGCATTTTTATAACACATTCATATAGTTCACATCTACTAACACCTTGTGTTAGGACAAAAGATTAAATAAAAATGCAATCACTAACACTCTAGTGTTAGGACAAGAAAACTAAATGACAATCACTAACACTTTTGTGTTAGGACAAAGAAATATAAATAACAATCACTAACACATTTGTGTTAGGACAAGTAAATATAAACATGTATAGATTTGTTAGTTAACATTTAATTTATATGAAGAGGCTTGGAGGTTTGCTTGAAATCAACTAACTCATGAAACCAAAGTTTCATAAACAAGATCTTGGTGCACACTTGTTACTTTCCAAGGATTTCACAAATGTGTTTCACCACACTTCATGGCTAACTTTAAGCCTCAAAGGCACCAAGTTAAGTGTTTGATCTTTGAAAGAAAAGGGGTTAAAGAAGAGAGTTTTTGTTAGTTGTTTAACAAACACAAGCATTCTTTGATTATTTGTGGATTGTTGTCAAGACTTGTAGACTTTCTTAGGTGGTAACCATGTAAGAAATATAGGAGAAAAAGGGGTTTAGAATACTCACAAGGGTGTGAGAAGAAAAACCGAGAAAAGGGAGGTGGGGTGGCGGCGGTCCGGCGGGACTGTGGTGGTCCGGCGGCGGCGCTACGGTGGTCCGGCGGTGGTTGGCCGGCGGCGGTGGGGGCTGTGGTGGCGATTCTTGGCCGGCCCAAAGGGGAGAGGGAAAGAGTGATGGTGATGGTGTTGGGTGTGGGGGAACCAAAGGGGGTTTAGCCTCCTACTTATACTAAAAAGGGAGATTAATATCCTTTGGTTAATTGTGTGTTGTCAACACCACAATTAACCAACTAATCTCAAGAGTAGGCTACCAATTTTTATAAGTTTTATAAAAGTTTTGAAGCTTTTATAATATATGGAGGTGTTAGGAGTTAAATAAAATCATAACTTTTTAAAATATAAAACAATTACATTTTATCCAATTGAATGGTGATTTTTATTTTTATAAATGTTGTTAACTCAAGTTTCATAAAAATATAAGTGGGTTAAAGAAATGGGACTAACTTATATAAAACTAGTGGGCTTGAAACAAATAACTATATTTGTTTAAGATTGGGCCGAAGCCCAATCGCAATGGGGAGAGGAATGGGCCGAAGCCCATTCGGTCCTTGGGTTGGGCCGCGAGCCGAAAGGGGAAAAGGGTTTGGGCCGGTTACGGCCCAATATGATCTGGGCCGCGGGTCGGGTTTCCGGGTTCGGGGTTTTACTCTTCTAGTTGATACGAACCTTCGGTTAAGTTTTCGGGTCGATCCGGGCATTTTTGGGCTTAATGGGCTTACCGGGCCCAATTGGCTAAATGGTTTGGAAATTGGCTAAGTCTTGACAACGTAACACTTCGTATTCGTTTTAAGTTCATGAAATGACTTAACAGTTTGAGTCAGTTTGATAAAATATAAAAAGTTCCATTTTTATATTTAATTTCTTATTGTTGAAATTCCACATTCAATTATACGATAGACGTTATATTTTACGTACGTGTATTTTCTAGTTTAAACGCGGAATTTGAAGTCGGTTAAACATTTAACTATTACAGTTAATCAGGCATTAAAGCGGTAATTCACATAATTATCACGTAATTAAAAGTCAACGGAAGTCAACGGAGAGAGGTTTGACCTGACTTGGACGGGTTGTCACAGATACGCTGATAAGTTGCACCAGCGTTTTTCAATCCAAACGGCATTTTTTTGTAACAGAGTAAGCCTTCATTTGTAATAAAAGCAGTCTTATCTTCATCTCCTTCAGCCATAAAGATCTAATGGTATCCTTTATATGCATCGAGGAAACACTTCCATCGATATCCCGCTAAAGAATCAACTTTTAGGTCAATTTCCGGAAGTGGATAACAATCCTTTGGACATGCTTTATTAAGATCTTTGAAATCAATGCACATCCGCCAAGAGTTATCAGGTTTTAGGACCAAAACAGGGTTTTCTCGAAGGATCCCAGCTTCCACGAGCTTATCCATTTCCTCTTTAACCACATTGTTTCGAATTTGATCATAAATTCTTCGCTTCTGCTGAACAGGCTTTACGCCTGGATAAACGTTAAGTTTATGTTCAGCAAAATGTCTAGGGACCCCTGTCATATCCGACGGTTCCCATGCGAATATATCTACATTGTTTATTAATAGTTGAAACAACTTCTTCCTTGTTTCTCCTTGTAGCTGTGATCCAATTTCGATTGTTTGATCCGGAAACTTCTCATTTATGATCCATTTATTTTTCTCTAAAGTGTCATTTTTTATATCCTTCAAGCCTTCTTCTGGTGTCAGTGGTTTTTTCAACCAAGGCTACATGTGGATCTGCATCTGTTTTAACCGTTGCGAATCCCCTTAGAGTTGGGAATTGAACTAGTACATGTGCTGTTGAGACTATAGCACCCAAAACTTTAAGCCCAGGACGACCAATAATGACATTGTGAGGAGAAGGATTTGCAACCACAATAAAAGTCATCATTTCTTCTCGGAAGAGTTTATCATCACCAAAGATCACTGGGAGAGTTATCTCTCCCATCGGATGTACTACTTCTCCAGAAAAGCTAATGAGAGTGGAATTACGAGGCTTCAGCCTTTGTTGCACATCTAATCCCATTTTCCGGAAGCAAGACTCATACTTAATTTCTGATGCACTTCCGGTATCAAGATAGGTTCGTTTTACTAGAAACCAAGCAATAACGACAGTCACAATTACTGGATCTTCTCTTGATTCTTTTCCAATCAATGGTGGAAATGTAATCTCTTGACTCTTCAACTTTTCTTCTTCAAATTTTGTTTTAACACTACGATGCCAAGTATTCGATCCTCTTCGTATCATTGCGATCACAGATTGTTTAACAGCTGGACGGCGTCCCTCCTTGATATTTTTAACCAAATGTGATAATTTCCCAGATTTGATGGCTTTTTCGATCTCACTTCGCAAGTGTCTACAATTATCTGTGTCATGACCACGATCCTTGTGATAATCACAATATTTACCCATGTCACTTCCCAAAGGATTATAAGTCCTTTGAGGTTTTCAAAATTGGACATTCTTTGTTGCTAAGATTTCACTTGGAGTTTTTGTAAGTGATGAGAAATCATTGGATATGGGCTCCGAGGCCTTTTTGTAACCTCCGTAATTACCCTTCCCCTTACGGTCATAGGGTTGAGATCTATATTTTTTCCAAGATTGATTTCTTGTTGGTGCAGCAGAGACACTTGCATTTGCATCTCGGAAGCTACCACTTTTTTTAGATATTTTCTGGGTATCGCTTCTTCCCTTTACATAGGTCCTAACACGATCCATAAGCACTTCCATTGTCTGAGGTAGATCTTCGTGCAATTTTTCTACCAAGTGTGTATGTCGAACACCATGGAAAAAGCCAGATATACGTAATTGATCCTGTGCACCATATATTTTCATGGTCTCATTGTTAAAGCGCATAACAAAGCTTTCAAGGCTTTCATCATTCCTTCTTCGGATGTTATGCACTTCCGTCACCTCCTTTGTGCATTTTCGTTGTTGGCTAAATTGCCTTAGGAATTTCGTCCTTAGATCTTCAAAGCCGCTTATCTGCGCATTTGGAAGTGCATCGAACCATACTCTTGCAAGTCCGGTAAAGGTCTGTACCAACATGTGACACCATGTTTCTTCTGACCATCGTTCAAGCCTCCCAGTAGTGATAAAATCAAATATATGATCATTAGGATCTGTTAGTCCACCATACTTCTTTACGGAAGTTGGCATTTTCAGCTTTGCTGGGAATTTAGCATTTGCGATCCAATCTTGAAACTTAGAATGCTCTTGCAGTATAGCTTATTCGGAATTGATCACATCCGTAGGTTAGAATAAGATCAATGCCTTTTTTGAGAAATAAGGTCTTAACATTGTAATTCAACCATAGCAAGTATAGCTTATTCGGAATTGATCACATCCGCCTCTTATATGAGGTCTTTCATGGTGACACTTCCGACGCAAGTGTAATTTGTTCGGAAGTGCTCACATAGTATTTACTTCTCAAGAGATCTCATTATATCACTTCCGATGTGCGTACGTTCTACTTGGAAATCTTCGTTTACTATTATAATCACTTCCGATGCGCGTACGTCTTACTCGGAAGTCTTCAATTTAGTATCCATTTTTGAAAGATCATATCGATACCACTTCTAATGTATGTGTGTCTTACTCGGAAGTGTATATATGTATCTTTCTTCAAAACGATCCCATACATAAGCACCATAGGGTACTTTCTCTCTCTCTCTCTTTTTTTTACAACAACTCAGCATGTGAGTGTGCTTTTGAAGTATCAAAGATCTAAATTTGAATAACTTTTTTCCTGCCTTAATTGTTGTTCTTAGAAATTTTCCAGATTTTATAGGCAATCTTCATAGGATCATCTTTAAATCTTCAAATCTTCATCCGGTATTCATTCAATGAATTTCCAGATTTCACGTTTCATCAAACGATCCTCGGTCGTTTATCCATTCATAAGGATTTTGCATAATCATTAAGTCATTATCATATCATAGAGATCAAAATACGTCAAATTATCAAATCAATAATTGATCATTAATTATTGAATTAATCAAATTCAAATTAGTTTTATCGATCCAAAATATGTTTATCGGTCCGGTGTCAAAAACGAATTCCTTCATGTATTCAAAATTTTAAATCGATACCTGATGATTTTGCCCGTTTGACAGTTGCACGATCTTCATTTAGAAGATCATCTAGATCCTTTTGAGCATAATTTATTCCAGAATCCCTTTCCGGAGTAAATTTTAGAGTTGCACGGACTTCCTGCAACCATTGCTCACGTTTTTCCTTATCCTGTAACTTTTCAAAATCTGCAAATTTCTCATCAGAAAATCACAATTAAAGCCTCGTAAGGCATCTAAAGCATCATTCGGATCCACATTATCACCAGCATCATCATGATCTGAATACGGATTATCATCAGATTGATTCGGTAATGGAAACACCGAAGCTTTCTCACTGATTTTTCCAGCTGATCCTTTCGAGCTGTGAATGTTCTTCGGTGATTCTCCTAGATCAAAAATTGACTTCCTCTTCACTGAATCATCCGATTGTTTCTCCATTTTTCGCCAATTCCCGAGAATACGGATGGCGCCAAATGATGACCACAAAATCACACCATATGTAGATATGAGATTATAATTCAACTAGGAATGAGCTAATTAACGAAGAATGATGGATGAATCGATCATTTTATTGATATTACAATGTAGGAGTTGTAAGGAAAAATAGAGCTTGGAAGATTTCCGGCTGAAATGCCAATTTTACTAGTTCCGGCTGAAGTTGAAGTTGAAGCAGAATTCACACTTCAAGCGGAACAGGCAGTTCAAGCGGAAAGAAGCAGTTTTGTTACTTAGCGAATATTCCGGGTGAACTCGTTTATCCACCAGATAAAGAGTTCAACCTGACTTTTCCTGAGAAGTCTTTTCAGAAGTCCAAGCCTGCAAAAGCTTCTCGTATGCTTCTAAATCAGATTTAAGCCGCTCTCCTAAATTAGATTGTTGCTGCCAACACGCAAGTCATTCCGATTGTCGATGTTTATTCTTTTGGTAGTTTGTATTTGACTTTGTAACGTACGGTCTAGATTAGATTGCATGAGATCAATGGCAGTCATTGATCTCATTAGCACTATATATAGCATGTTATCTCTTAGTTTACACATCATCATTATCAGTGTGGTTATCACTTGTAATAGTGTAGCTTTGAGTTAATGCAAATAGTGCCGAATATTCGATATTTCGTTGTCTCTACTATTATGCAAATCAAGCCTTTACATTATACAAGAGTTTAACATTCCTTAAGTAAAGTGAAATATAACTTTAATTCCGCAGGGTTATATTTGCAATTAAAGGGCTTAGTTTTAGTATATTCATAACTAATAACGATCCTACAAGTGGTATCAGAGCTTTGGCTCTCACTTTGAAGACTTTCTGTGCTTCAAAGTCGATACTTTACTTGCTTACTTTACAAGCTTCGTTGTTTTATCTTTCTAAAGGTTTTTCAAAATGAGTGATTTCAGTTTAAGTTGCCCAAATGGCTCCTCCAACAAACCACCAATGTTCACTCCTGATGACTTTGGTACCTGGAAACTCAGGATGGAAGGTTTTGTTAGGATTTTGGACCGTCGTATTTGGAAATCTTTCACTGAAGGACCCTACTCACCAATGGTTTCATCTGCTGATGATGCAGAAGTCAAGATACCTAAGCCATTAGATAAATATGTTGAATCTGACTACACTGCTCTTGAATTTGACCATAAGGCATATTGGACTCTACAGGCTGCACTTCCTAATTCCATTTTAAGTGGGTTTAAAGGATATAAAACTGCATTTGACCTGTGGAATGCCTTAAGTGAAATGTATGAAGGAACCAGTGAAGTAAAAGAAAACAAGAAAGATGTTTTAAAACAAAAGTATGAAAACTTTACTTTTAAATCTGGTGAAACAATGACAAACCAGTACTTAAGATTTGTCTCGTTGCTTGATGAACTCCAAAAGGTGGATGTTAAACTAGAACAAGTAGATGTGAACAGAAAATTCCTACGTTCCCTGCCTTCTGTGTGGACAGTTTACACAGTAAGCATCAGGGAATGCAAGAATTTGAAAAAGATGAGACTCAGTGAACTTCATGGCATACTCAGTGCTTATGAAATGGAACTAGATCTTAAACAAAGCTCATCTTCTGAATCAACTCAGCTGTTCTCATCTGCACTAGTAACCACTGATTTTAACAGTCAAAGGTCATCTAACTCATCATCATATTCCTCACCTATAGTCAGTTTCCCTGAGACACCAAGGTGTCAAGAGAACTTTTCAAACTCCTTTGAAAGTTCTCACAATGCTCATGTAGCAGCTGACTCTTATCAAGGCTTCATACCTGAAGATCTTGAATGCATAGGTGCTGATGATTTAGAAGAAATGGATATAATGACTCAACTTGCCATGGTTTCTGTAAGAGCTCAAAGGTTTTACAAAAGGACAGGTAGAACCTACAAGGGAGCAAAAGGTGCTCACATAGGCCTTGACAAAAGTAAAGTCAAATGCTACAACTGTCACCAACTTGGTCATTTTGCAAGAGAATGCTCTCAACCAAGAAGAGAAGGACAGAATCAGAACCATGCTCAAGGGAAAAATCATGGAGGAAGCAATTCAAACAACAACAATTCTGGAAACAACTCAGGTTCACACCCCACCCCACCAAAGCCAACCGGAAGTCAAAACCACCAGAACGTGGTAGCTGCTGTTGCAAATCAAACATCATGTGTTGAATGGGAAGATTTCGTTGCTGAGTTTGAACCCATTAACCATGCTTTAATGGCCAAACAGGCCTCCATCTCAGATCAGGTAAATTCTATCCCTGAGAAAGTCTTAGAGAACCTATGTAGCCCTGCCTGCATAGAACAAGTGGCAAAATATCGAAATCACAACACAGATTTGATTGATGAAGTTTCAAACTTAAATGAGTTAAAGGAATGTTTTAAGAAAACTGAATCATCTTACATTTCAAAGATTGAAAACTTAACCAAAGAATATGAACAGTTAAAACAAACCAACTCAGTGCTTGAAACACAGCTTGATGACTTGCTGTCAAAACTTGAGAAATCAAGAAATGAAACCAAAGATGCTAAGGCTGAGGTTGATGTTCTTGAGATCAAGCTGAAAGATGCTTTGTTTACTTGTGACAAATTTCAAACAGCAAACAAAAAGGCTGAAAAACTGTGGATGGGAGGGATGTATGGTAAAGCAGGTGTTGGCTATAACTCTGTTGAGCCACCAATTGAATACTCACCTGTAATCAAACCAATTGAAGCTTTAAAATCAGAATGTAAAGTTAGTCTCACAGTTGATGACATTTCATCACAATCCAGTTCTGAAAACACTGTTGAGTCTAAGAAAATTGAAGTCACTGCTGCTAGCACATCTGCTTCAGCTGACCAATTAAACATTTTGAGACCATCAATTGCTGTTCCTCCACCAACTGTTTATGAACCTAAGGATTCAAAAGTTGGAGGAAAGCAACCTGAGCAACCAAAGGGAAGTCAAACTCAAAGGTTTGGTCAATTGAACTTTAATCAAGTAACCAAAACTGAGTCTCCCAGGAAATTTGAAACCAAAATTGTTGAGTGCATGTGCTGTGGTGAACAAGGTCACCTAGCTGCTGTCTGTCAGTTTAACCCAATGAGTAAAGTTAAACCATTTCAAAAACCAAAACCTGTTTTGAAACCAAAGGCTGATTTTCAAAAGAAGCTCACAGGAAGAATCTCACCTGTGAAAAACCACACTTTGAAGCATTTTGGATCTGAATCCAACAGAGTTTTAGTTGGTAACAATAGAAATGGTAGTTTCACTGTTTTAAAGCAAAATCGTTTTCCGGTTGAAGTTCAAGCGGAACATTTTTCCGCTCGAACTCATGTTCAACCGGAAAATAACTTTCAACCCAGATCAGCTACTGCTCCAAAGCAGAGACCTCAAGTTCATTTTGCTGATGGGTTTGAACATTTTGAAGCTCAAGGAAAAAGAAACCCCTCCAGAGGAAAAGTCACTTCTAGAGAAAACTTTTCAAGAAACAGCAAACTTAATCAATTTGAAACGGTATTTGCTAATGGTTCAAGTGGAAATCATTATGTTCCACTTCAAGGGGGGGGGGGGAGTTTAAATCAAAACAAACCTTTTCCTCAAAGATTTTCAAAATCACCTGAAAGGACTAAGTTGGTTAATCAAGAAAGTGAAAAACTCAAGAAACTAACCAACAAGCAAAGAAAGTTTAAAGAATATAGGGATAGGAAAATTGCTGCAAAAAGGAACACCAAAGATGAAAGGTCTAGTCAAACAAGTGCTCAGTATGAGAACTTCAGTTTGGACAATGATGATCTGCTAAATGAAGCTCCAGTAGTAAATACTCTAGTACTCAAAGAGTACAAGTATAATGATGCTTATGGCAGACCCAAGACCACTCAGGCTTGGGTCCCCCATAGAAATTAATCAATTCTGATATGTGCAGGTGCAAAATAAAGGCCAGAATAGCCTATGGGTAGTTGACAGTGGTTGCACTTGCCACATGACAGGGAATAAGCACATTCTGGAAAATACAAAAAGAATCAATGGAGGACCAGTTGCCTTTGGAAGCACAAAAGGCCATATCACAGCACAAGGTGATGTGACAAATGGACTGGTAAAATTTGACAGAGTCAATTTTGTTGATACATTGAATTTTAATTTGCTTAGTGTCTCACAAATGTGTGACAAGAATTTGAATTTAATGTTTAATGAGAGAGAGGCAATAGTTCTCAAACCTGGTGTTAAAATTCCTGATGAGTTGATAATGCTTAAGGCACCCAGGAGAGATGGACTATACATTTTGGATATGTCAGTTGCTACACCTTCATGTGGCACTTCTTGCTTTGTATCCAAAGCCTCAGTTGACGAATCTGATCTTTGGCATAGGAGGTTAGGTCATGTGAACTACAAGAACATGAACAGAATTGTAAATTTAGGCTTGGTTAAGGGTCTTCCTAACAAGCACTTTATATGTTCTGAAAAGTGTGTGCCATGTCTCAAAGGCAAGCAACACAGAACCTCTTTTAAGCCAAAAGTTGAATCTTCAATCTCAAAACCTCTAGAGCTTTTGCACATGGACTTATTTGGTCCAACTAGAGTAATGAGTTTAGGAAAAAGGTCATACTGCTTTGTTATAATTGATGATTTTTCTTGATATACTTGGGTTTTCTTTCTCAAAACAAAAGATGAAACTGCTGAATTGTTGAAAACTCTTGTGATTAATTTAGAAAATCAATCCAATCTTAAAGTCAAAACAATCAGATGTGACAATGGCACAGAATTCAAAAATCATGTTCTGAATTCATTTTGTGAGGAAAAGGGAATTTTGAGGCAATTTAGTGCTCCTAGAACTCCACAGCAAAACGGTGTTGCTGAAAGGAGAAATAGGACATTGATTGAAGCTGCCAGGTCAATGTTGGCAGACTCTAAGCTCCCTGTGATATTTTGGGCTGAAGTAGTGAACACTGTCTGCTATGTCCAAAACAGGATCTTAATTGTCAAGGGAAAGAATAAAACACCTTATGAGCTTTGGAGAAAAAGGAAGCCAAATATTTATTTCTTTAAGCCATTTGGTTGTTCTGTCACTATTTTAATAACCAATGAGTCTTTGCCTAAGTTTGCTGAAAAGGCAGATGAAGGTTATTTTGTTGGCTACTCTGGTGTGTCAAAGGCATTTAGAGTATACAACAAGAGAACTAAAATTGTTGAGGAAACCATAAACGTATCTTTCAACGAGAAATCTGCCAACAATTTTAAGTCTCAGCCAAGCTGGTTATTTGATATTGATGCACTAACCACTGCTTTCAACATAACTGTTGATAAGCCTGTGAGCTCTCTAGTGCAGGAACAAAACTTTAACAGGTCTGCTGATGAGCATTGGAAGAAAAATCAAACTGTTAATGAGAAGTCAATCTTCTTCTCTTCAATGAGCTCTCGACCTGTTTTCCCAAGGAATGACAAGAAACTGACTGAAATAATTCAAATTGAAGAAGAAATTGTTCCGCTTGAAGTTCAAGCTGAACATATTTCTCCGGTTCAAGTTCAACCGGAAAATCAAATTTCAGAAACTGAAGAGAATACTGAATCAGAGTCAAATGAAGCTGGAAACTCACATGATAACACATCAAATGAGCTCAATTTAGATCATCTGATCTACAATTCAGATACCAATTCTCTTGAATCAGTTGGAGTTTTAGATCCTATGTCACAATTTGAAAATGTTGAGCTTGATCACAGACTTCCTCAGCTCAACATACCCTCAAATGGAAGAAGCCATGAATTTCCTATGTTCATTGATAGAAGAATCAATAGAGATCATCCAGCGGGAAATATTATTGGAGAAGCTTCAGCTCCAGTGCTGACAAGAAGTAGATCTGCAAATGCAAATATCTGTTTGCATGCTGCATTTTTGTCTCAAGAAGTACCCAAGAAGGTAGCAGATGCCTTAGAAGACAACAACTGGGTAGAGGCAATGCAAGAAGAACTATTTCAGATAAACAAGCAAAAGGTTTGGGAATTGGTAGATCTGCCTGATGGAGCAGAACCAATTGGAACAAAATGGGTGTTCAGAAATAAGAAAGATGACAGGGGAATTGTTATCAAGAATAAAGCAAGACTGGTTATGCAAGGCTATGTACAGGAAGAAGGCATTGATTATGATGAAGTTTTTGCACCAGTAGCCAGGTTGGAAGCAATCAGAATCTTCCTAGCCTATACTGCATTTAAAGACTTCCAAGTGTATCAAATGGATGTGAAAAGTGCTTTCCTGTATGGCCTCCTGGAACAAGAATTTTATGTCAATCAACCTCCTGGTTTTGAAGACCCTCACCATCCGAACAAGGTATGCAAGCTGATCAAAGCTTTGTATGGTCTCAAACAAGCTCCTAGAACCTGGTATGAAACTCTTTCTAATTACCTTCTAGTGAATGGCTACAGGAGAGGAGCAATTGACAAAATTCTTTTTGTTAAAACTGTTGGTAATGACATGCTAATGGTACAAATTTATGTTGATGATATTATTTTTGGTTCATCTAACACTATGTTGTGCAAGGAGTTTGAAACTTTGATGCAGTCAAAATTTGAAATGAGCTCCATGGGAGAACTAACCTTCTTTCTAGGGCTTCAAGTAAAGCAAACTGTAGATGGAATCTTTCTGAATCAATCAAAGTACATCCAAGACATGCTGAAGAGATTCAACATGTTATCATGCTCAAGTGCCAAGACTCCCATCTCCACTTCCCACAAGTTAACCAGTGACTTAAGTGGAAAGCCAGTGGATGTGCACATGTATAGAGCAATGATAGGCTCTCTGATGTATCTCACAGCTAGTAGACCTGACATCATGTTCAGTGTTTGCTTATGTGCTAGATATCAATCTTCTCCAAAAGAGTCACACTTGCTTGCTGTTAAGAGAATTTTCAAGTACCTAAAGGGGCAACCCAAACTGGGTTTGTGGTATCCCAAGAACTCTGACTTCTCTTTCAAAGCATACACAGACAGTGATTATGGAGGATGTGATATAGATAAGAAATCAACATCAGGAGGATGTCAATTTCTAGGAGAAAGGCTTGTCTCCTGGCAATGCAAGAAGCAAACATGTGTTTCTACTTCAACTGCAGAGGCTGAGTACATTGCTGCCTCAAGTTGTTGCAGCCAAGTCCTTTGGATCCAAAATCAGATGCTTGATTATGGGATCACATTCATGGAAACTCCTATTCTTGCAGACAACAACAGTGCCATTTCCACCATCAACAATCCAGTGAAGCACTCCAAGACCAAACACATTGACATAAGGTATCACTTTATTAGAGATTGTGCTGAAAAGAATTTAATCAAATTATTTAAAGTTCACACTGATCATCAACTGGCAGATTTGTTTACAAAAGCTTTCGATGAGGCAAGATTTTTCTACCTCATCACAGCCATTGGGATGATGAACTTTGAATAAAACTTTTCACAACTTTAATAAAAGAAAGAGATGTGCTCAAGAGCCCGTCTCTTGATACAAAAAGAAAAAGAAAAAGAAAATCTCTTGTGTTAAATGAAGAATATTTCAGTTCATAGTCAATAACTGCTGTTAAAACTATGAATAATCGACACAAATTTTCAAAATTTATGTGTTTTGGATTTTCCGGTTCAAGTTCAGGTTCAACCTGAAAGAACAACTTTTGAAATTCACCGGGTGAACTTCAACCGGAAAAATGCTTTAAATTTGACGTGGAAACTTATTTTTGAAAACAATTCTTCCAAGCGGAAAACTTGTCCACTTGAAGTTCAGACGGAAGAAATTTGGTTTTTAAAATAAAGGAGAATGTGGGTTCCGCTTGAACTTCCGGGTCAACAAAGTCAAGGAATTATTTAATTACCCGAAATGCACAATTTTCTAAGCGGATGCTCATTTATTTTACACATTGAATTTTTAACTGTTCAATTCCGAGGTTTCAGTAAATTAACTTTTGGATAAGGTCATGCTTTAACCAGTTGTACTGTATAACCCCTAAAGCACCTGTCCCATCCGTCAATGAACCGTCGATTTACAACCTCTCTCCTCCACGTCATCTCCGAAAAGGTAAAAAGCCATAAATTACCGTCATTTTCCCCATTTCTCGCAACACCACTCAGAAATTACTCCCAAAGTCCTCTCAAACCATCTCCGATTAACTTCCACAAAACCGTCGACATTCTCGAATTCCGTCAACAATGGCTCCGAAGGGAAAGGCAAGTGGCAAGAAGCCAGTTGGTGACTCAAAATTTCCGGTAGAACACAACCTGATGGCATATCTTGAACCACCATCCAAGACTGATATCTACAATGGAATGATCGAGTTCATCAAAAGTTCTCACCTCCATCATGCGCTTACTGTCGAAGCAGAAATCTTTGAAGAGGTGATGGAAGACTTTTGGGTTCACGCTAGGGTTACCTACGAGGCTAGCAGAAGTGTTAAAATCGTGTCAACTGTCCAAGGGAAGGAAGTTGAAATTGATGAAGCAAAGGTTCGAAGGTTGTTGAAACTGAGGGATGAAGGTGGATACGGAGAAATAGATCACAAGAGATATCTCCGCCTATTCAGAAACATTGGTTATGGTGGCTCCCTGCACAGCAAAACTATCAAGAAGGGGCAGTTACCATACAAGTGGAGATTTCTTGCACACACACTTCTGGTGTGTTTATCTCCAAAGAAGGGAGGTTTTGATGAGCTCTCCGGTGAGCAAGCCTCTGCCTTCTATGCTGTGGTCAAGGGTGAGAACTTTAATTTTTCCAAACAAATTTTTCAAGCCCTAAAATCCAATGTTCATTCTGAATATACTTACCTGTATCCTAGATTTTTGACCTATATTCTCAAAGAAGAGTACCCCCATATAGTATGGCTTGGTACAATTTTGCACCAAAAGCTTCTGAATGAGAAAAATTTTTCAAACCTTGCTTTAAACAAATCTCCATTTCTTGGAAGGGATACTGACCACCCCTTACCAATTCCAAGGCAGTTTCCTGATGAACCTGCTATAGTAGAGGTTCAACCGGAAACTGTAGGAGTGACTGAGCTCCCTGCTCAAGATGATAGAGCTGTAGACCTAACAGTTTCTGATCCCACATCTGTCCCAGCTTCCTCTTCACTCATAGTTTTTCAATCCAAAAAGAGGAAAGCTTCCACAAACACTTCCACTGCCACCTCCTCATCAAACTCACCTCCTGTCATTTTTAAGAGACAGAGAAATGTGGTTACTAGGTCTCCTCCACCTAGCACCACCAACCAATCTGAAGCTTCAAACCCCGTTCAAGGCAAAAAGCCTAAACAGAAACTGGTAAATTTGGGATTCTCTCTTAGGGATGAACCTTCTGTTGAGGGGGAGTCATTAGAAGCAGATGTAGCTTCCCCATCTGAAACTTTTTCACCCCTGCAACCCCTGTCACCTAGGAGTGATAGTGCTCTCAATCTTGGCTTAAGTGAAGGTGTTATTAACTCACCTGCCACATTACATGAGAACATCCTGATAAGCCAGGACACTGTAGCACTGCAACCCCACTCCTCACGGGAGGTGAATCTCAGGAGTTCTGAAGAGATTCATGCAGAAAGGGCTGCTGTTGCCCAAGTATCCCAACTGGAGCTTGGTGTCGGTAGTAACATCAATAAGACCTAATCTGCGGCAATCTTCTCTGAATCAGCACCCGAAAGTCCTTCATTGGAACCAAGGGTTGTTGAAACAGCTGAAGAGAATCCCAGGTGCCAAGAAGCCATGGGTACCAATGCTGATCAATCTAGGATTGATAGTTTGGTTATTTCCAAGGATACTGGCAAAAAGCCAGTTGAGGATAGTCTTACACTACCTGAATTGACGAAACCGTACCTTTCTCTGCAAGCACAGGTTGAAGCTCTTAACTCAACTGTTGCCAAATTGGTTCAAGCTGATCCCACTCCAACTGAAGCAGGTCCTTCAAACCCTACCAGAGATGCTGAAGAAGTTATTGCAACTGATGAAGCTGATACTATCAAATTGGGGGAGAAGTTAATGTCAAAACCTGTTATCACTGAAATCGAAGAGGAAGAAAGGATACTGGCTGAAGTAAGAGCCACAGCTTGCCAAAAGATTGGCATAGAGCCTTTTTCTGTTGAAGAAAGTTGGGTGAATATGAGATGCAGTCAACTGATTGCCATTTCTCCTTTTGAGGACCCCAACCTCACCGAGCTTGTTCAGTCGTCCATGTTGATTGCTGGTGCTCTCCCTGAGCACATCAACATGATCACAACACTTCTGACAGATGTTATTTTTCCGGCTGAAAGAGCCAGTGATCATGTTATAGGCCATATTGCCTCCACCAGCAAGGCAGCAGCTGATATGGAAGAAAGTACTGCAACTGCAGCAGTTAGTACTATGACTGAAGGAGAAGATGATAATTTGATTGATGAAGATGAAGGAACTGAGGTACTGGAGATAACTGATAAAGAACCTGAAGTCACCCAACCTCGAGGTGGTGACTGATGGTCAATTACTAGTTCAAGCGGAAGTTCAAGCGGAACCTCAACCGGAAGTTCAACCGGTAGTTCCAGTTGAAGGAGAGCTGAATGTTCAACCGGAACAACAAATTCCAACCCAGGTGGATGTTCAAGGTCCTAGCTCCTCAATATTTGGGACTGATGAAACACCTGTGGTTCAACCGGAAGAACAAAGAAATGAAGAAGCTGAGGATGTGGCTAAATCACTGATAGCCTTAAGGAGTTCAGAGACAGTTCTAATCGAGGAACCTGTTCAAGCTGATATAGCTAGAACCTTTCAACAGGTAACTCAAACTCCTGAAGCTGAGGCTATAGTGAAAATGGTTGAAGATGCCAGAAGGGTAGCTGAGGATGAGAGAATAGCCAGAGAGCTCCAAGAAGAATTTGATCTATACATGCAAAACAATGTGTTTGAAAACCTTCTTGAAGAAGCAAAGACCAGGTCTTTCAACTGGAGGTTAAAGGATTATGACTTAGATACAATGTCTGAAGCTAATAGGCAGAGGTTAATTGCTATTGCCTCTCAATTGCCTACCAAGCTAACAAAGAATGATGAAAATTACAGTCTGTTGAAAAAGATTAAGAGGGCTTTTGTGATTAGAAACTTGAAGAAAGAGGAAGAGGTAGCTCAGATGCAGGTTAGAGGACTTTGCAGCTTGATTGACAAAATATTTTATGAGCTAAAAGGAGAAATTGCTGCTGTCAATCCTAACCTGGTGATGCCTTCACCATCAGAGCTTATCTCAGGTACAATAACTGCTAATGTTAAACCTGAAATTGATGATATTGCAGATATACCACCTCCACCTTCATTTATCTACAACCCAAACCCAATGCCTACAACAGCTTCATCCATTCTACAGTCACTTCCCATCATACCTTACAAACCTCCACATATCCCCAAGAAGCTTGCTGCTAAACTTGCCAATCCCAAGTTTAGATCAGACAACTTTACTCCCATCATTCCCTTCAAAAAGAAGCCTCCACCAACCATGGACTTCTCTGACATCTTTCCACCTACTCCACCCTCAAGCCCAACTCCTGAAGCCAATGAACCACCTCCAAAAACCACCCTACCTCCACTCACCATAAGAGAACCTTCTTCCACCACCACCAAACCTACTGAAACTCAACCAGGTCCCTCTTCATCATCTGCCAAAGGCAAAAGGCCTATTGTGCAAGAATCTGCTGGTAATTCTGATGAAGAGAGGGAAATTAAGAAGAGAAAGTTGATGCATGCCAGAAATAAAAGAAATCAAAAACAAATGAGAAGAGGCCCTCCAGCAAAAGGCGAATTGCTAGTTAGACAGTGGATGAAGCCACACTTGATTTCACTTTTACTATGGCTAATGGCATAACTCAGGTGGTAAATGCCCGCAAGGCAACTTCTCAACTCACCCTGCAGCAAATGACTGACATCATTCTAAAACTCAGAGAAGTTATGAATCCTTCAAGAGCGGAGCACATGTTAAGGCTTTTAATTGAGCCATCTGTGCTGGAATGTGGAATGCTCTATCGAAGCAATTTAGATGATGAATCAGCAGGAGAAGAAGAAGAGCCTACCAGTGAGATCAAATTCATCATTTGGGAAGAAGATGAGAAGCTATTCTATGTTCATAGAGCCGATGGCACCTTTACAATCCATGAGTCTATTTCTGTTCAAGAAGAATGGAACGAAATGGACTGGGATTCAATTAAACACGTAAAGGTGACCAAAACAAACACCAAAGAGCTTTCTCAAAATCTTGATGCCAGCATCAGATCTTCTGACAAGTAGGTTGTGGAGAAGAAAATTTTTGGGTACAAGTCAATTTTGAAGATAAACATTGAAGACAATGAATAATTTGACAGCATCAGCTTAGGGGGAGATTGTAAGGAAAAATAGAGCTTGGAAGATTTCCGGCTGAAATGCCAATTTTACTAGTTCCGGCTGAAGTTGAAGTTGAAGCGGAATTCACACTTCAAGCGGAACAGGCAGTTCAAGCGGAAAGAAGCAGTTTTGTTACTTAGCGAATATTCCGGGTGAACTCGTTTATCCACCAGATAAAGAGTTCAACCTGACTTTTCCTGAGAAGTCTTTTCAGAAGTCCAATCCTGCAAAAGCTTCTCGTATGCTTCTAAATCAGATTTAAGCCGCTCTCCTAAAGTAGATTGTTGCTGCCAACACGCAAGTCATTCCGATTGTCGATGTTTATTCTTTTGGTAGTTTGTATTTGACTTTGTAACGTACGGTCTAGATTAGATCGCATGAGATCAATGGCTGTCATTGATCTCATTAGCACTATATATAGCATGTTATCTCTTAGTTTACACATCATCATCATCAGTGTGGTTATCACTTGTAATAGTGTAGCTTTGAGTTAATGCAAATAGTGCCGAATATTCGATATTTCGTTGTCTCTACTATTCTGCAAATCAAGCCTTTACATTATACAAGAGTTTAACATTCCTTAAGTAAAGTGAAATATAACTTTAATTCCGCAGGGTTATATTTGCAAGTAAAGGGCTTAGTTTTAGTTTATTCATAACTAATAACGATCCTACAGGAGTACAATTGAAGAAAACACACAGTGAATGTGTAATCTCCTAAAACTAAAAACTACATTGTGAATGAACAAATGAACTATTTATAGAGTTGCTAGAATCGCATCTTCGCAGGTTGATTGGATGCACTTGCGTCTTCTCAATTCGCAATTGCATCACTTCCGGCTTCTTCCTTATACGATACTTGTTCTTGAGGTCTTTATCATCGGAAATATAGCTGTTAGGCCATTTGCATATCCGATCTTGACCTATCCTCATCAGACTGTATCATCCTTTTTCTGCCATTTTACTTCCTTGGAGAAACAGGAGTCATCAAGGAAAATGAAATTTTGTTTCCAAAAGCGGTTTTTAGGAAGTTTCTTATCATAAAGAGAGTCGATTTTTCTTCTCTTTTCAAAAGTATACCAGTCACCGGACATTGTGATCGGGTAAAAGGCGCGAAATAGAGGGAGTTTTGGGGCAATGTTTAAAGCACGGCAAGAAATCTCGAAGTGGTTCAAGGTACCAAGACCTAGGGGTTACATTGAGAAATGTGAACCCCAAAAAACTTTAGGGTTTCGATCAGAAAAGGGGAGAAGGGAATGCAGTAATTGGCATTACGGATAGAATCAAGGTAAAGACCAATTTTTCCCTTTGGAAGAGGGTAAATCGGAGTTAAAGGAGAAGGAACAGTAGGGTTGAGATCAGTTGGAATTTGATAATCCTCAACAAATTGATCGAGGGTTTATTGCGAAACAGTGGAAAAACTCAAGTGCATGTTGTGCTTTGAAGGTTTAGGAGCTTTCGAGGGAAGAGCCATGAAGGAAAAAGCAGGAAAAGAACTAACTTGGTGGGAATCAGAGATGTCGCCAGAGAAAAATCGAGAAGAAACTTGCAGAGAGTTTTTTGAAAAATTTTTGTGGAGAAGGAGTGTGTAATGAATGAAGTGAAAGGTAAAAGCTTTATATATTTACATTAACTGCAAAAAAATAGGGAAATCAAAAAACTCAATAACTACTTTCTGAAAACCGTTCAATCATGTCAGAAAATGATGACGGGTGTAGTAAGTATAGTACAAATAAGATAAGTATAAAAAACGGTTGAGTGACCGGAAGTGAACCATAGTCTATTAACCACCACACATCCGTGTGTAATTTAATAGACTAGGGGGACTTGATGATATATTATAGGTGTTGGATGTGATACACATCCGACACCATCGAAATTAAGTCCCTTTTTGTCTTAAGTATTTCAGGACAGGTAAGGCGGTACTTGCTTGGAGGATGGTACTTAAAGGCTGGCACTTGCAGAGCAAGTGACGGATGTGCTTATCGGAGAGCGAGAGCCTGAAGTTCCTATAAATAGAGCATTTATTGACTATAAATAGGGATGTTGCATTTTTTACACTTTAACTATGTGTAATCGCATGTGACATAATCAATAAAATTCTCTCAACTTTTACATTCATTTTACTTGTTCTTATTCACCGATCCAATCTTCATTTAGTTCGATTACGGCAATTCGATCCGAGTAATTCTTGTTTCTTCAAAACACAAGCATGAAACTTTTGAAAAGTTCAAAGAGTTTCAAAACGAAGTACAAAATCAGCTAAGTCGAACTATCAAATTACTTCGATATGATAGAGGTGGCGAATACCTAAGCACTAAATTCATGAATCATCTCAAGGAATGTGGAATCATTTCACAACCTACCCCTCCTATCACACCCCAGTTGAATGGTGTGAGTGAAAGGAGAAATCGAACTCTGCTGAACATAGTTCGATAGATGATGTGTAGGACTACCTTGTCGCACTCCTTTTGGGGTATGCCATCTTAACCACTGCTCGCCTAATAAATCTGGCACTGACCAAGAAAGTGGACAAGACCCCATATGAGATATGGAATGGATCCTCTCCTAAACTATCATACCTCAGGGTATGGGGATGTGAAGCTTATGTCACCAGTGAATTTGACAACAAGCTCGATCCCCGAGGCGAAAATGTAACTTTTGTTGGATACTATGGTAATATCGGATATTAATTTTACCATCCTAATGCAAATACTATTTCCATCAAGAGGAAAGGTAAGTTCCTTGACAAAAGAATTCCTTAATCAAGGAACAAATAGTGATCCAGTGGATGTCGAAGAAATTCGAGATACACCTAACCATGAAACGGTCACTACGTCTAATCGACAAATAATTATCGCACCATTAGACCCAAGCATAGGCACAAGCACAAGTGTTTGGAAATGAAAGGGCGCGCAAAGAACCTGAATGATACCTTGGCTATCATGAAGCCTTTGACGTCCTGTTAGTAGCCGATCCTAATGATGAACCTACTAACGACAAAGTTGTTATGTCAGATCCAGAATCTGACAAATGGCTTGAAGCCATGAACCCTGAGATGCAATCCATGCGTGACAATCATGTTTGGGACTTGATTAAGCTACCCCCCCCCCCCCCCGCGGTTCACGGGCAGTAGCGAGCAAGTGGATCTTTAAAAGAAAAACTAACATGCATGGAAATGTCCAAACCTATAAGGCACGGCTTGTAGAGAAAGGTTTCACTCAAACCCAAGGGATAGACTATGATGAAAACTTCTCGCCTGTTGTCACGATCAAATCAATCAGGATTCTCCTTGCCATAGCCGCATACTATGACTATGAGATATGGAAAATGGATGTCAAAACCTCTTTCCTGAACGAAAAACTCGAAGAGGATGTCTATATGGTTCAGCCTAATGGTTTTGTCGATCCAGAGAATCCAAATAAGGTTACTTAAGCAAGCAACTCGAAGCTGGAATCTTCGTTTTGACCAATAGGTCAAAGAATTTGGCTTTGATCAAAATAAAGATGAGCCTTGTGTTTACAGAAAAGGAAAGTGGGAGCCCTATATTGTAAGGAATATTACTTTGGAGATTTCCGGCTAAAAGCCAATTTTGAGGTGTTCCGGCTGATGTCAAAGTTCAAGCAGAAATCTCGAGTTCAAGCGGAACAGGCAGTTCAACTGGAAGAATGCAAATTTTTTCCTATAGTGAATATTCCAGGTGAACTCGACTATCCACCAGATAATGAGTTCATTCAGACTTTTCCTGAGAAGTCTTTTCAGATTGTCCAATCCTGCAAAAGCTTCATGGTTGCTTCTACATCTACCAAAGCCGCTCTCCTAAAGTAGATTGTTGCTGATCACACGCAAGATATCACATATGTCAAAGTTTATTCTTTTGGTAGTAGTATTTAACTTTTTGTTTAACAGTTTAGATTAAATCATTTGAGATCAATGGATGTCATTGATCTCGTATGCACTATATATAGTTTAGTTAGCTCTTTGTTTACACACGGTTCTTGATCACCTTGTAATAGTGTAACTTTGAGTTAATGCAAATAGTGTCGAGTATCTTATACTTCGTTGTTACTATCTTTATGTAATCAAACATTTACATTATACAAGTGAACTAAATTATGCTTAAGTAAAGTGAAATATAACTTCATTCCGTAATGTTATATATACCAGTAGAGAGTTTCTTGTTAAGTTAATATCTGATTAACACCGATCCTACAAGTGGTATCAGAGCTTTGGCTCCAACTTTAAAGACTTATAATGCTTCAAAGTTGATACTCTACTAGTTTACTTTACAAGCTTTGTTTTCGTCTTTCAAAAGTTTTTCAAAATGACTGAACTCAGTTTAGGATCTTCAAACGGCAACACTAACAAACCACCAATGTTCACTCCTGATGACTTTGACACTTGGAAACTCGGGATGGAAGGTTTCGTTAGGAGCCTAGATCGCCGTATATGGAAGTCCTTGACTGAAGGTTCGTATAGTCCCATGGTTTCATCAGCTGATGATGCAAAAGTCAAAATTCCAAAACCTCTAGATAAATACACAGAAATTGAATACGCTTCTCTTGGATTTGACTACAAAGCATATTGGACTCTACAGGCTGCATTTCCCAACTCCATCTTTAGTGGGTTTAAGGGATATAAGACTGCATATGGCCTGTGGAATGCTTTGAGTAAAATGTATGAAGGAACCAGTGAAGTTAAGGAAAACAAGAAAGATGTTTTGAAACAAAGATACGAAAATTTCACTTTCAAATCTGGTGAATCCATGACTAACTAGTATCTGAGATTTGTTTCTTTACTTGATGAACTACAAAAAGTAGATGTAAAACTAGAAAAAGTTGATGCAAACAGAACATTTCTACGTTCTTTTCCTTCAATGTGGACAGTTTACACTGTTAGCATCAGAGAATGTAAAGATCTGAAAATGATGAAGCTTAGTGAACTTCATGGTGTACTCAGTGCATATGAAATGGAAGTAAATCTTAAGCAAAACTCATTTTTTGAATCAACTCACTTGCAATCAACTGCTCTAGTCACTACTGATTTTCATAACCAAATATTTTAAACTCATCCTTCTATCAGTCACCTATAGTCATTTTCCCTGAGAAACCAAGGTGTCAAGACAGCTCTTCAAACTTGTTTGACAACTCTCATAATGCTCATTTAGCAACTGACTCATACCAAGGCTTCATTCGTGAAGACTTAGAATGCATAGGTGCTGATGACTTAGAAGAGATGGACATTTTGACCCAACTTTCTATGATGTCTGTTAGAGCCCAAAGATTTTACAAAAGAATAGGAAGAACCTACAAAGGAGCAAAAGTCACTTACATTGGCTTAGACAAAAACAAGGTGAAATGTTACAACTATCACCATCTTGGACACTTCGCAAGAGAGTGCTCACAACCAAGAAGAGAAGGACAAATTCAAGGTCATGTCCAAATGAAGAATCATGGTGGAAACAACCACATCAACTCAACAACAGCTCTGCTCACAGTTCCGGTCAGCAACCTACCCTACCAAAACCAACCGGAAGTTAAAACCATCAAAATGTTGTTGTTGCTGTAGGAAATCAAACTGAATGTGTAGAATGGGAAGACTTCATAGCTGAGTTTGAGCTAACTAATCATGCTTTGATGGCCAAACAAGACTCCACTTCAGATCAGGTAAATCATATTCCTTAAAAGGTTTTAAAAAACTTATGCAGCCCTGCATGCATTAAACAAGTGACAAAGTACAGAAATCACATCACTTATCTAATTGACGAAGTTTCAAATCTAAATGAGTTAAAGGAATGGTTTAGAAAAATTTAGTCATCTTACATTGCTAAAATTGCAAATCTGCACAAAGAATTTAAACAACTAAAACAAACCAACTATCTAAACTTAAAAGTTCAAGAAAAGAAACCAAAGATGCTAAGGCTGAGGTTGACACTCTTGAAATCAAACTGAAAGATGCTCTGTTCACTTGTGACAAACTTCAAACTGCAAAAAAAAAGCTGAAAAGTTATGGTTGGGAGAAATGTATGATAAAGCTGGTGTTGGTTACAACAATGTTGAACCACCAATTGAGTACTCACCTGCAATTGCACCGATTGAAGCTTTGAAAACAGACTGCAAAGTCAGTCTCACTGTTGATGACACCCCATCTCAGTCAAGCAATGAAAAATCTACTGAAACAAAAAAAACCTGAAGTCACTGATGCAAGCACATCTGCATCAGATGACGAATCAAGGATTTTAAAGCCATTAATTGTTGTACCACCCCTAACTATCTGTGAACCAAAAGATTCAAAAGTTGGAGGAAAACAACTTGAACAACCCAAGGGAAGTCAAACTCAAAGACTTGGTCAACTTACTTACAAACAGGTAACCAAAAGTGAGTCCCCTAGGAAAAGTGAGTTTTATGAAACCAGAGTTCTTGAATGCGAGTTTTGTGGTGAACAAGGACACTTAGCTACTAAGTGTCTATTCAATCTGTGCTACGGTAGAACTTCTCCAGTGAAGAGTCAAACAATGAAGTACTTTGGAACTAACAGACTTTAATCAGAAATGAAAGAAATGGTAGTTTTATAGTTTTGAAACAAAATCAGTTTCCGGCTGAAGTTCAAGCGGAACGACTTTCCGCTCGAACTCATGTTCAACCAGAAAACAGAAATCAACCCAGATCAGCCACTGCTCCGAAGCAGAGATCAAATATCCACTTTGCTGTTGGGTTTGAACATTTTGAAGCTCAAGGAAGAAGAAACCCCTCAAGAGGAAAGACCACCTCTAGAGAAAACTTTTCAAAAGGCAGAAAATCTAACCAACAGGAATTTGTTACTAGTTCAAGTTGAAGTCATTCTATTCTACTTCAGGGTGAAAACTTGAAACAAAACAATCATTTTTCACAAAGATTTTCAAAATCACCTGAAAGAACTAAGTTGGTCAACCAAGTACACAACTCAACCAGTGAGATGCCTAGGAAAGTGACCAGTAAGCAAAGAAAATTCAGGGAATACAGGGAAAGAAAAATTGTTGATAGAAGAAGTAACAAAAGTGAGAGTTTCAGTCAAGCAAGTACTCAATATGAGCACTTGCACCTTGATAATGATGATCTGCTCATAGATGCTCCAGTTTTAAATACTCTAGTACTAAAAGAGTATAAGTATAATGATGCTTATGGTAGACCCAAGACCACTCAGGCTTGGGTCCCTATAGAAATTGATCAATTTTGATATGTGTAGGTGCAGAATAAAGGCCAACATAGCCTATGGGAAGTAGACAGTGGATGCACTTGCCATATGACAGGGAATAAGCACATACTAGAAAATACAAAAAGAATCAATGGAGGACCAGTTGCCTTTGGAAGCATAAAAGGTCATATCTCAGCACAAGGAGATGTGAGTAATGGATTGGTAAGCTTTGATATAGTTAATTTTGTTGATACATTGAACTTTAATCTTCACAGTGTCTCACAGATGTGTGACAAGAATTTAAATTTGATGCTTAATAAGAGAGGGACCATAGTTCTCAAACCTGGTGTTAAAGTTCCTGATGAGCTAATCATGCTTAACGCACCTAGGAGAGATGGACTATACATCTTGGATATGTCAGTTGCTACACCTTTCTATGGCACTACCTATTTCATATCCAAAGCCTCAACTGATGAGTCTGATTTGTGGCACAGGAGGTTAGGGCATGTAAATTACAAGAACATGAACCGAATTGTGAATCTTGGCTTGGTTAAGGGTCTTCCTAAGAAGCATTTTACATGTTCTGAAAACTGTGTACCTTGTCTCAAGGGCAAACAACACAGAACCTCCTTCAAGCCAAAAGTTGAATCTTCTATCTCACAACCTCTAGAGCTACTACACATGAATCTGTTTGGTCCAACTAGAGTGATGAGTTTAGGGAAAAGGTCATGATGCTTTGTTATAATTGATGATTTTTCTAGGTACACTTGGGTTTTCTTTCTAAAAACAAAAGATGAAACTATCGAATTGTTGAAAACACTTGTGATCTCTTTAGAAAATCAATACAACTTGAAAGTCAAACCAATCAGATGTGACAATGGCACTGAATTTAAAAACCATGTTTTGAATTCATTTTGTGAAGAAAAGGGAACTGTTAGACAATTTAGTGCTCCTAGAACTCCACAACAAAATGGTGTTGCTAAAAGGAGGAATAGGACACTGATTGAAGTTGCTAGATCAATGTTAGCAGACTCTAAACTCCCAGTGATATTTTGGGCAGAAGAAGTGAACACTGCCTGTTATGTCCAAAACAGTATTTTAATTGTCAAAGGTAAGAATAAGACACCCTATGAGCTTTGGAGAAATAGGAAACCAAATATTTATTTCTTTAAGCCATTTGGTTTTCCTGTTACAATATTAATAACCAATGAGCTATTGCCCAAATTTGCTGAAAAAGCAGATTAGGGATATTTTGTTGGATATTCTGGTGTGTCTAAGGCATACAAAGTATACAACAAGAGAACCAATATTGTTGAAGAAACAATAAACGTGTCTTTCAATGAAAAATCTTCTAACAATTTTGAATCTCAGCCCACATGGTTATTTGATATTTAAGCACTAACTACGGCTTTCAACATAACTGTTGAGAAGCCTGTGAGTTCATCAGTACATGAACATAATTATTACAGGTCAGCTGATGATCATTGGAATAGCAACCATGCTGGAACCAACAAGAAGCCAATCTTCTTCTCTTCAATGAACATCAAACCTATCTTGGCTGATAATGGAAACAAACCATCTGAAATCATTCAAATCAATACTGAAGAAGTTCCGGTTGAATTCCAAGCGGAACCTGTTTCTTCGGTTCAAGTTTAACCAGAAAACAACATTTAAGCAGCTGTTGAGAACACTGCTTCAGGGTCAACTGAAACCTACAAATTCAAATGATGCCACATCAAATGAACTCAGTTTTAACCATCTGATTCAAAATTCAGACACCAGCTCTCAAGAAACAGTAGAAGTTTAAGATCCTGTATCAAACATTGGTGATATTGAGCTTGACCATGTGCTCCCTCGGCTCAATATACCCTCAATGGAAGAAGCCATGAGTTCCCTTTGTTTCAAGACAGAAGAATCAGCAAGAATCATCAAAGGCAAAATGTTATTGGAGATCTGTCAGCACCTGTGTTGACAAGGAGCATATCTTTTAATGCAAACATCTGCTTACATGCTGCATTTTTGTCTCAAGAAGTACCTCCAAGGTAGCTGATGCATTAAACGATAATGGGTGGGTAAAGGCAATGCAAGAAGAGTTTCTTCAAATCAACAAGCAGGAAAGTTTGGGAATTGGTCGACTTACCTGATGGGGCAGAACCAATTGGCACCAAGTGGGTGTTCAGAAACAAGAAAGATGATAGAGGAATTGTGATTAAAAGCAAAGCAAGACTTATAGTGCAAGGCTATGTATAGGAAGAGGGCACAGATTATGATGAAGTCTTTGCACCTATAGCTAGATTGGAAGCAATCAGAATCTTTCTAGCTTATTCAGCTTTCAAAGACTTTCAAGTATTTCAAATGGATGTCAAAAGTGCCTTCCTATATGGTTTATTGGAACAAGAGGTGTATGTTTGTCAACCTCCTGGTTTTAAGGACCTACATTATCCTAACAAAGTGTGTAAATCAAAGCTTTATATGGTCTCAAACAAGCTCCTAGGACATGGTATGAAACCCTTTCAAACTATCTCCTAGAGAATGGCTACAAGAGAGGAGCAACTGACAAAACACTATTTGTCAAGTGTGTTGGTAAGGATATGCTGATGGTACAAATTTATGTGGATGCTATTATCTTTGGTTCATCTAATATTGTTTTGTGCAAGTAGTTTGAAACATTGATGCAGTCCAAATTTGATATGAGTTCCATTTTCTGGCGTTAAATGAACGAAAACTGTATTAAATGTTGTGTGAACATTTATGTGCTTAACTGTGTTGACTTTAGCAAATTAGGGTTTTGTGTGATCAATCACTACTAGCATGCACGGAAATTTAAACGTTTCAAATTCTATGATTTTATGTGGAATTAAAACATATAAATACATATACATATGATTTAATGATTTTTATAATTTTGTCTAATTAAAGGATTTAATTACAATTCATTATTTATAATTATGTACTTTAAATATATGGAAGTTATAGATTTAAAAACCTATGATTTTATGTGAATTTAGAATAGAGAATTGAGAATTATTATTTATAATTTTAGGTAGTCGTTTAAGTGTATATCTTCTTATTAACGTCATACGTTTTATATATTTTGACGTTCCTCGTATATTCGTTGTTTATTTGTTCCTTCGTTAACCTCCGTTAGAGCCGTTAGATTTTTATAAAGACCTAGAGGGGTTATTTTGTCATTTCCCAAACATAGTTCTATTTAAGTAAATCTGGAGGGACCACCTTATATTTACCTCAAACCTGTTTCCTAGGATGTAAATTCTTGAGGGACTAAAAGTGTCATTTAATGAAACCTAATTTTAAATGGCAATTACAAGCATTCACTGAAAATCGGTGTCACCGATTCAATTCATCGCATTTCGGTTTCTTTTACTGGACCATCAATTGAGATTCAATTATATGTGAATATCATTACAATCACACATAGATTCACAACCCCTTTCTCCTCTCGCAATCTCTCCCTGTTCTCTCTTGTTCTTTTTTTTTGTTTTTCCGGCGACTCATCAAGAACCCACCGAATCACCACCATTCCACCTCATTTCGATCACCACTGTGATCGTGAGTACCGGAGAAGCAACCAGAAGCAAAGCGATTCGAGTTTCGTGACGACACTTGGTGTTCGCATCTAAGATTCGGGACTCGTTTCGGTGCATAAACTCGACAATCTCTCATCTTCGGTCAAGGTCATCATCTTTACACGTTAGTCGCACATTTTTATGCATTTTATTTGAGTTCGCGATTTTCCAGCGACCTCTCATCTCTCATCTCCGGAATTCTAGTGAGGAAGACGAAGTTCGGTAGATACAAGTTATATATTTTCGTTGCTGTATTAAAACCAGACGCCAATCTGGCACGCTTGGTTAGGGCTCTTGGTTTGCTCGCAGGAGGCGCGGGTTTGAGTCCCGGCCTCATCATTTTTTTTAGTCCTTTATTTCCTTTGAACTGTTCCTGATCGCTACATGTAAACAAAAGGATTCCGACTTGTTTTGAATTCCACTATCCTTCGTTTTTGGCGTTTATGTTAGACTTATAGTTTAGAACACACACTTATACATTTATGCTCATTAGGTGATTGATTGCTTGCACAAGACTCGTTCTTGCTACTTGATTTAACTGTTTATCTAGAAACTTTGTTGCACAACCTAAGGTGAGTTTCACGGCCCCATTTTACTATTTTAATCCTGTTGTGGGAGATTAACATGCATGACTTACACAACTGAGATAATTAGACTTTTCTATATCACTTGAAGTACTTGTAGCACATTGATACAACAAAGTCCTTCTTATTGTACCGTTAATATTAATGATGATAGCGGGAAATATATTATAGTACTACTGGGTCTGACAAACCCCACCCGGGTCAGTCGATCTGGAACGATTGGATATCGAACGGGTGTTATATTCATCCTAAACACAACAAGGCAAACTATAAACAACTGTTAGCTTCGGTGCCCATCAACGTGCGAAGTTTCATGTATATGGCCTAGCTAGCTATTTGATATATATTAGTGATTATGCTCTTACAACTTGACGTATTTTGAACGGTCAATTTAAACTGAACTTGAAATGTTACTAAACTGTTAAACCTGTGAACTCACCAACCTTTGTGTTGTCACTTTAGCATGTTATTTCTTAGGTCGCTAAACTGGATTGTCTGACACGAGCTAGGATGCACCACATAAGGATTATTATTGTCATGCATGCATCATAGACTCTAATACTTTTCAAAGTAATTATCTTTTGGTTTGCGCATGTTTTGGCGCTTGAACATCTATTACAACTTTTGTCGTCTACGCTTCCGCATTTCAAAACGCATTTACTTTGGTTTTACTTTTATATTGTATATATATTGTTCGTATGGCTAATGTGTTCGATCCTGGTTTGTCACGCTCCCTGCGGCGCGTTGTCGCGCGTGGGATTTTTGGGGGTGTGACAGATTTGTATCAGAGCCATTGGTTATAGTGAACTAGGTTTGCATTAGTGGACCGACTATAGCCTTAGTTACACCTTAGTCATTCACTCGAACACACACAGTAGTATTTGACTATTTGACTATGTGTTACTTGTAGTTATATATGTATATATATGGTATAAATGCAGACATTGCTGGATGGTTATCCGCTTCCCTATCATCCTCATCATCATCATCCCGATCCGTCACAAGTAGGGGGCTTTGGGTCCTACCCCGACTCATGGAAATCGGAGGATAACTTCCAAGGGCCACGTATATGGAGAACCAATTGTCGTTCGTGGAAGAGATAATGGCAACTAGAACTGGTATGAGTTACTTGTGGCTAGTTGGGTTCATCGAGAACAAGTGCCACCTACTTCAATAGAGCCTTCGACGACTCGGTTCTTTCTGTTGGAAATAGAGTGTCCTGACCTGACAAATTAATGAACCCGACCGATATTGACCCGTAAGAGTTACACCCGGGTCAACGGACTATTAAATCTAATTAATTGTTAATTAGTATTAAACGAACTAAATGGTGAATTAAATAAATATTAATTATTTATTTAATTAAAACGACAAAATTTATCGGTTCAAAATTACTCACTAAATAAAAGACGGACCGATCAGTTGTTACCGTATTAACAGACTGATGGGTTGGTGGATTAAATGGGAATTGCGACCGGGCCCAGTCCGTCAGGCTCTGGTCCGCGATTTTATATTAAAAGAAAGAGGGAGGAGGTGGATGAAAACACAAGTCACAAACCCTAATCTCCTCTCCCTCTCTCTGCGCCGATCCGAAGCCGAAGCCGGCTCCCGCCGTCTCCGCCTCCCGCCGTCGCCGCCTCTCCTCCGACCGCCGCCACCACCTCCACTGCAGCCTCCTTATGATCTCCGATGGATCCCCGTCTTGCCAGTATTTGCGCCCGACTCGAAAGCGAAGCCGCCGCAGCCCGAGCCGAAACCGAAGCCGCAGCCCGAGTCGCCGCTGCCGCCGCCGCTTCCTCCGCGCCGCCGCGCGACCACCGATTGGTGGTCCTCGCACTGCCGGCACAGCCGAGGCCACCGCGTCCGGTTCCGTCGTCGTGGCCCGCCCCCTTGTACCCGCCGACCACCGCCACCGTGTCACTTCCGGTCACTGGTGACGCGATCATCGTGGGGACCGTTCCGGTCACCATTCCGACGGAGGAAGTTTTGTCACCACCACCGGTGGTATCCCTACCATCACCGCCGCCACTACCACCGCCGCCGCCTATGGCCGCCGCCGCTGATGCCGCCGTTGACGATTTATCTCGAAGGTTCGAGTCAGACGTCATAGTTAGTCCTAGTGCAAGCCCGTTGAATCCGGGTGTCTCGAGCGGTTGCTCGGATCCCGCCAAGGTATATCTAATCCGTTAGATATTTAATTTGATTATTTATTTATTTATTTTAAATAAATATATTTATGTGTTTGTCGTGTCAGTGATTGATCCTGTTACAGTTGCGTCCGCGTTTTAATTTGTTTTTGCTGCCAAATTAATTTAGAATTAATTTAATTATTAAATCGGTTTTAAAAATAAAAATCGGTAACCCGGATCCCACTATAAATCCCAACAGTGGTATCAGAGCCATTATCACCGCGCGCAAACCATAATCGGTCTTTTCGTAACCGGTAGTTCGCAATTTCGACTTAAATCCAAATTGCGAATTAGAATTAATTTAATTATTTATTTTAATTCTAAGTAATTATTTATTGTGTGTTACGGCCGACCCCTCTGTATTTTGTATACATGTGTGTATATGTATTTGGCGTGATTTGTCATTCTCTGTTTTGGCCCAAGTTGTTGGCCCAATTGGTTGTTTTTGAATTTTGGTTTTTTGGACCCGGTTTTAGGGTTTCAAAGTTGTACAAATTTAGAGCTAGATTACTAGAAGTAGTTTTAGTAATTGTAAATTTGTATGTAACCAAAAGTCGAAGACTGGACACGCGCAAGAGGGATGTCAAAGCAAGTGGGAGCTGAACTGGATTCAAGATCGTACAGAGTTGCCATCTCGATCGTTCACCATTCTATTAATTTAATTTGTCCCTTATGATCTCGCTTGTATGGCTCGAGCGAGATCAAGACCTTATGTCGTTTAACACACAATATGCCATTCGCGACAACTTAGTAATTTTAATTAGGTTAAATTAATTTACTTGTCCCGAGTGGTGATAGGGTTTTATCGTTCGTGTCTAACGGTAATTAAATATTAAAAGTAATTAATATCCCTATATGGTAATTCTTAAAACGAATAGTTCGTGCCATCCTATCTCAAGTCGAACTTGGAATGTATTGACCGGAGCATCAGTGTTGGAGTATTTCAACACCACACTTGGTGCCGAGTGTACCTTCTAAGGTGAGGACATTGGAGTATTTCAACACCGTGTCATCACATCGACCATTTAGGATTACTATCGCTTTAAACGTATATGTCCGTGGTGTTGGAGTATTTCAACACCGCGCCACGGATGTATATTGCTAAAGTGGGCACGGATGATGAGGCTAAACGTATCGCAAAATATAATTGTATGTATATAGCGGCCTCATACCGAGAGTTGTGACTTGAGTCTCACAATTGACAATCGTTGTGAGTTTGTTTACACGGCTTTGCTCCTGAGGCTCATTTGGCGGTCTCAAGTAATGTCGTCTAAACGAATTCTCGATTTCTTAAAAATAAACCTTACCAACTTATTTTAAAGAAATATAAACATCGAAAATACTGATTAAAATTTACTTTGCTTATTTCAGAAGGCTAAAGAAAACTCACCTCCATTAAGTTCAATGGTACAACTCGACCCCTTCACTGAGACTAGCTTTCTCGCATGGCAGACCACCCTGAGGAATCTTTTAAGGCTCTTCGGGAAACTCTATGTCATTGACCGACCTATCGCGAGTATTCCATCTTACTTGTTAAATGAGAACTCGCGATCTGAGCTCCAAAAGCACATTGACGATGATAAGGACGTCACTGACCTGATGTTATCTAGCATGACTCAGGATTATCAGTACAATTTCATGGGGATGTCTGCTTATGACATCATTTGTAAACTCAAGGATTTATTTGAGTTAGGTCAGAGGACTGAGCGAGCCGATGCACTTTCACAATTCGTGAACTGCTCTATGGCTAACGACTCCTCTCCATACGATCATGTCATGCTGATGAAAGCGTATCGCGACAGGCTGATCGACCTTGGCTACTCCATCTCTGACGGGATGGCTCTTGATGTAGTACTCAGATCTTTGCCTGAACATTATCGTATTCTTGCGATTAATTGTTCGGCTCAGTCGATCGAGGAGGTTATTCCGTTGATACCCAACGTGAAGATCAGGACCACGCTGGACGTGCTCAGAGTTGCTAATACGAAGATCTCCAAAGCCAAGAAGGTTAAAGAAGGCAAAGGCAAGAAACCACAGGTGCAGCCTCCCGAGGAGCGCCTGTGCTATGAGTGCAACAAAATGGGACACTGGCATCGCAACTGTCCCGTTTATCTTACAAAGCTGAAGATGACCAAGAACCCCAATAAGGGTTGCTCATCAGGTATGTCAATAAATGTTATTGAACTTTTCACTGTTTCCTCCAATTCATGGGTATTTGATACTGGATGTGGTTATCACATTGTTAATGTTTTGCAGGAACCTGAGAAGTGGAAAAAGACAAAACGCGGATGCATGGACCTCATCGTTGGTGACGGGAAGATGGTCCCAGTACTTGCTGCTGACACTTATTCTTTTTCATGCTCTTCTGGCCTTATAGTTAATTTGTTTAACTGTTTATATGCACCTGGTTTATCCAGAAACATTATTTCTGTCTCTTCATTGTTTGAACAAGGATTTCGGTATAAATTTAATTGAAATGTGATTTCTGCTTACCTTAATAATATCTTTTATTTCGAGGCTAAACCTCGACATGGAATATATGAGATAGATGTTCAAACAAACGACCAGCTCTATCATGTTTCTAAAAGAAACAAAGCTGACAGTAACGAATCCTCGTTATGGCACCATAGACTTGGTCACATAAGCAAGGCCTGCATTAACAAGTTGCAAACTGCTGGCATTCTCGAATCCCAAGATGCAGATTCCTTCGATGAGTGCGAGTCGTGCTTATCTGGTAAATTAACCAAGTCACCCTTCACCCACGCAGGTGAACGGGCCCAAGGCTTGTTAGGCATTATTCACACCGACGTGTGTGGACCCTTTCGAACCGAGACGAGAAATCGTGAACGGTACTTCGTGACTTTCATCGATGACTACAGCAGATATTCCTACGTCTATCTGATGAAACATAAACATGAAACTTTTGAAAAGTTCAAAGAGTTTCAAAACGAAGTACAAAATCAGCTTACTCAAACTATTAAAATACTTCGATCCGATAGAGGCGGTGAATACCTAAGCACCGAATTCCTGAATCATCTGAAGGAATGTGGAATCGTTTCACAACCTACTCCACCTGGCACACCCCAGTTAAATGGCGTTAGTGAAAGGAGGAATCGAACTCTGCTTAACATGGTTCGATCGATGATGTGCAGGATGACCTTGCCACATTCCTTTTGGGGATATGCCATGTTAACCGCCGCTCGCCTAATAAATCTGGCACCGACCAAGAAAGTAGGGAAGACCCCATATGAGATATGGCATGGTTCTCTTCCTAAATTATCATACCTAAGGGTATGAGGATGTGATGCTTATGTCACCAGTGAATCTGACAATAAGCTCGATCCCCGAGGCGAAAAGGTAACTTTCGTTGGATACTATTGTAATACCGGATATTACTTTTACCATCCAGATGCAAACACAGTTTCCATCAAAAAGAAAGGTAAATTCCTTGAGAAAGAATTTCTTGCTCGAGGAATAAATAGTGATCTAGTGGATCTTGAAGAAATTCGAGATACACCTAACCCTGAGACGGTCGCTGTGTCTGACTGACAAGTTGTTGTCGCACCATCAGACCGAAACACAAGAACAAGCGTTCGTAGGAGCGAACGAACACGATATGAACCTGATAGATACCTTGGATATTATGAGGCCTTCGACGTTATGTTAATAGCCAATTCTAACGATGAACCTATTAACTACAAACCTGCTATGTCAGATCCGGAATCTGATAAATGGCTTGAAGCCATGATCACTAAGATGCAATCCATGCGTGACAATCACGTCTGGGACATGATTGAGCTACCCCCCGGCACACGGGCAGTAGGGAGCAAGTGGATCTTTAAAAGAAAAACTGACATGCATGGAAATTTGCAAACCTACAAGGCACGACTTGTAGCAAAAGGTTTCACTCAAACCCAAGGGATTGACTATGTTGAGACTTTTTTGCCAGTTGTCATGATCAAATCAATCATGATTCTTCTTGCCATAGCCGCATACCATGATTATGTGATATGGCAAATGGAAGTTAAAACCGCCTTCCTGAACGGACAACTCGAAGAGGATGTCTACATGGTTCAGCCTGATGGTTTTGTTGATCCAGAGAATCCAAACAAGGTTTGCAAGCTAAGCAAGTCCATTTATGGACTCAAGCAAGCATCTCGAAGCTGGAATCTTCGTTTTGATCAAAAGGTCAAAGAGTTTGGTTTTGATCAAAATAAAGATGAGCCTTGTGTTTACAGAAAGGCAAGCGGGAGCGCTGTATCGTTTCTCGTACTATACGTGGACGATATACTGATCATAGGAAACAACATACCCATGCTTAACGATGTTAAAAAATGGCTTTCATCTTGTTTCGCTATGAAAGACCTTGGAGAAGCCGCTTACATTCTGGGAATTAAAATTCACAGATCGAACTAAGCGCCTTTTGGGACTCAGTCAAAACACATACATTGATAAGATCATAGCTCGGTTCAACATGAGTAATTCCAAGAAGGGAACCGTTCCCATGACTAAGGGAACAATCTTGGACAAATCTCAAGCACCTAAAACGGAGCGCGAGATAAGCCAAATGGCAATGATCCTATTTTCCTCTGCTATTGGATCTATCATGTATGCCATGCTCTGCAAACGACCGGATGTCTCGTATGCATTGAGCGTGACAAGTCAGTACCAACAGACGCCAGGACTAGCTCACTGGACGGCTGTAAAGAACATACTAAAATACTTGAGAAACACCACTGATATGTTTCTCGTATACGGAGGTGTTGATGAAGAGCTCACTGTAAGATGTTACACTGACGCTAGTTTTTAGACTGACCGAGATGACTCTCGCTCACAGTCGGGATTCGTATTCACTCTTAACGGAGGGGCTATTTCTTGGAGAAGCTCAAAACAGCCAGTAGTAGCTGATTCTACTCTTGAATCCGAATACATAGCCGCCTCAGAAGCTGCTAAAGAAGCCGTGTGGATGAAGAAATTCATATCCGATCTCGATGCTATGCCAAGTATCAGGCAGCCTATCGAGATGCTGTGCGATAACACAGACGCTATAGCTCAAGCCAAAGAGCAAGGGTCTCATAAGAAGGCCAAGCAAGTCTTGAGGAAATTCCACTACATAAGAGAAGTAGTCGATAGAAATGAAATCAAAATAAGCAAAGTACACACAGATCAAAACTTAGCTGATCCCTTTACTAAGCCTATGACTCAGGAGACTCATATACGCCACAGAGAAGCGATAGGGCTTAGGTTAGCTAAAGAAATGTTTTGATTCGGTATTTGGTTGTGTGAACACCAACAGTTATCTGTATTATTCTTATTCCATCTGATTTATGCAATAATGAATTACATAACTGTGTTCAATATTTATACGTTTAATCCATGGACAATAAGTTCTTGTCGTAAATGTCCATAGTCGATTAGTTAGTGGGAGCTATACTAAATTAAGACTATTGTGACTATTTGAGCCTTAAAGTTGTTTAACGTTCAAACTCACGAACCTCATTGGTGAATGACGTTGGACGTAACTCGCATCATGCAACGCAAACATGGAAGTCTTGCTTGCTTGATTAATGCATGCTCTAATGTATCCTTAGACCTGAGACGCATATTCGAACTCCCTTCTACTAAAGAACATTCTTTGATTATAGCCTAACGTTGTCTCGTAACTGCCAGCCATAACGGTTATTTTTGGGAATGGCTCTGAGGTTTAGTGGGAGGTGTATGCCTCAACAAGGGATTCTGTACTCTTGCTTCGGCAACAGTTAGACATAAAGGCGCCCTCGTTGGTTCCAAGTAATAAGTGTGAGGCCTCACCCAAACTTACTGTTTGTTTTTTGGATCACTTCGAATTGTATCGAGAACGAAAATCGATGTATAAAATATGAGAGTCCATGTCTCATAATTCATCAATGTCTTATACAGAAAGGAACATATGACAATGAATGCACAATTCATAAGTCTGCTCGATGGTCAATCAGATATACTTTGGCTGACGACTTAAAGTGTCAATATTAGTTGGTGTAGCCATGCATAGCTAGAGTGCCTCTGACTGCGCTCGTTAAACTGTCGCGTTCAGTCCAAGTGGGAGACTGTTGGAAATAGAGTGTCCTGACCCGACGAATTAACGAACCTGACCGATATTTACCCGTAAGAGTTACACCCGGGTCAACGGACTATTAAATCTAATTAATTGTTAATTGGTATTAAACGAACTAAATGGTGAATTACATAAATATTAATTATTTATTTAACTAAAACGATAAAATTTATCGGTTCAAAATTACTCGCTAAATAAAAGACAGACCGATCAGTTGTTACCGGATTAACAGACTGATCGGTTGGTGGATTAAATGGGAATCGCGACCGGGCCCAGTCCGTCATGCCCCGGTCCGTGATTTTATATTAAAAGAAAGAGGGAGGAGGTGGATGAAAACACAAGTCACAAACCCTAATCTCCTCTCCCTCTCTCTGCGCCGATCCGAAGCCGAAGCCGGCTCCCGCCGCCACCGCCGCTCCTCCGACCGCCGCCACCACCTCCACCGCAGCCTCCTTATGATCTCCGATGGATCCTCCGACCGCCGCTCCTCCGACCGCCGCCACCACCCAACACCTCCGCCGATCCGAGCCGAAGCCGCAGCCCGAGCCGAAGCCGCAACCCGAGCCGCCACCGCGGCTCAAGCTGTCGCCGCCGCCGCCGCTTCTTCCGCACCGCCGCGCGACCACCGACCAATGGTCCTCGCGCAGCCGGCACAACAGAGGCCACCGCGTCCGGTTCCGTCTTCGTGGCCCGCCTCCTTGTATCCGCCGGCCACCGCCACCGTGTCACCTCCGATAACCGGTGACGCGATCATCGTGGGGACCGTTCCAGTCACCATTCCGACGGAGAAAGTTTTGTCACCACCACCGGTGGTATCCCTACCACCGCCACCGCCTATGGCCGCCGCCAATGATGCCGCCGTTGACGATTTGTCTCGAAGGTTTGAGTCAGACATCACAGTTCGTCCTAGCGCAAGCCCGTTGAATCCGGGTGTCTCGAACGGATGCTCGGATCCCGCCAAGGTATATCTAATCCGTTAGATATTTAATTTGATTATTTATTTATTTATTTTAAATAAATATATGTATGTGTTTGTCGTGTCGGTGATTGATCCAGTTACAGTTGCGTCCGCGTTTTAATTCGTTTCCGCTGCAAAATTAATTTAGAATTAATTTAATTATTAAATCGGTATTAAAAATAAAAATCGGTAACCCGGATCCCACTGTAAATCCCAACACTTTCTACCTGAACTGCCATATGCCATTGAATGAGTCATCGCGGCAATGGTCTCTATGTTTGACTGCGCGCTCAGGGACATTAGGAGGCTATTTGATACGGTCGCATAGCTGCTATAAAATGGGGCTAGCACTATTCAGAAAATTGCCACCCTTGAGGAAACATTGAAGGGGACTAATGAGCGTCAGACTGAGCATCATGTGACACTGAGTGACACATATTATCAGCTTGAGTTGGATAGGCAGGCTGAGCCTCTGGCGGAACCGGTTGAAGAACCTATTGTGGAGGACCCCGAGGAAGAACCTGAAGAGGATCCCGAGGAAGAACCTGAAGAGGATCCCGAGGAAGAACCGGAGGAGGAGATGCCTGATGCATCCAGTGATCATGATAGCTCTTGAGTTATTTGTTTTCACTTTTGTTTGTTTTGGTTGTTTGTTTTATCGGGAGGATGTTCCCAAGACTATGCATTTTGAATTTTGAATTTCTGTTGGATAATTTGTGAACGAGTTGCATTTTATTTAAAATGGGATTTACTATTTAATATGTGATTGTCTCTTGTGAAGTAAATTATTACCTAATCAGTTCAAAGGGACTAAAGGAACTATTAGCCTACTCCACTGGATTGAAAACTTGGAATCTGCATTTGAAATGTGCAACTGTCCTGAGGCTAGTAAGGTGAAATTTGCCACGGGTACTTTAGAGGGACCAGCTCTCACCCGGTGGGACACAGAGGTGCAAATGCAAGGAATTGAGGAAGCTAATGCCATGCCCTGGGATGAATCAAAGAGTTGCTACAAGAAGAGTATTATCCACGGGACGAGATCCAGAAATTAGAAACTGAGCTGTATAATCTCAAGATGGAGGGGTCTGAAATTGAATCTTACACTACTCGTTCAAATTCTCTTGTGAATTTGTGCCCTAGAATCGCCACACCTGCTTACCGAACAATTGACCCAAATCCAGGGAATGGTGACTGCCTCAAACCCTGTGACCGTTCTTGATGTTGTAAGGATTGCCAATAGGCTCATGAATCAAGCAGTTGATCAAGGAGTCGTACCTCCTAGAAAAGGAACTTCTGGAGCCTCCGACAACAAAAGAAAGTGGGATAATTCTGGGAATCAGTCTGGAAACAAATCTTCCAGTCAACAGAACCACCAAAATCAGAATCGCAAGTTTGATAATTCTAGGAATTTCTCCTCGAACAACCAGAAGCAGAACAATCAAGGCCGAGGCGACTAAGGAGGATCATCGTACATGGGAAATTCCCCACATTGCAACAAGTGTGGTTTCCATCACTATGGTGCGTGTGACTCTTATGTGTGTGCAAATTGTGGAAAGAAGGGTCATCAGTCCAAAACCTGCAGGGTTAAGAACAATGGGAAACAAGTTCAGGATGCTGAAGCCCCTAAAGGTTGTTTTAATTGTGGGAAAGAAGGCCACATAAAAACAAATTAGCCCCAGCTGAACGGTGGAAGCAACAACAACTATAAAAAACAATAACAATAACACTGGGAATCGTAATGGCAATAATAACAACAACAATGGGAACAATGGAGGAAGTGGTGCCAAAGGTAGAGCTTTTGTTATAGGCTCGGGAGATGCCAGAGCAGATCCAAATGTCGTTACCGGTAAGTTTTCTCTTAATGGATACTATGCACTAGTCTTGTTTGACACTAGTGCTGATAGAAGCTTCATATCTACTAAATTTAGCAATATGATAAATGCCAACTTGACTCCTTTAGAAGCTAAATACGTATTTGAACTTGCTAATGGTAAACTTGTTGAGTCTACCCATATAGTTAAAGACTGTAAATTGGAAATGGTTGGCCATAAATTAGGAATAGATCTTTTGCCCATCTCTTTGGGAAGTTTTGATGTTACTGTGGGAATGGATTGGCTATCCAAGTTTTGAGTCTACCTATCTTTGGGAAGTTTTGATGTTACTGTTCGAATACCATTTCCTAGTGGAGAATTGCTCTCGGTCCAAGGAGAAAAGTGTGGTACTGTTATGGGTGTGATGGTACTCCATCACCAGAGGACCCGACACCTGTGGACTACACACCATCACCTGAGGATCATGTACCATCTAGCCCCGAGACTGAGGGAGCTACCGTCGGTACCATTCGTGAGACACTCCTCCCTCATGGTTTCCTGAGCCCTATTAGACGTAGGACCTCTGACGATACCTCCGACCACCTTGCTCCCACCGCCACTGCTGGCGGTGTGGCCCCGATGAGTGCTTGAAGCACCGCTGATCCTTTCACAGGCCGCGGCCGGTCTGTGAAGACCTATGTCGCCACACCTGGTGGCGGCAGACGGGGATTCACCCGGGGAAGGGCACCTGGCCCATCCCGGACTCGGGAGGTTGGACGCACCCGTGATGACACTTCTCCCAAGAGGCGATATGTGTTTGAGTTGCCCCATCTTGCATGGATACCAGGCCAGGTCCAGCACTGGCGGATGATCGAGGAGTTCCCGAGCTGTTATGCTCGTGGAGAGTCCTCACTTCCCGACCCATCCCGTCGTCTACCTTTAGGGATCTCGCCATTCACAGACGAGCCGATATCTGATACAGTACCACTCATAATTACTCGCCTGAGGCGTATAGAGACGCCCTAGGGGAGCTTGACGTGGATGTCCGCCAGTTACCTACCACACCTGAGATGACCCGCCTTAGGAACCAGATGTCTGCGTTGATCAGACGCATGGGCGATACTGATAGCGCCATGGGGTCCCTTCACGCCAACATGACTGGAGTCAGCATGTCCACCACTGATCTGCTCCTCTCCCATGAGAGCCTGCAGAGGAGAGTCGCAGCGCTGGAGTTTGTATCCGGACGACTCCTCGCCACCCTCCATGCCCTGACTCATGCCCCGCCCTTTTACTACATGCCTCCTGGTCCTCCACCACCTCCACCAGCATTCTAGGTAGATGTGACCTAGTACCTTTTGATAGCCGTTTTATAGATGAAACATGTTAACTCTTGATTATGATCGGGACTGCGAGCCCACGTGAAAACTTGTTTATTTTGGATGTGTTTCGTCTGTAATATGGTAACAAACTATGACTGATGTATGACTTTGGTTAAAATGATATGGAAATCTTTTGGTATGATTATGGTTGATGTTTTATGGTTATGTTACTATCATGTTATGGTTATGTAGTTTATATTGTTATGATTGCTATGATACGTTATGTTACTCCATCCTTCCTATCTTATGTTTCTTGGTTGAGTTTGCGTGTAAAATGTTATGGCAATCGATGTATGTCGTGGCAGTTATTCTCGAGCATGTAATAACCCCATCTACATATTATCTAAACTTTCCTTTATGTTGAAAATTGTAACTTAAAGCAAAATCATGCCACCAAGACGCCGAACCACCAGGAACACTTCACCTCCTTCGCCTCCTCCTCCTATGACTGCTGAGGAAATCGAGGAGATGATTGCTAATCGTATAGCAGAAACTGTTGCCGCCGCTGAAACCCAACGTCAGAACGACAATGGGGCACGCGATAAGAATGAATTAACCAATGTTAGAAAAACACTCGATTACAATTTTCCTAAATTGTATTCAACGTTTCAATCTAACAATTGCAGGCCCCCGCGAATGTTCATACAAGGACTTTATGAACTGCAAACCCTCGAATTTCAAGGGTTCTGAAGGCGCTGTTGGTTTAGTTCGCTGGTTTGAGAAAATGGAGTCCGTCTTCCGCATAAGCAACTACCCTGAGCAGTACATGGTCAAGTATTCCACCTGCGCACTGACTGATAGTGCTCTGACTTGGTGGAACTCTCATGCTGATGCTATGGGAACTGATTTGGCTTACGCCATGACTTGGGACGAGCTCAAACAACTGCTTCGCGATGAGTACTGCCCTAGAGAAGAGCTTCAGAAACTCGAAGCTGAGTTCTGGAACCTAACTATGAATGGAGCCAACATTGCTGGCTATACCAAGAGGTTCCGTGAGCTCGCTCATCTCTGTCCGACCATGATCACTCCTCTTTACAAGAAGATCGAACGGTACATTTGGGGACTTGCACCTCATATCCAGGGGAATGTCCTTTCCTCAAATCCTCAGACTTTTCAGGATGCTGTGCGCCTGGCACACAACTTGGTTTACCAAGCCAACCGTCAAGGTGTGAACCTTAGCAAGAAACAGTCTGAGAGCAAGACCACTGAAGCCAGTACCACTCCTTCCACCAACAAGAAGCCTGACAACAATAGAAAGCGCGGATTCTGGAGGAATCGCGAGGAGACGACCCCTGCTAAGGAAACCGAACCAACAAAGGTTTATGCTGCTACAACCTCTACCCATGCTGTCCGGAAGACTGGTTACACCGGTGGTGCGCCTCTCTGCAACAAATGCAATCTCCACCACACCCTCGATTGCGGGAATGCCTATTGCAACATCTGCAAGACCAAAGGACATGTGGCACGTGATTGCCCAAAGCGCACCTGCCACGGATGTGGAGCCACCGGGCACTACAAGAAGGACTGCCCGAAGGCAGGAAACCAGGATCCGAATCAGGCTAGAGGAAGAGCCTTTGTAATCAATGCCGGAGATGCTCGCCGTGACCCCAACACGATGACGGGTACGTTTCTACTAAATAATCATTATGCTTCCGTTTTATTCAATACTGGTGCTGATAGGAGCTTCGTGTCTACCGAGTTTGGCCAATTACTTGAAATTACCCCTGTTGCCTTAGACACTAAGTTCACAGTAGAATTAGCAAACGGAGAATTAGTAGAAACTGGTGTAATCTATCAAAATTGCTCACTAGAACTCTCCGACCATTCCTTCAGCATTGATTTGATGCCTGTAGAATTAGGAAGTTTTGACGTTATCATCGGTATGGATTGGTTATCAAAGAACCGTGCGGAAATCATGTGCCATGAGAAAATAGTTAGGATGCCACTTGCAGATGGCAACACTCTAAACGTACAAGGCGAAAAGAGTGGAACCCAACTAAACCTCATATCTAGTATGAAAGCATGGAAGTTCCTTCGTAAAGGATGCCATGCCATACTAGCACACGTGACTGAAAATAAACCAAAGGAGAAACGCGTGGAAGATGTTCCTGTTGTCCGCGAATACCCGGAAGTCTTTCCCGAAGACTTGCCAGGTTTACCCCCAACACGAGAAGTAGAGTTTCGCATCGACTTGGCACCCGGTGCCGCCCCCGTAGCCAGATCTCCGTAACGTCTGGCACCTTCTGAAATGCAAGAGTTATCTAGTCAATTACAAGAATTGCTAGATAAAGGCTTCATCCGTCCAAGCCACTCACCATGGGGAGCCCCCGTGCTATTTGTCAAGAAGAAAGATGGAACATTTCGGATGTGCATCGACTACCGGGAGCTAAACAAGCTGACTGTGAAGAACCGTTACCCGCTTCCCAGGATCGACGACCTATTCGATCAACTCCAAGGATCGAGCTTCTACCCTAAGATCGATCTGAGATTAGGATACCATCAACTCAGAGTTAGAGATGAAGACGTTTCGAAGACAGCGTTCAGAACACGCTATGGCCATTATGAATTTCTCGTAATGCCATTTGTTTTGACAAACGCACCGGCTGTGTTCATGGATCTAATTAACCGCGTATGCAAACCTTATCTGGATAAATTTGTTATCGTGTTCATTGACGATATCCTTATCTACTCCCGTAGTAAGGAAGAACACGAACAACATCTGAGGCTTATCCTGGAATTATTGAAGAAGGAAGAACTCTACGCGAAATTTTCCAAATGCGACTTTTGGATTCGCGAAGTTCACTTGCTGGGTCATGTGATAAACGATCAAGGAATCCACGTGGATCCCACAAAAATTGAAGCAATCAAGGATTGGAGCACTCCCACGACTCCAACCAAGATTCGACAATTCTTAGGTCTCGCTGGCTATTATCGTCGATTTATCGAGAACTTCTCGAAGATAGCTCAGCCACTGACCGCTCTAACCCAGAAAGATAAGAAGTTCATATGGGATGCCAAAACCGAAGCAGAATTTCAATTACTGAAGCAGAAGCTATGTGGTGCCCCGATTCTATCACTACCCGATGGGATCGAAGACTTCGTTGTTTACTGCGATGCCTCGCATCAAGGTCTAGGTTGTGTACTAATGCAACGAGAGAAAGTCATCGCCTACGCATCACGACAACTGAAGATTCACGAGAAGAATTATACCACTCATGATTTGGAACTCGGAGCCGTTGTCTTTGCTCTCAAAATCTGGAGGCACTATCTTTATGGTACCCAATGTACCATATTCACCGATCATAAAAGCCTCCAACACATTTTCAATCAGAAGGAATTGAATATGAGACAACGCCGATGGGTGGAACTGCTAAATGACTACGAATGCGAGATTCGTTATCATCCAGGCAAGGCTAACGTTGTAGCCGATGCCTTGAGCAGGAAAGAGCGCGCCAAACCACTTCGTGTTCGAGCCTTAAGTATGACCATACACTCGAATCTCACATCACAAGTGCGTGACGCTCAGATTGAAGCTCTCAAACCAGAGAACCTAACTGGAGAAGGTTTACGTGGAATGGAGAAGCAACTAGAAGAGAAACCTGATGGAACCAAGAACTTCATGGATAGGCTATGGGTACCTATCTATGGAGGGTTAAGGCAATTGATTTTCGATGAAGCCCACAAATCGAGATAGCCGCCTATATCGGCAAATGCCTAACATGTTCGAAGGTCAAAGGCGAGTACCAGAAGCCCTCTGGATTGTTGACTCAACCGGTGATCCCTGAATGGAAATGGGAAGAGATATCTATGGATTTTATCACAAAATTGCCTAAGTCAAGATCCGGTTACGACGCTATCTGGGTGATAGTCCATCGATTGACGAAGTCAGCACACTTCTTACCGATCAATGAGAAGGATAAGATGGATAAGCGAGCCAAACTTTACATAAAGGAAATCGTCTCATACCACGGTGTGCCCAAATCCATCATATCCGACCGAGACAGTCGATTCACTGCACACTTCTGGAAATCTCTACAGAAAGCTTTGGGTACTCGACTCGATATGAGTACTGCCTACCATCCACAGACAGATGGCCAAAGCGAGAGAACGATCCAAACACTTGAGGATATGCTGAGAGCATGTGTGATAGATTTTGGACCCAAGTGGGACGAGCATCTCCCTCTTGCCGAATTCTCTTATAACAACAGTTATCACACCAGCATCCAAGCCGCCCCTTTTGAAGCACTTTATGGGAGAAAATGTAGATAACCACTCTGCTGGACTGAGATTGGAGACAGTCAGATAACTGGTCCCGAGTTAATCTTTGAAACGACTGAGAAAATCTTTCAAGTCCGTGATCGTCTAAGAGCTTCCCGAGACAGACAGAAGAGTTACGCCGACAACCGACGCAAACCCCTGTCCTTTAAAGTGGGTGATCGCGTCATGCTAAAGGTGTCACCTTGGAAAGGTGTCATCCGGTTCGGCAAACGGGGAAAGCTTAACCCTCGTTATATTGGTCCCTTTGAAATCATCGAAACCATCAGGCCGGTAGCTTACCGTTTAAATCTGCCCGCCGAGCTAAGCATCGTTCACAATGGCTTTCACGTTTGTAATCTTAAGAAATGTTTATCTGATGAAACGCTCATCGTCCCGCTTGATGAAATTCAAGTGGACGAGACCCTACACTTCATTGAGGAACCCGTGGAGATACTTGACCGAGAAATTAAAAAGCTGAAGCATAGCCGCATTCCCATAGTCAAGGTACGATGGAACTCTAGACGAGGTCCGGAATACACTTGGGAACGCGAGGATCAAATGCGCCGAAAGTATCCACGTCTGTTTGAGAACGTCGCATCCACCAGTAACCAAAGCTGAATTTCGGGACGAAATTCTTCTAACTGGGGGAGAATGTGACAACCGGACCAAAAATCAGGTCAACTCTCTCTCCGTTGACTTTTGTTGACTTTTATTATGTGATAATTATGTGACTTCTGTTTTTTTTAAAACCGCATGAGTTACTACGTTTAGTTAAATGATTAACTGATTTAAATTTCGCGTTAAATAACTATGAAATATGAACGTTTCATGTTATTATCAATGGAACTTTAATAATAAAAAAATTAAATATAAAATTTGATATTTTATATTTTATCAAACCAATTCAAACTGTTAAAATGTTTTATGAATTTAAAATGTTGTGAAACACGTTACGTTGTCAAGACTTTAGCCAAAACAATATCCTTTAACTCTATTGGGCCCAGTAAAGCCCAATATGCCCAAATCAACCCGGATCGACCCGAAAATTTAACCGATGACTCACATTGACGCGCCGAGTATTTTTCCAAACCGGAAACCCGACCCGCGGCCCAGAACACATTGGGCCGAACCGGCCCAATCCCTTTCTTTTACTCACGGCCCAATCCGTTTGCGGCCCAACCCGATCCCAAATGGGCTTCGGCCCAATGCTCCTCGCAAACCCGATTGGGCTTCGGCCCGATCCACCTCGCGAACCCGACTGGGCTTCGGCCCAGCCTCCTCTCCAAACCGAATGGGTTTCGGCCCATTCTCCCTTTCTCATCTCGATTGGGCTTCGGCCCAATTGTAAACAAATAAAATAATTTGTTTAAAGCCCACTAAGTTTTATAAATTTTATAAAACTAACTCAACCCTTTAACCCACTAATATTTTATACGATTTGGATTTATAACTTTTATAAAAATAAAAACCATCTTTCAATTGGATAAAATATACTTGGGTTATATTTTAAAAAATTATGATTTTTATAAACTCCTAAACACCATTTATATTATAAAAGTGTTAAAACTTTTATAAAACACTTAAAGATTTATAAAAATTATCAACCTACTCTTGGATTAAGCTAGAGAGCTTGTATGTGTGACAACACACCATTACCCAAAGGATTAGAAGCCTAAGTATGATTATAAAAAGGGAGACAAGCCACCCTTGGTTCCCCCACACCCAACCAACTCACTTCACCACTCTCTCCCTCTCCCTCTCTTGGTTTGGCTGCCCCACCACCGAAACCACCACCACAGCCGACCGGCTGCCACTGTCCGCCGCCGCAGCCCACCCGCCGGTCACCCCAGCCCCGTCGCACGCCGCCCCAGCCCCGCCGGAAACCGCCACCACCCTCCATTCTCTCGGTTTACTCTCACACCCATTGTGAGTGTTCTAAACCCATTTCTTCTATGTTTTCTATCATATTTCACCACCCAAATGAAAACCCCAAGTCTTGACAACTAACCATCATGATCTAAATCTTAAATCTCTTATGTTTGAATGCTTGGTTTGCAAGAACAACTAACACAACTCTTCCTCTTAACCCCCCATTCTTTTAAGATCATTTGGTGAAACACATTGTGAACCCTTTTGGATAGTAGCATATGTGCACCTTGATCATGCTTATGAAATCCAAGGATTTCATAGTTAGTTGCTTGCAAATCCTAAGCCTCTTCATGTTT
>JBCNJP010000010.1:63886074-64046933 GCA_039602395.1 Deinandra increscens subsp. villosa | reverse complement strand
TCATTTTACACAAAAACGAGACTCTATTTTTGGGTTTTTGAGAAAAACATGTAAGCAAAGAAAATTGATCAATCAACACGGATATTTTTCTGTTTTAGAAATCAGAAATCGCAGATTAGAAAGATGTTTCAGGAAATTTAAATTAAGCAGAATACTCCTCCATCAACAACTTTGCAATCGTCGATAGGTCTTCTAGAAGTACCTGCACACTGGTCAAACTAATTAGTCCAAAAATGACCCGAAGCGAATCGCTTCTGGTCGACCAGTGTCCTTGTTTTGTTTAGAAACCACCTTAGGTTTCCATTGTTGTTGTTTTGGTAATTCAGTTTTTGATGAAACAATCACAGGTGACTGTGATGGAGAACCTACATTTTGAACCTTTGAAAACATTGGAACAAAACGTTTTTGTTTATGAAAGAATGTAGGTTTAATTTCATCAAAAACTCTGCCTTGTTCATCAAAGAACTTTGGTGTGGCAGGTTTACCAAAAACTGATTTCTTGTGAAATCTTTGGGGTGAATCAGCAGGTGATGGACAATCTTTTGCCATATGCCCTGGACGACGGCAAATATAACAAATTCTTGTCGTTTTATCCCATCGGTGATGTACCTGCGAAGAACACACATGAATATCTCTAACATGATCAGAATGAGAATCATATACCTGATGCCTGTGATCATGTACCCATTTAGATGTAGGGCTTAGAGATTGAGAACTTTCAGAAGAAATGGTTGCTTTCACAAAGACCTCAGCAATCTTCCGAGCATCAACACAATGAAGTGGAAATTCTTTGTCAGAAAATAATTGATCCGAACCCTTGAGTTTGTAAAACCGCTCGGGTTGAATTTTATCAGCTTGAAAAACTTCCTTCTTCACTTGCTTCATCTTTAATTTCTTCAAATCTTGAGATGATGATGCTGGAACCTTCTCAGCTTTGTTTTGCATCCTGTGAAAACCCAATCCTTCATGTTTTCCAGAAATCTTCTCCTCAGAAGAACAATGTCCATTCTTTGCTAATCGAGAAAATTCAGCTTTTACTTCAGTAACATTCTTTTGATCATAAAAGATCTGGTCATCAAACTCAGGTTGAGACAGAATCTTGTCACTAGAAGTAGCTGATGTCTCATTATCAGCAGAAGATGAACCAGTCACAAACTTTGGTGCAGGAGAAACCCCAGATTTCTTTTCCTTCTTTTTCTTATGCTTCCTGTTCTTCTTCTTCAGCACAACTTTCTCATCCTCAGCAGTAGATGACGAAACCTTTGAATAATCAAATTCGTCAATTTGTTCCTTCACTTCTTTGACAGCTTCTTTGATATGAGCAGGGGGTGATGCAGTCTTATCAAACATTTTCTCAAAATTCGCATCATTAGCTAAGAAGCTTGTGAAGACTTGAGAATTTGAAACATTATTAAGCAATCGATTAGCATCAAGAACTTGAACCTTCAGATCAGAAATTTTCTGTTGAGCCTCAGCAAATTCTTTTTCTTTAGCAATCAATCTCTTTGCAACCTTGTGAGTTTCAAATTTTTGCAAACGCAGATTATCAAGTCCTTCATGTAATTCCTTCTTCAATTTATCCTCGTTTCTCTTTTGAATCTCTAAATTTGCAGCTTGAACTTTATTAACACGAACTAACTCCCTCTTCTCATCTAACAATTTTTCCATGTCAACTTGATACGCTTCAATCTTAGCATTTGATTCTTCAACATTCTTTGTAAGCAGATCAAGTTTGACCTTTGATTTATCAAATAAATTCTGAAAATCATTAGCCGTATCTTCCGCTTCATCCTTCCATTTCTTGACATCTTTCACCAACTCATCTCGTTCTTCACAAATCTTGGCTTTTGCAGCTTCAACCTCCCTTTTATCTTGCTTAGAAATTTCTAAAACCTCATTCAGCAAGTTGATCTCTTTAAGCAAACATTCATTCTTCAAAACCAATTCCTTCTCATTTTCCTTAGAAATTCCCAACTCCGAACTAATCATTTTGAAATCAGCAGTAACTCTCTTGACTTCTTCAACCAAAAATTCTTTTTCTTTCATCAAAGCTTCAATTTTAGATCCAAACTTCTCAGACTCAGCAGCATCATATGAACTAGAATCAGAATAATAATCATCTTGGTCATGTGTGACAATTAATGCTGAAGTATCATATCCAAACTGTTGACCCCAATCATAAACACCATCATTTTGAGCCATCAAAGCTGTTGACTTGCTTGTATTACTAGTAGATGGTTGAGTAAAACCAGGCTTTGGTGATAGAGGAACACCAGACTTATTTGCATGTGCCTGATGACATTCCTTGGCAAAATGTCCAAGCTGTTGACATTTATAACACTTCAATTTAGACTTATCAAATCCTAAGTGACCATTGAAATCAGATGAACCCATGTTATGCTTTTTGAAAAATCGTTTCGATCTTTGACCAAGCATAGCATATTGCCAAGCTAAATCTAATTCAAGCAATTGATCATCATCAAGTTCGTTAAGATCATCCCTTGTAATCTTGGCATCAGCAACATCTTTGATAATCAACCCAAATGAAGATGAAATTAAAGCAGAAATGATGTTGGCATAATCATTTGTAGATTCTGCAGAAAACGCATTCTGATTTGAAAAATTTGGAATTGTAAAGCTACAACCCCGTGAAGATTTGTTATCAGAATGATCAGAAATTCCAGTCAAGAAAGCTGTACTTGGTGCAGAATTGAGACTTGGTTTAGCTTTAGCATTCATGCTGGCTGTATTCTCACCATGATACAACTCAGGATGTTGCAAAGTAGCAGTTGATTTCTTGGAATTCAACATTTCCATTTCTCGAGCATGAAGTTTTCCAGTAAGCTCGTGAAACGTCATTGTAGAATAATCCTTATCATGAGTGAGTAACAAAACATAATTTTCCCATTTTTCAGGTAACGCTTCCATGATCTTTTCCTTTATTTCCGCATCAGATTTTTCAATTCCAACAACCTTCAATTCACTACTCAAATGTGAAAATCTTGAAACTAGAGCAGTAATGTTTTGATTGTCATAATTCTGAAAATTATCAAATTCTTTGTTCAAAACTTTCTTTCGACTCTTCTTATAATCAGCATTTCCTTCACATCTTGCGGATAAGGCATCCCACAATTGCTTAGATTTCTTGCAAGTGCTAAATTGATGAAGCAATTCAGTAGGTAAAGCCATAGTAAGATAACCATAAACTTTCTTTTCAAGCTCATAACTTTTTCTTTCAGCAGCATCGAAATCTTGAATTTCTTTAAGATCTCCATCTTCCATTGGTCGTTCATACAATTTTCGAATTGGAATCCATAAATCAATGTCATTTGTGCTAACATAAGCAGAAAATCGTTTCTTCCAATTTTGATAATCTTCAAGCTTTAACAATTTGGGAACTTTCTGACTTGTTCCAATTTCATTATCAAAATTCAGCATGGTTTGCATGGCACTTTGCAATGCAGCAAACGCGTGAAATTCCGACATCGTAAAAAACTAGATTCTGATGACCGAACCTGCTCCGAACCTATCACAAACCTCCGAACTATGTCCTAACCTAAATCCAAAGTCCGAACTATGTCCGAACTTGCTCCGAAACAAACACAAAAGTCCGAACTCCTAAGTACGTCCGATCTTGCTCCGAACAAAGATCAACTCCGAACTCTGACCGAGACAGCTCCGAACACCGACCGAACTTCAAGTTCGGAGCAGTTACTCCGAACCTGATAAGAAGACTCCGAACTTCGAATCCATTTTTCAAAAACACGCAAAAAATGACTGATTTTGACGAAACTCGTTACTGTGGAACAGTAAAACCGATAGAAAGTGGTTTAGAAACAGATTTGACACCAAATACCCGATAGAAATGATGAAAAACACAAATGCAAACTCGAGAAACTTCAAAAACGCTGCAAAAATCCGAAAATAGCAACCACAGATCAGTAGAGTGAACCAGAAAGCTCTGATACCACTTGAAAATGCGTGAGCATCGGATCGTCTACTCGGTCTAGCTAATCGGACATCGAAATGTAATTAACCGATTGTTTTATTGATCAACAACGAACAATTACAATCAATACAAACACTCAGAAATGACACAGAGAAAACACACTCAGAAACACACACTTAAGATATCTCACCCGCTCAGAAGCCCCTCAATTATAAAGACCAAACATCTATATAGACTAACTGGTCCGAGCTTCGGCCGAACCTCAGGTTCGGCCAGTCCGAACTTCAGGTTCGGACATAGTTCGGCCAGACCTAGTTGACTTGATCTTTGAACTTGCTTGATACTTCACACGACGCACATATCAGGTATCAACAATAACTAACCGGATATATTCCCTTGACTTTTTAAATCACTTAACCCTAAGGCTACCATGACGTCAAGACTTGACCTACCAAATTGGAGTGACATTAATGTCAACCCAATTACTTATTATATTGCATGTCTTATAATTATCTAGGCTTGCATTTCCCGTTCATCATATTTCCGACTATTGTTTCTGAATCATGTGAGTTTTCACGGCCCCTTTTTCCTTTAACTATTTTATCTTTGGGGGAGAATTCATACATACACTTTTCCATGTTAGACAATTAGACCTTGTTATCATAACTGTTTCATGTACTTTTCCATTGTCCATACTTGTTATCTCATGTTCATTCATGCTATAACCCAAACCCCACTATTAACTGAATCCGATTAATTATCATTTGCAAACGGTAACGTTTGAATAGATCTATTGGGTTAACGCCCCTGCTCTGATTGGTAGCTCCAATCGTGACTCTGTCTTATGTCAAGAGTACAAATTGTTATGTCATATCTATGCGGTACCAACCGGACAATAGGTACCAAGAGTGGGTAAACAGTCAGTTTCGGTATTCAGGGTACATGGTAACATTATCAACTAGTCTTATCAAATATTGTCAATTATTAACATGAACTGTTTTTAATTACTATTTTTATTCAACCTTTAACTGCTAGCACTTTAAACCTGTGAAACTCACCAACAATTATTTGTTGACTGTTTTCTCGTATGGATTCTCAGGTACTTAAACTTAACTGATGTGCATGCATCGGACCTGCTTGCTTGTTTCCTGCCTTTGCATCTTAGGACTTTTCATTTGTTTCTGGAGTATGGTTTAGCCTTTGGAGATTTTCTTGACATAACGCCTAACGGTGTCATGTCCTAAAAATCTTTTGTAACTTATGTGTTGTAAACTTAAAACTACTTACTTTTCTCATTACAATTAATCCGCTGCGTAATGATATTGGAAAAACTCCTATTTACTCCAACAATTTAACAATTTCCAAAACGGCTCTAGTTGTTGAACCATCCAGAGTACGTTCGTAACCTTGACTGTGATAACCTTTTTCGCATCCCGACACAAATCTTACAGGGTGTGACAAATTTTAATATAGTTCAACTGTTCAAGACAGTTCAAATTCAGTTCAAGGTTGACTGTTCAATAGCAGTTCAAGTTCAGTTTAAAATCCAGATAATATATCAATAGCTAGCTAGGCTATTTTCAAGAAATCAGTGCACGTTTAACTAGATAAACTAGCTATCCAGTTACTGAACGTCGGCAGTTCAATTGTGCCTCGTTAAGACTAAGAAGTATATTACACCCGTTCGATATCCAATGGTGTCAGCGCGACTTACCCGGGTGGGGCTGTCAACCCCAGTAGATCTACTAAATAAGTTCCCGCTGATGTCACATTGACAGTAACTCTAAAAGTGAGGGCTTTATCATAAGTGTGCCACTATCATTCAGGTGATATAATTATCTACCAGTTCAAATGTTTGCATGTTAATCGCCCCCAATAGGATTAAAATAGGTAAAAAGGGGCCGTGAAATTCACCTTTGGGTGCGCTGCATCAAGAAATTATATAGCAATCCGTGCAACTACCGAGCACCTAATTAGCATGTATTTGTAAGTGTGTGTCTAAAATACCACGAAACAACCTAGGCGATGGTGTTTGCCAATGTGCCCATGACTCGATGTGCGTGTCAGTTTTCAAAACGACAAGTGATAAGGACGTTTAATCTAAATTAACTATCAAGATTGTTTATTTTAACCATGCTCAAATGATCGAAAATTGTTTTGTTGTACGCTGGTAATTCCTAGAAATACAATTGGTAAAATGTATATATTATATATATTTTTTCACATTCTGTATATATATATATATATATATATATATATATATCATACATATATATATCTAGATTTATATCATATTCAAATTGATAAATATCAATAAGTTAAATCAAACAGGAAAAATTTCCCATTTAGCTAGCTATTCAGCCAAAACAATTCATGTATTTACAACACGTGTACGTACAAGGGGTTTGCAAATGACTTTTAACTCACAAGTGAATAGATTTAAAATATCAGTTTAATCTTTAGAAAATCCATAATTCGGGACTTGGTTCAATACGACAAGTTTGACGGGTTTGGGGGATGGAAAACGTTCGTAATAGATCCGGGACCAAGAATATGGCTATGGAAAATGAAAACAACAATTAGAAAACAATTTAAAAAGTTTTGGAGCCCACCAAGATTGAACTCGTGACCTAAAGTTTGGAAAGGTAACAACTTAACCACTGGGCTAAAACGATTTGTTGGTTTATAGTCATTTCAGATTAGTTTTAAACAAATGATTGTATAGAAAATAAGTTATGTTAATTTAAAGGAAAAAAATATGCTGCTAATGAGGGTCGAACCCGAGACTCCATGGTTAACAGACATGAGACGGACCATTGGACCAGTATGTTATCTTTGTGCAAAACTCAGATGCTAAAACTTTTATTTTACAACACAAACTTCATCTTCTTCCCATACAAAACCCTAAGATACCCACCACCATTTTTGAACCCGAGTTGTTGTAGAGAATGAACCAGACGTGAAACGTGAGTGTAATATTGACGACAAAGAGTTCTTAGGATTACCTAGGTTGTAGAACGAAATCCGAAACCCAACGTGGCGACGAACATCGATCGACTTGAACCGAAACGAGTTTTTTTTTCTCCACGTAATACTCCTCGGTGCAACATGAACAGGAACCATCAGCAGCTGCGTTTTCGAGTGGTGACTAATGTGATTCAACGAGGGATTGAGATGGTGCGCGACAGTGGAAGCTAGCGTTGTAACTCGGTAACGGATTTGATGGTCGGAGATTCTCCGTGCGGTGATTCATGGTGGTTCATGTCCGATCAGAGGGTTTGGAGTTTGAGAGAATTCTAATGAGGTTCAAATGATTACAAATGGTTTAGAAACTGATTTGTTTGCGGGTTCAAATTGTGGTGGACACCATCGGACGTAACCGATGGAGGATCGACCGGACTTGATTGTGGAGGTCAAACGGAAAGTCACAGGGTTATGCCAATTCTTCAATTCAACTTTGTTGTAATGGCATGAATGGTCCCTCACCAATTTACAACATTGTGTCTCAAGTTTGGGTAATTGCAACGCTAGTCCTCGAGGTTTATGTTACTAGAAATGAGTTTTGGGAAAGTGACAAGGTTAGTTCCTCGAAGTTTAGAAATGGTTAACAATACTAACGGGGTTAACAGAGAATACTTAAACGAATAATATACGAGTGTGTGACAAAAATATATATAACGTATACCGATTATAGAATATATAAACCTTGCTTGCCGCATAAAAGCAATAATAACAATCCATAATTATCTACTTAAAGTTCACATAATAACCTAGATTTCAAATCTATACTTACATGTTAAAACCCACATTAAATCATAAAACGATACGTATAATTACGTGACATTTTGCCACATAAAATCATAGAATAAATTACGTGAATATATATAATACATATATATATATATATCATATAAAATCATAAATAGTGAAGCCATATCATCAAAAGTTTAACTTACGTGCATGTTCGTATCGTGATGATTACATAGAACCCTAATTGCTAAAGTCAACACATAAATGTTCACACAACATTTACTACAGTTTAAATTAAATAGTCTCACGACATTTATATCAATTTAAGTTTGTTTAAGTCAGGAAAAGACCTGAAAAGACGGATTGTCACAGTATCCCCTTGTTGAAGAATTTTCGTCCCGAAAATTTAATAACGTGATTAACAAGTTGGTCACAAAAGAAAGAAAAATTTTCCATTCGTCACATCATCCCCTTGTTGAATGAATTTCGCCCCGAAATTTAAATCATTGACAATTGTTTGAAGAGTCGAATTAACAGTAACGTATCGAAAGAATTCAGGGTTCCTACTCCCAAAGGAGTGATGGATGTTATGATAAAAAATGTGTACCCGATGTTGAGAAGATGACAAATGTTTAGAGGATTTCAAAATAAATTCGAGTCGAAATTATAGAAGGTGGTTTTTCTAACGTTCTCCTACAAGAAAAGTTGAACACATGCATTTCGGGAATCGTGTTAAGTGGCAAGGCCGAACAGAGTGACATGATACATGAGTATCTGAAATTAAAATTTCAATATGAAGAATCATAATACGACCGAGTATCCTGCGACTATTGTATCCAATGCTGGAAGTGAGATTTTCATTTCATGCCTGGTTTCCAGTTAAGGCGTTCCCATCCGCCAATAACCCAGATGAGTCGAAGTGAAAGGAATTTGGGTATGAGGAAGTTTTGTGTGTCAGTTCAATCAGTGCTTGTCTAATAGAATCATTGTCAAAAGAAAATGCAAAGATCTGAATTTGCCTAACAATTAGCAAGTAACATAGAATGACTTAAGACTAATCAAGTTAACACGAGGACCCATTGATTGATTTAGTACTTTATGGAGTTATGACCAATTAAGTTCGCATGATTCATATCAACATTGAAAGTTGAAATTCATATTTCATGCAATAACGGTTCGGATATCATACAAGTTTCTACGAAGATTCCTTTTAAAGGTTGATGCGGTCAAAGCGTACTAGCATACAATCTATCATGGAGGTTTTACCATCCAACGCATAGAATTGTCCTAACATGACATATCTCTAGCATATAAGTTCATAAACTAACCAACACCATCCATATGGTGCAAAGTTGACGAGGCAACTTCACACAGTCTTCTCATTCCCACCGAGGTAGGAGACTTAGGACCTTGTATGGTGTATGGTTTTCATACTCAATCAAGTTAATACATTCGGAACATGTCATCTTCTAGTTCCTAACACGTTTCCTACGCATAACTAATATGCAATTCTACGCAGCTTGTGTTTAAACCAGCACTTCAATGATTGATCAATTTATACACCTTAAACATAGTATTAGATTCTCAAATTTTAGCATGCATAAACACGTAGATTTTATAAACATTTCTCATGAGAAGATCTGAAGAAAACAAACTATTTATCATGGCTAAAATGGTTCAACAGTTGTTCACATCCTAAAATATAACTGTTAACACACTGATTTTGTGATAAAAGGACTGAGGTCTAGAGATAAATCCAATCAAGGGCCCATTGCCATTCAAAAGGTAACACGTAGCAGTTTGTTTTAGAAAAGAATTACTCAATTCTGTAAAGAATTATTCAAGAAATCACATAGACAATTAGGTTCAAGTTCAAGTTGGAGTTCAGTAACATACAACTTATCATCGTGCACATTACCTTGCTAAAGAATCCAAAAATTTAGAGTGAAGATCCAACAAATAAAAAGTGTAACTATTAGGTACCGATTATCGAAAAGTGATCTGCAGGATTACGCATGGCATCAAGCATGAGAATAGCAAATAGAGGAAAAGCGCCAACGGCTTAGTTCATGAATTCGAGTAAGCGATGGGATAACAAGCTTATGATAGTCGCAACTACACATTCGAAGAATGACATGTGAGTTTAAAGTAGCACTGGTGAAGATACCAGCAGAGAGGATGCAAATAACGTATTGAATAGTATAAAATTCAGAGAAAAAAATATATAGCGTGCTTGACAGGATTTGGAAAGGAATTCGTGTAAACAGATATCGAAATGAACGTGTCAACGGTTATACAATTTGATAGAGTAAACGTCTCGTTAGGGAAATCTTCATTGTTTAAGCTCACTGGCATCACTACGTCAAAAATAGGCTTTAGCCACTGAAAAAAACGTGGCTAAAACCCTTTGGCCACGCTTTTTTTTTCATTTAAATCGTGACCAAAGGTCCCGTCACCATAGGTACCATACGGCCACACTTGAAGATTAGTGGTTGTAGCAACTAAAAAACGTGGCTAAAGGTATCAATATTTTTGTTGAAATCAGGCATTCCATCTAAAATGTGTGGCTAAAAGGTAGCAACGGCCACATGAATTTTCTATAAGCGTGGCTAAAAGGTAGCAACGGCCACATGAATTTTCTATATGCGTGGCTAAAGGGTAGCAACGGCCACATGAGTTTTTTATAAGCGTGGCTAAAGGGTAGCAACGGCCACTTGAATTTTCTTTAAACGTGGCTAAAAGGTTGTTGGGATCCAGCATTCCATCTGAAAAGCGTGGCTAAAGGTAACCAATGGCCACATTTAAAACAAAAAAACGTGACCGTTTCCATCATATAGTCACATTAATTTATCATATGTGTGGCCATTTCTATCATATAGTCACGCATTAATAACTGCAAACGTGACCATTTCATGTAATTAGAGATTTTATTTCCATTATTTTTGTAAAATAAAAACGACAATAAACATAAAAACCAAATGTATTAACAATAACAATTCAAGATCCATACATAAGTTTTCAGTTTAAATAATAAAGACCTAAATTTCTAATCAAAAGTCATCTACAAATGATACAACATAAATAAATCGTCCAACGTTCAGATCAGTAGGTACCAGATACCTGCATCCGTCATAAAACAACAATAAGCATTTTGTCTTTTACACGTGGAATATTAGACCTTGAAGAACATATCACATGAAAAGGACAACAATTAATAAAAGGTTGAATAGATTCTTACATACCTCTTTGCTGTAGTCCTGCAAAGCCTTCTCACTGTATTGATTACCAAAATGAACTTTAACAGCAACATCCTACACAAAGGTGGAACAACAATATATCAACTACTAATAATATTACTACCTGGAGGAGCATCCATGGAGAATTAGGCCAACGAATATGATCAATGGCATGAAGAGAAGAAACAGTCCCCATGAACCAGCTTATCCAAGACGAATCCTTTGTGTAAAAGGCCATCTTAAACCTCATCCTCGGGCGCCACTGAATCCTCATTGTATCCATAACAGTTGAAGCTTTCACACAAAGCTCAGGACTGCTTGCTAGTGGGTGGTAAAACACCTCAAATGGCTGAGCATCTACTTCTAGATTTGTAGCTTCAAACACAGATTCACTGCTAAATCTCCCTCCAGGGATCTTAAAACATTAATCACATGCCACATATAACAAAATACCATGAGTAATAAGATCTCACAGTTCTATTACTCACAGTTCCTATGGGATATCAGCTGCAGTTCTTAGTCCTTGTCTTTTACCTATATCTAATGACAAATTGGAAGTTACTTAATTCTTACTATTTCATTACAACTATTACAATGTTGTTATTATTATTATTATTATCAGTAATAGTAGCACTTTTATTGTTAAATTTATAGGAACTATAATTAAATTTATAATAACTATAATTACCATTATTATATCTTCTGTTTTTATATTTGATATTACTGTCACAGATTTTATTCCAATTACTACTATTAATTTTAGTTTTATTCATACATGTTCTAATTATTAGCATTGTAATTACTATTAATACCATTATTACATTATTTGTTACAATACTTATTAACGTTTTGTGCGACTGATGTGGTGATCAGGATTTCATCCCACTTGTAAGAGGACGTCTAAACACTCGATGACATCAACTAAAATGTCAAAAGTCACAATGAAAATAAGAAAAACTAATGTAACTGGGAACAAGATAGACTTACTCATCATATGCACTTGCCCAGTTATCAGCAGAATCATCTCCCAGAATCCCTTCGCCAACCTGGCGGCCAAATTCATCTGCCAATCATTGACTTCCAACATAGAAAACTCATTGACCCACTGTTCATCTATTGGACCGTGATGCGTGCGTTCATTAGCAAAATCATCTACCCACTTATCAGACGCCCTAGAAACCTAAAAGCATAATTATTCATTAATAAGTATACGGCCTTAAGTACATGGAAAGACGAAATAAAAAGATATGCCAGAAGTTCTACTTACCTGTTCATGTGCAAACTGATCAGCCCATGAAGACGGGCCCACATTATATTGTTGTTGGTACTCATTTGCCCAGTCAGTACTTGCAGGTTTCACTTGGTTATCCTCAATAGTCAGCTCCCCACGACTCATCTTTGAAACAAACTGAAGGAACTTTGAGTTCTGCATATTACCAAATAACATCATCATCAAATAAGTTCATACCGACCCTTGAAAAGCAACAATGTAATGATAAAAGAATGGATTGGAGCATTCCATTCTGTCATAATGATTGGTTGACTTGTATGAAGGTTATTGGATATTTATGCAAATGTAACTAATGCTGACCATTAATCAAGGTTATTGTGTATCAATCGGTATATTAAAAAGTGTATATTTTTAGTTTCTGAAAAGAAAATAGTAATTACGTTAATTTTAAACGTTTTTATAAACTTAGTTGAAATTAGACAAATAAATCTGAGTTACATTATAACATTTCATTTATGAAAGGAATGAAAATCAGTTCAATAGTTACTTCATGAATGATTCATTCCGCTCTATGTGACGGATCAAACTTTTTTCCATTGCAATGGAATGAAGTAAACCATTCCACTGCCTCTCTAATTCCAACACACAAATCACAACCCAAAGGAAGATGAATCTATTAATATAACCTGAAATTTAGGATTGTTGTTCTGAGCTAAAGTGTGTGTAGCATACGAGTCTGCTCCATCGCAGCCAAAGATGGAATATTGGCACCTGCCATTCGATCCACAGTTGTCATTTGACATTGCTCCTAAATTCAATACCAACAAAGCTCAGGAGTGCTTGCTAGTGGGTGGTAAAACACCAATAACAGTTGAAGCTTTCACCACAATAAAGCCTAACATATAAAAACGAATGTGAAATACTAGATGACTGCAAATCTGTATTAAAAACAATTCAAGAATCAAAAGGGTAAATGATGATGGAAACTGTATAGGAACTCGTGTTACTGCACCTGTGTTTAGATCTTTGGTAAGTATATTATTCTAAAGTTTAAGTTTGCTGTTAATATGAATTTTAATTACAGTATGTGTTTTTTTTATAAATTAATGTACCACATACTAATTTATTCCATTGTATTAGTTTGATCCATTCACAATTAAAATACAACCCCAGTTGACACTTCTACTATAAATGGGCTAAAACTATCATGTGTGAAAACTTACCCCTCAGACTCATTTGGGCTGTTAGTTTGCTTCACTTATTTTTCCCCTGCAATAGTGTAGATGGGTGTAAGTCGAAGAAACTGAAACTATTCAATGAAAACCAATATTTATGTTTAGAAAAACTCAGCTATGATTGTGATTTATGTATCTTCTATGACAACAAAATTGAATTACACCATGTCCTAATTAATGTCTATGACCTCTTATTCATCAACGAAATTATACTTTAAGGATAACGTTTAGAATACAGGGCAGGCTGCAGTTCCCTTTGCTGTATCATAAGCAGAAGCAAACACAAAGAGACACCTTGTATTTAGAAGAGAACCAATATTAAAGATCAGATACTTACACAAAGTCAACAACAGCTGAACATGAACCAACACTAACACCTGCAAAAACAAACACGAAAATTGAACATCACGAAAAAAAAATACCTCAGTTTTGAGCTCCATAATTTGCACGAAAATTTACCAAAAAGAACAAATGATTTAGAGTTGTACAATGGTTGAAAAGTTCGAATTAGAGCATGATCATTATGCAGTCATAACAAAGTTCGAATGACTAAAAAGAAACTTTTGGAACACAAACACACACCCGGGTATTCTTTTCTATTAGCTTGAAATTAACACATACCTAGTCAATCGATTAGACGAATCTAAAGAATTCATTGTTGTTGAACAAACGATGCAATAGAAATTAGATATTCTAATTTGCAAATCACCATTTACTTAATTATAATTTAGCCTTCTTTAACTAAATCTCTTTGACAAAAAAGAAATTCTAAAAATATCCCAATTCTTAACTTAATATACACACTGTTAGCTATGAGGTGCACTAAACCACCGTCGGAAGAGGTAATCAATCAAGCTCAAATCACACCCAACATGATCAAACAGATCTGATTTAGCAGCACCAAGCCTCAAGAACATCATAAAGATAATCAGAAAGCAAACGAAGTTAGCTTTTTGTCGCTGATTTCAGTATTAAAAAAAGTTAAAGCGTAATATACAAAATCAAAAGTACCTTAACGAAAATACTCTGACTGTAGCATCGAAAAAACTGGAATCTGGTGGTGTATGCCCATAGAACACAAACATTCCTGCAAGCCTATACACAAATGATTCCAATTAGTCTGTTCATTCAGGATTCGATTTCAGCGTATTTCTAACAAGTGAAACCCTAATTGAATTGATGAAAAGAATATATGTGTAATATCGATAAGGAACAAGCCTGTTTTCCTCTTGAATCGACGCAATAACGACTGATTAAGCTCTGTCTTCTTCTGGGTGGCGCCACCGTCTTCGATATCACCGATTCAAGATCTGAAGATCCTTGACCTCAAAACCTCACAAATGCTTCGGATATAGAAAAACATAAATTAGGGCAGATATAGGTTAGAATGGAAGGGAAGAAATAGAGATATAACCTGAATATGGTGATTGAGTGAACATCGTTCTTCGTCTGAGTTTAACTCCAACATCGCTATTCGATTGGTCCCAATCTCCGGCTCTCCGCTGAACATCGTTCTTTATCCTCATCTAGCTTCGTATTACGAGTTGCATTAGATTAGAGAGAGAGGAGACTGTAGATAGAGAAGGGTTTTGTGTTTTATTGAGAGAGAGCGCATCTGGAGGAGCATCTGGAGGTGTGCTTTGAGAGGAAGATAATCGAGGGGTTGTATTTGGGGGGAGAATGAAAATAGGATTGGAGGGATTTTGTTTTTTAGAAACTGGTAGGCGGGAGAATGAAAATAGGATAAGCGGGAAGTAGAACTTTTAGTCACGTCACAATAAAATAAGTGTGACCATAGACTACTTATGGTCACTAAGTTTTTTTTTGTTTTTTTAGTGGCTAATAAACATTACTTTTTAGTCATACAAATTAATATAAGTGGCTAATCTATTAGTTTTCAGCCACGTCTTTAAAATATTACCATGGCCATTTGGTGCATTTCGTCACTCTTTTTTAAGGGTGACAAATAAATGTCACATTTTTTCGTAAAATAGTGGCTAAAGCCTCTACACCTTATTGTTGGTGTCACATAAACGAAAAAATACGTGGCTAAAAGGGTCCAAAAGCTATATAATTGGCCACGCGTACAAAATATGTGTGGCTAAAACTAGTGTGAATGACCTTTAGCCACGTTTTTTTTAAAACAGTGGCTACTCGTTTTCAGAAAAACAGTGGCTAAAGGTCATTTTTGACGTAGTGCATGCTCAATCTTCTTAATGTCCTTGCACTTCATGCGTCATTATTCCTTTCTTGTCAAAACTCCGGTTCAAATGGTCTTCAAAAGTAAGATAGGGTACAAGAGTGTCAAAAAAAAAAGGTGTCTGCTAAACACAAAACATCAAGATGTTCAAAAGTGGCTTTGGCTTGGGCTGCCTGTACATATGTGTTTTTGCCAGGGTTCAGTGCAGGTTTACCGAGGGTCAAAAGATCTAATCGGGTGTTCCATAGAAAATGACCAGGGCTATCACCTCAGTGAATGCCAGAAAGGTTATAAAAACAGGCAGTCGGCCCAAAAGTAGTGTCCTTTAAACGAAAGCCGATCTACTTCTTACACATGCTTCTAAAAGTTGGAGTTGATAATTCGATCAGGTGATTTTTCATTTATAAGAGGAAAAAAATCTCAACATTGGTGTTCCCCTGAGTCAGAACTCACGTAGAAGAGTTTTCTAAAAGATTGAGTTTGATTATTTCAGGCATGTTTCTTTTAGTAGAAATACGTAAGGGATATCTGTAATCTTGGAGAAAGTAGAATTAAGCAATTTTGTCGAGGACCTAGTCCCGTTAGATGAAGTTTCTCAAGATGAGGCTCTTGCGTATGACTCTAAAGTCAATCTTTGGTCCGGTACCAGTCCCACATTCAATGTGCCACTAATGTTTATATATAGGGTGTGCCGCAGCTAACCCACCACACTACCAGCACCTTGAAAGTGTACTAGCAACCTACCATTACTAGCTATTAGAGAAACCACATGGGATATTTTCATCGGAATAGAGGACTTCAAGTTTCTCCCATACGCTTGAATGTAAATGGCGCGAGAGATTAAAACCTCAATACGTTGTACAAACAAAAAGTGTAAGAGTTTCCATTCACAATTCCAGTAAGATGCATAACGTTTTCTATTCTTGCAAAGATCATGGAGAGGTTGGCACGCGCAGTGCGAATATCATAACGCTTCAGATTTCAAGATGATAAAATATATATATATATATATATATATATATATATATATATATATATATATATATATATTTAAATCGGCCAATAAGGTTTAAGTTCAAGCTGGGGTTCATCAATGAAAGTTTTCTGAAAAGGACGATGAGGATTCGCGTACTAGAAATTTGTCGATAGTTGCTATGACAGGGGCGTTAATAAATATATAAAATGTATGGATAACTTGGTGTACTCAACGCGTAAGAAGGGAAGATGCAGGTCGATGGTACAATTAGCTATTGATAACAAGAAGTTCATGCTCGATGGGTGTAAGTAGGGTTTCCATAAAAGCTTCGTATTGTTATTATGATTGAGGCCCAGGGTAGTCTCATCATCAATGGTGTTAACTAGTTGAAAAACTAACCAAAAGTGTAACACCTTTCGGTTTAAAGCTTGAAAGCTCATCCAAGACATAAAGGATTACAAAAGCGCGAGAATCTGAAATCTTTGGTCGTTAAATCGTAAAAGGTTTGAATCATGCAGATAAAAATCAATCGCACAGGTTCAAAAGGTCAATCAGGATAGTCGTTACGTTAAATCTGGAAGTCGTTAGTTTGAAAATCAAGAATAATTTTCACTAATATTACCCTATTAGGGTAAATGATGTTCACGGAACGAGGTTGTTGGCGCAAGTATTATCCGGGAGTAAACGACTAGAGAGAGAAACTTCACAATACTTTTTGGTCAAATATATGTTCCCATGCTCGGAGTATATACTTCATCCCTTTGGTTTATCCAATGTCGCGTGGGTATTCGTCTGGTTGAGGTTTACCTAACTGTCTCACAATGACAAGAGTTCCCAAGGGATGGTGTCGTATAGAAGATCAGAAGAGTAGGGTTATGATTCAAGAAAAAATCAACGCCAGTCGAAAATTTCATCAAGAGTTTTCGTATCCAAGGAAAAACGTGTCATTGAAATACACGAGTGAAACGATGCCCCTTCAGGACGAACATTCGTAATAGGCGTTAAAGGTTTCACTAATGGATTAGAATACGTATATGTAAGAGATGAGATCATGCGCAATAGGTTTTACAAAGATACATGACTTCGATCATCTGGTCAAATTTCAACATGTTCAACATTCAGCCCCACAAAAAAAATATATATACAGAAATTTGCTCCCAATTATGACCATTAGCTTGCCTAGTAGGATTCTCATACACTGCAAATTACATTTACGTGTGCACCCATAACTGTAATTTCTTTGTATGATCACCCTAGTTCCTTTTACTTCGTGTCACACCCCCCCCCCCCTCCGCCGCCCCCTGCCAGGTGCGGGGGTGAGGGTGTGGGACCGGCTGTCCGTATCAGTTCCCGAGGCACCAATTAAATACAACATACAAGCACACATAACGGACATCCAGTCCTCACAGTGAAACTCTAGGCCGATTCTAAATGAGGATGCACTAAGCACCTCCTAGCCGACCTATAGAATCGATAGGCACCGGATATGACCCAGGACTGAACAAACAAAATATACATTGACAAACGGAAACATAGTCATAACAGGTCTACAGAAACAAACGTCATTTTTTTATCATACAGAGCCCTATTTATAGTGACAACAACCATGGAAAGTCCATATTCAGAATAGATCCACACCTACACTTGCTTACCTGCAACATAAGTCAATCACACAAAGTCAACAACATAGTTGTTGGTGAGTCGTAACTACCATCATCACATTAACAGTTCTCAACACATACAGATTATAAATCTATCATGCCGCACCCAAGGTCAACACTCAGATACTCTACGGGTACGTTGCGCTTAGCCGAACACCCTCAACGAGTAGTTTTTAAGTTCAACATATAAGCACATATTCCCCCTAGTAAATTAATACTAGAGGATCCGGGTGAATATGGATCGTTCAACTATAACGGCCGTCATAATCTCTTATATGCCTAGTGGTCTCAACCTTAATGACCAGAAAGTCTCTAATGACCCACACAGGGCATTCTGACTAACAGTGTTCGACATGATAATCATAACAGATATAACAGATACATCAGAACAGAAATGTGATCTCAAACAGTTAACTAATGAGGGAAGTCAGAGGACTCACAGTAATGAAGTCAGAAACAGAGTTCAACAAGGATTGCAATCCAAAATTCGCTAGAGTACTCTGTCTCCGGTTTCTAGCAACCTATCAAAGTTATCATGTGTATATGTGTCATATACAATGCTAATGTGTCCATAAACCATCTGAGGTTCGAAGTACTACAAATTACAGTTGCTAGATCAACCGGTTCAGCTTTTGGTTCATCTAAAATTTGACCAAACATTCTGTCATTTTCCTTCATAGGCGTACCGCCTGGAACTTATCAATTCTGGGCGGTACGCTCTGATTGATATTCTGCGCTTCTGGTTTCAGAATCCGGGCGTACCGCGCTGCATGTATCTAGATTGGGCGGTACGCCCCAATCTGCATTTCAGGGCCCGACTATTTTGTCTTTTAGTGACAATTTTCATATTTTGACGTTTTTGGGTCAAATTCGCCACTGGATCAGTAGAATACCTTAATGGGGTTTGATTAAAGGTTCATTTATGGTCTAATTCCTAAACCAAAGCATATCCCAATTCCCGAGCTTTCCTTTTATAGTAAATTTCGTTGTTTCGACCCCCGTTTCATACAAATTTCATTAGGGACAGAACCCTTATGTTCCAACGGTCCATATCCTCTTTAGATACACTGACCGTTTCTGGTTTCATGTGATCTTTACTTACAAAGTTTCTAATTATAGCAAAATCAACATGCATGCATAAAAAGGGTTGTACCTTGTGAAGGGATTCTTGTACAACCGAACCTTCTGATTTCTTTGCTTCCTTAAGCACCCAATCAAGCTCTCTAAAGCAGATTCATGGCTGCATGTATGATCCATGATCACATTATGAGAGTATGACCACAAAGAACCATACATAACTTTCTTAAACATAAATCAAGATATCTATACCTTGACTATCCTTGAATTCAGCTTCTACCCTCTTTAACCACTACCAATTCGCACAAGAACAGCTGCATTCATGAGGGTTTAGGCTTAGAATGGGTTTTCCTTCAAGTATCCATGTGATTAATGATGAGAAGGATTGAAGGAATGCTTACCTTTGATGGTTGTTCTTCCCTTCAGCTCCAATTGCTTGGATTTTGAGGGAACAGAAGTCTGTAGCAGCAGTGGAGTGCTCTGGCCGGAAGTGAGGCAAAACTCACAAGGGTGCAATGGCTATAAAGGCCAAAATCCTAGTTCTTATCGAACTGGACTGGCGGCGTACCGCCCCAAAATATCCTATTTGGGGCGTACCGCCCGTATTTTGGGTTATGGTTTATGCGGAGATCCGATGGGTGCCGCACCCGGCCCGTTTGTCAAACGGGTTGCGTACCGCCTAGGAATTCCTAATCCTAGGCGTACCGCCCAAAATTGCAGTCTCGGCCTTTTTGATTATTTTCTTTTATAGAATTTCCAGCACGGATTTCGGTTTTGACACAAAGGTTACATTCTCTCCCCCTTAAAGGAATTCCGTCCCGGAATTCGTTAAGCGATAATTGAATAACTGGGGGTATTTTCTTCTCATGTCTACTTCGGATTCCCACGTATATTCGGGACCGCGCCTAGCGTAGCTTCTTTGTGATTCGTTCCATTATTTCAGTGGGCTGTTCTGTGAAATTCAGCTTTTTATCGATTTTGATTTCTTTTAACGGAACCGCGAGAGCTTCATCTACCATACACTTCCGTAGATTCGACACATGAAACACATCGTGAACTCCGCTAAGTTCCTCAGGCAATTCTAGCTGATAAGCTACTTCTCCGACTCTTGATATTATCTTGAAAGGTCCGATATACCGTGGGCTCAATTTCCCTCTTTTGCCAAATCGGATTATACCTTTCCAGGGTGATATTTTCAACATTACCATGTCCCCTTCTGCAAACTCGAGTGGTCTCCTACGCCGATCTGCGTAGCTCTTCTGTCGGTCTTGAGCGGTTTTAAGCCTTTTACGGATCTCCCTAACTTTTTCAGTAGTTTCCATTATCAGTTCAGGTCCTGTAAGTTGGCCTTCTCCCACTTCAGACCAACACACTGGTGTTCGACATTTCCTGCCATATAATGCTTCAAACGGTGCCATTTGAATGCTAGTGTGGTAGCTATTATTGTATGAGAATTCGGCTAGTGGAAGATGATCATCCCAGCTACCACCAAATTCTATAACACAAGCTCTCAGCATATCTTCTAACGTTTGAATTGTTCTCTCGCTTTGGCCATCAGTTTGGGGATGATAGGCTGTACTAAACTTTAGTTTGGTTCCCATTGCTTCTTGAAAGCTTTGCCAAAAATGAGAAGTGAATCTAGTATCTCTATCAGAGATAATAGACTTCGGCACTCCGTGCTTTGATATGATTTCGTTTACAAACAGCTTTGCAAGTTGCTTCCCATTATAAGTTTCAGCCATTGGTAAGAAGTGTGCAGATTTTGTCAAACGGTCCACGACTACCCAAATGGCATCGTTTCCGCTTCTAGTCTTTGGAAGTTTTGTCACGAAATCCATTGTAATTTCTTCCCATTTCCACTCGGGGAGTTCTATTCTCTGAAGGCAACCAGCAGGTTTCTGATGTTCAGCCTTTACTTGCAAACAAATTGGACATTTTTCAACATAGGCAGCAATTGCCTTTTTCATTCCCGGCCACCAATAATTTGCCCTCAGATTCTGGTACATTTTGTCACTTCCTGGATGAAGCATGTACTTGGATTTGTGAGCTTCTCGGAGAATCACATCACGTAACCCTCCTTCTTTAGGCACCCATATACGTTTGCCTAGTCTAAGGATGCCATCTGTCTCTCTTGTCAATTTTCTTACAACAGTCATCATCTCATCCCGTTCGACATTTGAGTCCGCCATCTGTTTCTTTTGTGCTTTAATGATTTCTCCAATTAAATCCACGCTTACGTCTAATCTCAGGGCTCGAACTCTTAATGGCTTAACTCTTTCCTTCCTGCTTAGTGCATCTGCCACTACATTGGCCTTGCCTGGATGGTATTTGATCTCGCAATCATAGTCACTCAGCACTTCCATCCAGCGTCGTTGTCGCATATTTAACTCTTTTTGACTGAACAGATGCTGTAAACTTTTGTGATCGGAGTATACCACAAATTTTGCTCCGTATAGGTAGTGTCTCCAAATTTTAAGAGCGAAGACTATTGCTCCTAATTCCAAATCGTGAGTGGTGTAATTCTTCTCATGCTTTTTGAGTTGTCTAGATGCGTATGCGATCACTTTATCTTTCTGCATCAGAACGCATCCAAGTCCATTGATTGAGGCATCGCAGTATACCACAAAGTTTTCAGTACCTTCTGGTAATGAAAGTATAGGAGCAGAGCTTAGTTTCTGTTTAAGCAGTTCGAAAGCATTTGTATGCTTAGGTTTCCAATCAAACTTCACATTCTTCTGGGTAAGGGAAGTCAGAGGTGTGGCTATTTTTGAGAAATCCTGAATAAATCTTCGATAATAGCCAGCTAATCCTAAGAAACGTCGAATTTCAGTAGGACTCTTTGGTTGCTCCCATTTAGCAATAGCTTCCACTTTTGCCGGGTCTACTTGAATTCCAGCTTCGCTGACGATGTGACCCAAAAATTGCACTTCTCTCAGCCAAAAGTCGCACTTGGAAAACTTTGCGTAAAGCTTCTCAGATCGAAGCAATACTAATATCTTTCTCAAATGTTCACCATGCTCTTCTCGAGTGCGGGAGTAAATCAAAATGTCATCGATAAACACGATTACAAACTTGTCGAGATATGGTTTGCACACCCGATTCATTAAGTCCATAAATATTGCTGGCGCATTAGTCAATCCAAATGGCATGACTGTAAATTCAAAATGCCCATATCTTGTTCTGAATGCTGTTCTCGGGACATCCTCTTCTCGGACTCTGACTTGATGGTATCCTGATCTCAGATCGATCTTTGAGAAGTAACTAGCCCCTTGCAGTTGATCAAACAAGTCATCAATTCTAGGCAAAGGGTATTTATTCTTAATGGTTACACGATTGAGATCACGGTAATCGATGCACATTCGCATTGTGCCATCCTTCTTCTTCACAAAGAGTACCGGCGCTCCCCAAGGTGAAGAGCTGGGTTTAATGAAACCTTTATCAAGAAGTTCCTGAAGTTGACTCTTTAATTCTTGCATTTCTGAAGGTGCGAGTCGATAAGGTGCTTTTGCTATCGAAGATGTTCCAGGTGCAAGTTCGATTTGAAATTCCACTTGTCGTTTTGGGGGCAATCCAGGTAGTTCATCTGGAAACACATCAGGATATTCTGAGACTATGGGTACCTCTTCCAGTTTCTTTTCTCGAGGTGTCTCAACCAAATTTGCTAGATATGCTTGATCACCCTTGCGAATACACTTCCCTGCTTTTAATCTGGAGATTATCCTCATTGGTTTTGTTTTCCTATCTCCAATGATTGTGTGAATTTTATCATCTGCAGACTTCAATTCCAAAACTTTTTCGGCACAACGAATCTTTGCTTGATATCGCGTGAGCCAATCCATTCCGAGCACGATGTCGAATTCACTTAATTCCATGGGAAGAAGTTCTAGTTCAAAGGAGGTGTTCTCATGTTCTAAATGACAAACTCTAATTACTTTGGAAATACTAATCTTTTGGCCATTAGCAGTTTCTACAACATAGGGTATATTTAACTTATGTGCCGCACATTTTAGTCTAGGTACACACGCAGAGGATATAAAACTTCTATTGGCACCAGAATCAAATAGAATGCTAACAATCACATTATTAACAGAAAACATACCGGAGATCACGTCGTCATTCGCACGTGCCTCTTCGGCAGTCATGATATAGAGTCGGGGTGTACCTTTTGAAGTTCCAGTGCCCTTGTTCTTATCATCCTTTCCGTTCTTCTTTTGCGGACATTCCATGCACCTATGTCCCTTCTCTTTGCAGTAGAAGCAGACCACTGGTGATCGGCACTGCTGATGCGTATGCCCCGCCTTTCCACAATTTTTACAACTATCTGTCTGCGACCTCTTGAAATCCCTACCATCATCATTCCTTCTTCCTTGATCGTTTCTCCCGAATTTTCCTCTCCTACTATCCCTTCCCTTATCATTGAACTTTCTCTTATTCCCAGATGTATCTACTTTAATTCCCACTGTTCTGATCCATTCATCAGCCAGAGTACCCGTCAAGCTTATAGCAGATGCCAAGGTACTAGGACGTGCAGATCTCACGTCTGCCCTTATTTCAGGGCTTAATCCCCATACAAACCTCCTGACCTTGGATGTCTCGGAATCTGCCATGTGGGGCACCAAATTCAACAGCTCATTATATCTATTGATATAAGTCATATAATCGGATCCATTCATTCTCAGATTAATAAATTCATTTTCTAATCTCTCTGCTTCATTTTCTGGAATAAATTTCTCCATGACCATTGCACGAAAAGCTTTCCAACTCAAGTGATAAGCTTTATCCTTCCCAAGTCGATTCAACTCCACTTTCCACCAGTTTAATGCCGCTCCCTTGAAAGATTGGGATGCAAACCTTACCATATCCCTAGTAGCACAGTCACTGATATCCAAAGCAGCTTCAGTTTCCTCCAACCAATTCAGGGCATCAGTAGCTCCCTTATCTCCCCTGAATATGCTGGGTTTACAGGCCATGTAGGTCTTGTAGGAACATCCTCTTCTCACCTCATTCTCTGTTTTACGTTCTTTACTCCGAGATCTTTTTCTGGAGCGTTGCGGACGTTCTTCATGATCAGGACTGCGACTCCGACGGTTTTGGATCCTACTGTGAGCTGACGAGTCAGTTCTAGATTCAGCTGTTTGTGATCGAGATCTTGCAGACCCCTTCGATCTAGAAACAGCAGTTTTTCTTCTTGGCGGTTCACTGGATCTCTCTGAACCAACGTGCGTCTTTCCTTGCCTTTTCTCCTTAGCGACCAACGAGGGAAATGCTTTAGAGATTCCTTGAGCTATAAGCTCCTGGAGTCTTTCTTCCTGTTCCATTTGTCTCAGTTGCTCAGACGTGAGAGGTTCTCTCACCTTACTGTGAACGGAGTGATCGTCACGATCATCTTCCTCATCGTAGTCATCTTGACGCGTTTTGCTTGTTCCTACTTTCGACATTTAGCTGAAAGCAATACCAGATTGACAGATTAACATACATTTGACTTAGTTGACAGGTATTTGTAATCAGAGTTTATATTCCTTTGCACATACTAGTGACATAAGGAACGTTATAAACATAGGGTTGTTGTACTCCTTTGGGCTTTCCGGATCACCATCTTGTAGTTACTGACATATTTTACCATGTTATGACTATGATCAGAGTATAATCGCATACACACAAGTTCTTAGGGGTGGTCTAAATGAACCAAACCTCCTAAAAATCACTATGTATCCTGCCTTATCATTACTATAATACCCAAATATTATAGATAACATCAAACAACTTTTATTCCATAACAATACACATTCAACTAGCGGTTCAACCGCTTTACAAAGCAAAGCACACACATACTCAAATCAGACTCAAACAAAGTTTCACAAAAGACACATAGTACATATCATACTAATTTATTGAACACAACACACAAAACTTCAGCCATCACAGTTCCTGCTTCTCTCCTGGTTTCTAGTCCTTGCGTCTTCCAAATGATGTGAGATGTTTGATGTGGGATGACACCTTCTTAGCTTCTTCTGCCATTTTCTTTTCCTTCTTCAGTTGTTTCTCCAGCCTTTTGGTTAGAGCCTTGTTTTCTTCTCTGAGTGCTTCAATGACCGGGGAGTTTGGTCCGGAGTTATCCGCATACGGGGTTGGGGCAAAGACTGGACCTGGTCCTGAATAGGATGATCTGGGTAGATCCTGATATGGTCCATATGGAGCATATGGGTAGGCAGAAGGTGGAAAAGGCATGTAGGACTGCTGCATCGGTGGGGAAGTTGAGTACTGATATGGTTGTGGCGGATAATACGATGGCTGTGGTGGATAATACGGCATACCCGTGGCATATGGTTCCGGAATAGGTGTCGGATACATGATAGGCTGCTGGAACCCAGGTGGTTGCTGAAAAGACGAATTCTGGTGATACGCAGGTGGCTGTTGGTAAGCAGACGGGGGTTGGCTGTTGGACCTTAACAATTGGGGAAAACTGTAACGTTCAGATACGGGTTGACTGCTCTGGCCCTGCATCATAGCTGCTACGTACGGGTCCCTGATGTCGTTTGCCAAGGCTGCAATAGGATCATGTATTGGGACATCCACCAGATTTCCCATTTGAGGAAAAGTTGCCATGGGATCCTGTTGCATAGGAACCGATTCCTCGGGTCCTTCTTCAACATCTGCTGCATAGGCTGGGGAGGCAAACACATGTTGGGAATGATGCTCTGAGTGGTAGCTCACCGTGTGTCCTGCTGACACTGCAATTACCACATGTGGAATGGTCTCGTCAGCATCTTCTTCAGGCTCCTCTTCTGGGTCTTCTTGATCCGTCCCTACATCGCGAGCATTCCATTCCAATGGTGCAATGTGAATGGTGTGGCTTGGACGCACCGACATCCTCGGTTTAGTGCTTCTTTTCTTAGGAGGCTTCGGTACATCCGTAGTCGACGCCGCCGGTGATGGAGTCTTCCTTTGAGTAGGCGCGGTAAAGTATCCTGAAAGGTCAGGGCTCATTGGTGGTACGGGTTGACTTGGTCCACCTTCATCCTTCTTGTTCTTGCTACTCTTGCTGCTACCGTTGTTCTTGCTGCCGGATTTTGAAGATTTTGCAAAGTTCCACATTTTTCACGAAAGTACCTGTGAATAAAATTTTAATATACAATGGGAGATATATATATATATATATATATATATATATATATATATATATACATTTTTGTGCACTCCTAAAATTTCTTCAACTTATTTCATGCTAAATTCCATCCATTGAGTTCACTAGTGTACACATAAAATAACCGTCGGTATCCACGTGTCTATTAAACTCATCATATCATGAGGTACCTGTGGGTAATAATGACAGCGTGCACTTTCTGCAATTGCTACCGACCTTACATCATGCTATGAGTAATTTAATATATCAGTTTCAACTTAGGCTAACACTTATCACGGAAGACCATTAGCATCAATGTGTCTGTTAGGGTTCACCGAGTCTTAGTGCACCTGTGGGTAGGAATGGCAGTTTGCAAGGCTGTAACTTCTACCGACCTTACACTAAACCTCGATTACTTCTAACATATAAATTTTCAGCCTAGATCACAAATTGGTTCATGCAATACTTAGAGGTCCAACTAGGTTCAAGCTTAGGGGCTCTAAGAACGCCTAATTTGCTGGAACCTTTGGCTCTGATACCAACCTGTCACACCCCCCCCCCCTCCGCCGCCCCCTGCCAGGTGCGGGGGTGAGGGTGTGGGACCGGCTGTCCGTATCAGTTCCCGAGGCACCAATTAAATACAACATACAAGCACACATAACGGACATCCAGTCCTCACAGTGAAACTCTAGGCCGACTCTGAATGAGGATGCACTAAGCACCTCCTAGCCGACCTATAGAATCGATAGCCACCGGATATGACCCAGGACTGAACAAACAAAAGATACATTGACAAACGGAAACATAGTCATAACAGGTCTACAGAAACAAACGTCATTTGTTTATCATACAGAGCCCTATTTATAGTGACAACAACCATGGAAAGTCCATATTCAGAATAGATCCACACCTACACTTGCTTACCTGCAACATAAGTCAATCACACAAAGTCAACAACATAGTTGTTGGTGAGTCGTAACTACCATCATCACATTAACAGTTCTCAACACATACAGATTATAAATCTATCATGCCGCACCCAAGGTCAACACTCAGATACTCTACGGGTACGTTGCGCTTAGCCGAACACCCTCAACGAGTAGTTTTTAAGTTCAACATATAAGCACATATTCCCCCTAGTAAATTAATACTAGAGGATCCGGGTGAATATGGATCGTTCAACTATAACGGCCGTCATAATCTCTTATATGCCTAGTGGTCTCAACCTTAATGACCAGAAAGTCTCTAATGACCCACACAGGGCATTCTGACTAACAGTGTTCGACATGATAATCATAACAGATATAACAGATACATCAGAACAGAAATGTGATCTCAAACAGTTAACTAATGAGGGAAGTCAGAGGACTCACAGTAATGAAGTCAGAAACAGAGTTCAACAAGGATTGCAATCCAAAATTCGCTAGAGTACTCTATCTCCGGTTTCTAGCAACCTATCAAAGTTATCATGTGTATATGTGTCATATACAATGCTAATGTGTCCATAAACCATCTGAGGTTCGAAGTACTACAAATTACAGTTGCTAGATCAACCGGTTCAGCTTTTGGTTCATCTAAAATTTGACCAAACATTCTGTCATTTTCCTTCATAGGCGTACCCCCTGGAACTTATCAATTCTGGGCGGTACGCTCTGATTGATATTCTGCGCTTCTGGTTTCAGAATCCGGGCGTACCGCGCTGCATGTATCTAGATTGGGCGGTACGCCCCAATCTGCATTTCAGGGCCCGACTATTTTGTCTTTTAGTGACAATTTTCATATTTTGACGTTTTTGGGTCAAATTCGCCACTGGATCAGTAGAATACCTTAATGGGGTTTGATTAAAGGTTCATTTATGCTCTAATTCCTAAACCAAAGCATATCCCAATTCCCGAGCTTTCCTTTTATAGTAAATTTCGTTGTTTCGACCCCCGTTTCATACAAATTTCATTAGGGACAGAACCCTTATGTTCCAACGGTCCATATCCTCTTTAAATACACTGACCATTTCTGGTTTCATGTGATCTTTACTTACAAAGTTTCTAATTATAGCAAAATCAACATGCATGCATAAAAAAGGGTTGTACCTTGTGAAGGGATTCTTGTACAACCGAACCTTCTGATTTCTTTGCTTCCTTAAGCACCCAATCAAGCTCTCTAAAGCAGATTCATGGCTGCATGTATGATCCATGATCACATTATGAGAGTATGACCATAAAGAACCATACATAACTTTCTTAAAAATAAATCAAGATATCTATACCTTGACTATCCTTGAATTCAGCTTCTACCCTCTTTAACCACTACCAATTCGCACAAGAACAGCTACATTCATGAGGGTTTAGGCTTAGAATGGGTTTTCCTTCAAGTATCCATGTGATTAATGATGAGAAGGATTGAAGGAATGCTTACCTTTGATGGTTGTTCTTCCCTTCAGCTCCAATTGCTTGGATTTTGAGGGAACAGAAGTCTGTAGCAGCAGTGGAGTGCTCTGGCCGGAAGTGAGGCAAAACTCACAAGGGTGCAATGGCTATAAAGGCCAAAATCCTAGTTCTTATCGAACTGGACTGGCGGCGTACCGCCCCAAAATATCCTATTTGGGGCGTACCGCCCGTATTTTGGGTTATGGTTTATGCGGAGATCCGATGGGTGCCGCACCCGGCCCGTTTGTCAAACGGGTTGCGTACCGCCTAGGAATTCCTAATCCTAGGCGTACCGCCCAAAATTGCAGTCTCGGCCTTTTTGATTATTTTCTTTTATAGAATTTCCAGCACGGATTTCGGTTTTGACACAAAGGTTACACTTCGGCTACCAGGTATGGTGGGGTACAGATGAGATATCCACCCCGTGGGAGTCAAGATTGTGGTCACTAACCCATGGTTATCTTGACCAGGATTTGTTAAAAAGACAAGTTTCAAGGATAAAATGTTCGCTTTAATTGGAATGACCCACCCAAAGCGAGTCAACCATAAATTTAGCTCAATTGGATCTAAATAGGGTTTATCACGCATACTGACTTGATCACAATCCAATACATCAAGAGAAAACTTTAGTTGGACCACATTAGATACCGTTGAGGTTATAAGAGTTATTCCCAAGTTGTGTCATCTCGACACACAACGTGAAAGAAACGAGAAGAGGAGGATCTTAAAAGACCAAGGAAAATGGGAAAACGATCAGGGTAACATAGCCGGATACAAGTGCCCCATGAGCGACCACTTGAATTCAAATAATGTTGTCACTGCTGAAGTTGAATGATCGCATTATTAGCACGTCATAATTGTGTTCCATGATCATGAGAGTTGAGTAGCATATGCAAGGTTGTTTTAAGAACAGGAAGAGGTATCACACCACCTTCCTAAGTAAACACTCGTCCAATGTCTGGTTACTACCCCCAGTCCTTCAGTCTAGAATAATCCTGAGTAACAAAGACTCGTCAAGAGCGAAGATGTGATCCTCTGATCTAATTTGACGTCTCGTTGTCCATGGATGTGAACCAAGAGGTACACGACTCAAAGGGGTTAAGGAAAATAACTAAAATAAATAAATAAATAAATAATCAGCTCCTCGCCGTGAGTATAAGGGGATTGGATGATGTAAACAACAAATCGTAAACCAGGTGCGTTTATGAGTGAGTATCACGATGCATGAGAGAAATGTTGTGCAACTAATGCAAAACAGTTACAGTCTAAGACGAATCTTAGTTCACTGTAACCAATGGCTCTGATACCAATCTGTCACACCCCCAAAATTCCCACGCACGGTAATGCACCGCAGGGAGCGTGACAAACCAGGATCGTCGTCTATTAGTTACACCAAACGACCAATAATTAATAAAAGCGTTTCATATTTCATTAAAATATAAATTCGGAGTTTTACAAATGCGGAAGCGTAAATACAAATAAAAAACTAAGTAAAAACACCGTCACCCATGGTGAGGTAACTTATCCAAGGACACTAAATGTGTTTCAAAGACTCATGCATGCGTACTAGTGATACTCGAACATCCGCAACCTGAGAAATAACATGCTAAAAAGTGTCAACACAAAGGTTGGTGAGTTCTCAGGTTTATCAGTTCAAAAATAGTTCAAAGTAGTTCATCTGTTCGAAACAGATCAATTTTAATATAGTTCAACTATTCAAGATAGTTCAAGTTCAGTTCAAGGTTGACTGTTCAATAACAGTTCAAGTTCAGTTTAAAATCCAGATAATATATCAATAGCTAGCTAGGCTATTTTCAAGAAATCAGTGAACGTTTGACTAGATAAACTAGCTATCCAGTTACTGAAGCTCGACAGTTCAATTGTGCCTCGTTAAGACTAAGAAGTATATTACACCCGTTCGATATCCAATCGTGTCAGCGCGACTGACCCGGGTGGGGCTGTCAAACCCAGTAGATCTACTAAATAAGTTCCCGCTGATGTCACATTGACAGTAACTCTAAAAGTGAGGGCATTATCATAAGTGTGCCACTATCATTCAGGTGATATAATTATCTACCAGTTCAAATGTTTGCATGTTATTCTCCCCAACAGGATTAAAATAGGTAAAAAGGGGCCGTGAAATTCACTTTTGGGTGCGGTGCATCAAGAAATTATATAGCAATCCGTGCAAATACCGAGCACCTAATTAGCATGTATTTGTAAGTGTGTGTCTAAAATACCACGAAACAACCTAGGCGATGGTGTTTGCCAATGTGCCCATGACTCGATGTGCGTGTCAGTTTTCAAAACGACAAGTGATAAGGACGTTTAATCCAAATTAACTATCAAGATTGTTTATTTTAACCATGCTCAAATGATCGAAAATTGTTTTGTTATACGCTGGTAATTCCTAGAAATACAATTGGTAAAATGTATATATTATATATATATTTTTTCACATTCTATATATATATATATATATATATATATATATATATACTAGATTTATATCATATTCAAATTGATAAATATCAATAAGTTAAATCAAACAGGAAAAATTTCCCATTTAGCTAGCTATTCAGCCAAAACAATTCATGTATTTACAACACGTGTACGTACAAGGGGTTTGCAAATGACTTTTAACTCACAAGTGAATAGATTTAAAATATCAATTTAATCTTTAGAAAATCCATAATTCGGGACTTGGTTCAATACGACAAGTTTGACGGGTTTGGGGGATGGAACGCGTTCGTAATAGATCCGGGACCAAGAATATGGCTATGGAAAGTGAAAACAACAATTAGAAAACAATTTAAAAAGTTTTGGAGCCCACCAAGATTGAACTCGTGACCTAAAGTTTGGAAGGGTAACAACTTAACCACTGGGCTAAAACGATTTGTTGGTTTATAGTCATTTCAGATTAGTTTTAAACAAATGATTGTATAGAAAATAAGTTATGTTAATTTAAAGGAAAAAATATGCTGCTAATGAGGGTCGAACCCGAGACTCCTTGGTTAACAGACATTAGACGGACCATTGGACCAGTATATTATCTTTGTGCAAAACCCAGATGCTAAAACTTTTATTTTACAACACAAACTTCATCTTCTTCCCATACAAAACCCTAAAATACCCACCACCATTTTTGAACCCGAGTTGTTGCAGAGAATGAACCAGACGCGAAACGTGAGTGTAATATTGACGATAAAGAGTTCTTAGGATTACCTAGGTTGTAGAACGAAATCCGAAACCCAACGTGGCGACGAACATCGATCGACTTGAACCGCAACGAGTTTTTTTTTCTCCACGTAATACTCCTCGGTGCAACATGAAAAAGAACCATCAGCAGCTGCGTTTTCGAGTGGTGACTAATGTGATTCGACGAGGGATTGAGATGGTGTGCGACAGTGGAAGCTAGCGATGTAACGCGGTAAAGGATTTGATGGTCGGAGATTCTCCGTGCGGTGATTCACGGTGGTTCATGTCCGATCAGAGGGTTTGGAGTTTGAGAGAATTCTAATGAGGTTCAAATGATTACAAATGGTTTAGAAACTGAAATGTTTGCGGGTTCAAATTGTGGTCGTCACCATCGGACGTAACCGATGGAGGATCGACCGGACTTGATTGCGGAGGTGAAACGGAAAGTCGCAGGGTTATGCCAATTCTTCAATTCAACTTTGTTGTAATGGCATGAATGGTCCCTCACCAATTTACAACATTGTGTCTCAAGTTTGGGTAATTACAACGCTAGTCCTTGAGGTTTATGTTACTAGAAATGAGTTTTGGGAAAGTGACAAGGTTAGTTCCTGGAAGTTTAGAAATGGTTAACAATACTAACGGGGTTAACAGAGAATACTTAAACGAATAATATACGAGTGTGTGACAAAAATATATTTAACGTATACCGATTATAGAATATATAAACCTTGCTTGCCGCATAAAAGCAATAAGAATAATCCATAATTATGTACTTAAAGTTCACATAAAATCCTAGATTTCAAATCTATACTTACATGTTAAAATCCACATTAAATCATAAAACGATACGTATAATTACGTGACATTTTGCCACATAAAATCATAGAATAAAATACGTGAATATATATACAAATATATATATATATATATATCATATAATATCATAAATAGTGAAGCCATAATATCAAAGGTTTAACTTACGTGCATGTTCGTATTGTGATGATTACACAGAACCCTAATTGCTAAAGTCAACACATAAATGTTCACATAACATTTACTACAGTTTAAGTTAAATAGTCTCACGACATTTATATCAATTTAAGTTTGTTTAAGTCAGGAAAAGACCTGAAAAGACGGATTGTCACACCTCTCTTGTAATGAAAGCTGTTTTATCCTCGTCATCTAGTGCCATCTGAATCTGATGGTATCCTTTATACGCATCTAAAAAACACTTCCAATTATATCCAGCCAATGCATCCACCTTGGAATCTATTTTTGGTAAAGGGTAGAAATCATTCGAACATGCATTATTTAAATCTTTAAAATTGATGCACATCCGCCAGGGCCCATCCCCTTTCTTTACCAAAACTGGATTTGCCAACCATGCAGGGTATTGAACCTCCCGTAAAATGCCTGCTTCCACCAACTTATCTACTTCCTCCTTTACAACAGCTGCTCTTTCTGCATTAATCCTCCTCTTATGTTGATGATATGGCTTTCTATCTGGAAAAACATTCAAACAATGTTCAGATAAATCCCGTGGCACACGAGTCATATCTGATGGTTGCTAAGCGAAAACATGAGCACTTCCTCTTAACAATTAAAACAACTTCCTTCACATATCCCCTATTATAGCAGACCCTACTTGTATTTTCTGATCCGGAAAATCTTTATTAATCATCCATTTATCAGACATAATTTCTTCATCGCTAACATGCCCAACCATTTAAACCGGACCGCCTTCACCATCCTTTGCAGCTCTCACATCTATTATACTAACGCACGCATTGGAAACCAGTTTCGCCACCCCCAAAGGTGTTGGAAACCGTATCATTCCATGAACCACCGAGATTTCCGCCCCAAGCTTCCGTAACGCCGACCTTCCTAAAATCACATTGTGTACTGACGTCACCCTTACCACCAAGAACTTTACCTCAAGCGACCTAACACAACCCCCATGACCCAATGTTATAGGCAATGTAATTTCTCCCATGGGCCTCACTACTTCTCCTGCGAACCTAATTAGAGGGGTTCTAGATACCATTAACTGACCTTTCACATTCGTTCCCAACTGCCTAAAACAGGATTCATACATTATCTCCATAGAACTTCCACAATCAACATACACCCTACGTATCTCATACCCCGCTATCTAAGCAGTTATAACCACTGGTTCTTCCGTTACTACATCTTGTCTTATCGGCGGAAAAACAATTTCCGGACACATCCAACCCAGCACTCCCGACACTTTTCCCCTCACATTTCGACCTAACAGTACATCATGTCATCGATTGTTGATACCTGATATGTGTGTCGTATGAAGTATCAAGCAAGTTCAAAGATCAAGTCAACTAGGTCTGGCCGAACTAGGTCCGAACCTGAAGTTCGGACTGGCCGAACCTAAGGTTCGGCCGAAGCTCGGACTAGCTAGTATATATAAATGTTTGGTCTTTGTATTTGTAGGACTTCTGAGCGAGTGAGATGTGTTAAGTGTGTGTTTCTGAGTGTGTATTCTCTGAGTCTATTTCTGAGTGTTTACTAGTTGTAATTGTTCTTCGTTGATCAATAAATCAATCGGTTAATTACGTTTCGATGTCCGATTAGCTAGATCGAGTAGATGCTCGCGCATTTTCAAGTGGTATCAGAGCTTTCTGGTTCACTCTACTGATCTGTAGTTGCTATTTTCGGATTTTTGAAGCGTTTTTCGTGTTTCTCGAGATTGTCTTCATGTTGTTCATCAATTCTATTGAGTTTTTGGTGTCAAAATTGGTCCTAAATCACTTTCTATTGGTTTTACTGATCCACAGTATCGAGTTTCGTCAAAATCAGTCATTTTTTCGTGCGTTTTTGATAAATGAGTTCGAAGTTCGGAGTTTCCTGATCAGGTTCGGAGTAACTGCTCCGAACTTGAAGTTCGGTCCATCTTCGGTGAGGGTTCGGAGCTGTCTCGATCAGGGTTCGGACTATTTTGGTCAAGTTCGGAGTTCAGTCACGTTCGGTCAAGGTTCGGAGGTAGTTCGGTGCTAGATCGGAGTGGTTGAAGAGTTCGGATAGTTCAAGTTGCTTCGGAGCTAGTTCGGATAGGGTTCGGACTTTGAATTTAAGTTCGGACAGAGTTCGGAGCTTGGTTATAAGTTCGGAGAGAGTTCGGCCAACAGAATCTATTTTTTTCGTACGATGTCGGAATTTCACGCGTTTGCTGCAATGCAAAGTGCCATGCAAACCATGCTGAATTTTGACAATGAAATCGGAACAAGTCAGAAAGTTCCCAAATTGTTGAAGCTTGAAGATTACAAAAATTGGAAGAAACGATTTTCTGCTTACATAAGCACGAATGATATCGATTTGTGGATCCCGCTCAAGAAACTTTATCAACACCCAACTGATGCGGGAGATTTCAAAGAAGTTCATACCTTTGATCTTGCTGAAAGAAAATCATATGAGCTTGAACAAAAAGCTTATGGTTATCTTACGATGGCATTAACTACTGAGTTGCTTCATCAATTTAGCACTTGCAAGAAATCTAAGCAATTGTGGGATGCTTTATCAGCGAGATGTGAGGGTAATGATGACTACAAGAAGAGTCGAAAGAAGGTTTTGAACAAAGAGTTTGATAATTTCCAGAATTATGACAATGAAAATAATACTGCTCTTGTTTCAAGGTTGTCACATTTAATTAGTGAGTTAAAGGTTGTTGGAATTGAGAAAACTGATGCGGATTTGAAAGAAAAGATTTTGGAAGCTTTGCCAGAAAAATGGGAAAATTATGTTTTGCTACTCACGCATGACAAGGATTATTCTACAATGACATTTCACGAGCTTACTAGAACACTTCATGCTCGAGAAATGGAAATGTTAAACTCAAAGAAGTCAACTGCTAATTTGCAAAATCCTGAATTGTATCATGGTGAGAATAGTGCAAGCATGAGTGCAAAGTCTAAGCCAAATCTGAATACAAATCAGAATACAGCACCAAGTGTTGTTTTTATAGCTGGAGCTTCAGGAAATTCTGATAATAATTCTTCAAGAGGTTGCAATTTCACAATTCCAAATTTTTCAAATCAAAATGCTTTTTCAGCTGAATCAACAGATGATTGTGCCAAAATGATTTCTGCATTGATTTCATCATCCTTTGGATTGATTCTCAAAAATGTTGCTGATGCAAAGTTAACCAGTGAGGATCTTGATGCTCTTGATGATGATCAACTAACTGAATTGGATATATCTTGGCAATATGCTATGTTATGTCAAAGATCTAAAAGATTCTTTAAGAAACATGGAAGGAATCTTTCTGGTGATAAACTGGGTTTTGACAAGTCAAAATTAAAGTGTTATAAGTGTTCACAGCTTGGACATTTTGCTAAAGATTGTCAACAAGCACATGCAAATAAGTCTGGTGTTCCTCAATCACCAAAGCCTGGTTTTACTCAACCATCTACTAGTAACACTAGCAAGTCTACAGCTTTGACAGCACAACATGATGGTGTTTATGATTGGGGTCAACAATTTGGTTATGATTCATCAGCTTTGATTGTTACTCATGTTTCATCAGAAGATTCTTATTCAGATACTAGTTCCGATACTAGTTCAATTCCAAGTTCTTATGAATCTGCTGAGAATTTGGAGAGTCTAATGAAAGAAAATGCTTTGTTGGCAAATAAACTTCAACGATTGTCTGAGGAATTTGATGTGATTAATTCGTCTTTCAAGATTTCTAAGGAAAATGAGAAACAGTTGCTTTTGAAGAATGAGTGTTTGATTACTGAGATCGAAACGTTGAATGAAATTTTGGAAAGTTCTAAACAAGACAAAAGGGATGTTGAAGCTGCTAGAGCAAAGATTTGTGAAGAAAAGGATGAGTTGGTACAAGAAGTCAAGAAATGGAACGATGAAGCAGAGGATACTGCAAATGATTTTCAGAATTTGTTTGATAAGTCCAAAATGAAACTTGATTTGCTAACAAGGAATGTGGAAGAATCAAATGCTAAAATCAAAGCTTATCAAGTGGATATGGAAAGGTTATTGGATGAGAAGCGTGAATTGGTTAGTGTTAACAAGGTTCAAGCTGCAAATCTGGAAATTCAGAAGCGCAATGAGACTAAATTGAAGAAGGAGTTACATGAAGGACTTGATAATCTTCGCATGCAGAAGTTTGAAACTCACAAAGTTGCGAAGCGATTGATTGCAAAAGAAAAGGAATTCGCAGAAGCTCAACAACAAATTTCTGATCTTAAAATTCAAGTTCTCGATGCTAATCGTTTACTCAACAATGTTTCAAATTCTCAAGTTTTCACAAGTTTCTTAGCAAATGATGCTAATTTTGAGAAAATGTTTGATAAAGCTGCATCAACCCCTGCTCATATCAAAGAAGCTTTCAAAGAAGTGAAGGAACAAGTTGATGAATTTGATTATTCAAAAGTTTCATCATATACTGCTGACGTGGAAGAGGTTGTTGAAAAGAAGAAAAACAAGAGGCATAAGAAAAAGAAGGAAAAGAAATCCGAAGTCTCTCCTGCACCGAAGTTTGTATATGGTTCGATCATCCTCTGCTGATAATCAGAAGTCGGCTACTTCTAGTAACAAGATCCAGACTCAACCTGAGTTTGATGAAAAGATCTTTTATGATCAAAAGAATGTAACGGAAGTAAAAGCTGAATTTTCTCGATTAGCAAAGAATGGACATTGTTCATCTGAGGAGAAGATTTCTGGAAAGCATGAAGGATTGGGTTTTCACAGGATGCAAAACAAAGTTGAGAAGGTTCCAGCATCTTCATCTCATGATTTGAAGAAATTAAAGATGAAACAAGTGAGAAGAAGGAAGTGTTTCAAGCTGATAAAATTCAACCCGAGCGGTTTTACAAACTCAAGGGTTCGGATCAATTATTTTCTGACAAAGAATTTCCTCTTCATTGTGTTGATGCTCGGAAGATTGCTGAAGTTTTTGTGAAAGCTACCATTTCTTCTGAAAATTCTCAATCTCAAAGCCCTACATCCAAATGGGTACATGATCACAGGCATCAGGTATATGATTCTCATTCTGATCATGTTCGAGATATTCATGTGTGTTCTTCGCAGGTACATCAAAGATGGGACAAAACGACAAGAATCTGTTATATTTGCCGTCGCCCAGGGCATATGGCAAAAGACTGTCCATCACCTGCTGTTTCACCCCAAAGATTTCACAAGAAATCAGTTTTTGGTAAACCTGCCACACCAAAGTTCTTTGATGAACAAGGCAGAGTTTTTGATGAAGTTGAGCCTACATTTTATCATAAACAAAAACGTTTTGTTCCAATGTTTCCAAAAGCTCAAAATGTAGGATCTCCATCACAGTCACCTATGATTATTTCATCAAAAACTGAATTACCAAAACAACAACAATGGAAACCTAAAGTGGTTTCTAAGCAAAACAAGGATACTGGTCGATCAGAAGCGATTCGCTTCGGGTCATTTATGGACTAATTAGTTTGACCAGTGTGCAGGTACTTCTAGAAGATCTATCGATGATTGTAAAGTTGTTGATGGAGGAGTTTTCTGCTTAACTTAAATTTCATGATACATCTTTCTAATCTGCAAATTTCTGAATTCTAAAACTGAAAAACATCCGTGTTGATTGATCACTTTTATGTGCTTACAAGTTTTTCTCAAAAACCAAAAATAGAGTCTTGTTTTTGTGTAAAATGAAAATCCAAAATTAGATTTTTCATTTTAAGGGGGAGAATTGTAAGTAAGGGGGAGTATTTGAGAAAAAGCATGTTATGGGGAGAAGGTGAATACATGCCAAATATATAATGAAGGAAGGTGAATACATGCCAAATATAAAATTATGAGAAGTTGATCATTGGGAAATGATGGTACATTGGCTTATGTATCTGACTCATGGATAGAATAGATGAAAGGGCCATAAGATCATTGTTTGATATGCTTGGTAGGTTCGGCAAATCAGAAAGTATTCAGATGTGATATTCACTAAATATTAATGCTTGACCATGTGGATAACATCTTGATGCATATTTCATGACACAAAAAGAAAAATAAGTGTGAAATTCAAAATGAGAAGTAAATGAGAAGTCACTGTGTATACATGTGTTTATTTTGCAAAGATTTAAACTTGTTTGATTTTCTTTATTTTGTCAAACGATCGGACTTTCTCTGCGTATTGAAAGATCGACCTGATCGTTGTTCGTTTGACGTTCTGCTTTATTTTCTTTGGTGTTTCGTATAACTCATCGGACTTTCTCTGCGGGTACGGGAGTACCGACCTGATTGTTGTTGGGTTATACAATTTCAACTTGTTTTATTTTCTTATTTTGTTAAATCCGAGGCCTTATCTGCGTCTCGAAAGATCGACCTTAAGGTAGACGATTTAACGTTCTTATTTCTTTTTGCATGGAACACAGTTGATGATATCATAAAAATATTATGCATTGTGAAAAATCACAAATGCTATCACACAAAAGGAAAAAGAAAAGAAAAGCTGAAAATGTCTGATTATGTCTGATAGTGTGGGATACACTGGTCAATGCAAATCTAATCAGTACCTTAACATATCCAGATGTTATGAGTATGATTCTGCCTGAGTTTAAGTTGGACAAATTATACCAGCAATCAGCATGACTTATGTGTTTCGATTAATTGAAATTGAAATACAGTTCAGTGCGTTATGTTCAATATGATCTCATATAGTGATCTTTCACATACGAAAAATGGTGTTTGATTCTGTATTGTGATTTCATTTCATTTCAGAAAAGAACAAAAAGATTTTTGATGTGTTTTAGCATAAACTTTGAAAAACCAAAAAGATTTTGTTTCTGCTTTATTTTCGATCTGATCAATACGTGATACAAATCATTTTCAAATTCATATCTTGGAGTCTCGAAGAGACGTTTTGCGCCATGATTATTTTAAATGATTAAGCAGGTTGCTATGTGCAAGATATCACAACTTCAAGTCTTCTGAAGATGTTGATGAAAGACCAGAGATACACTAGAATGTCATCAAGTATTCAAGATCAAGCTACGATCGAGTTGAGGAGGAGTTTATTTGAAGATTTATTTCATTGACCGAACGGATTCTACACTTGAGGGGGAGCTTGATTGAAGATACAATGTTGATGATGTTGAAGAGATATTGCACACGACGAGGGGGAGTTTGTTGATACCTGATATGTGCGTCGTGTGAAGTATCAAGCAAGTTCAAAGATCAAGTCAACTAGGTTTGGCCGAACTAGGTCCGAACCTGAAGTTCGGACTGGCCGAACCTAAGGTTCGGCCGAAGCTCGGACCAGATAGTATATATAGATGTTTGGTCTTTGTATTTGTAGGACTTCTGAGCGAGTGAGATCTGTTAAGTGTGTGTTTCTGAGTGTGTATTCTCTGAGTCTATTTCTGAGTGTTTACTGGTTGTAATTGTTCTTCGTTGATCAATAAATCAATCGGTTAATTACGTTTCGATGTCCGATTAGCTAGATCGAGTAGACGATCCGTTGCTCACGCATTTTCATCGATGAACCATATGTTTTACTGGGAATTGCTTTTACATCCTGCTTTCCTCCCTGAATCACTTTGACTAAATGCCCTAATTTTCCAGACCTCACAGCCTTGTTAATTTCTCTTTTTAGAACAAAACAACTATCAGTTGTATGCCCCTTATCATGGTGGTAGGCACAGTACTTACCAAAATTTTTGTTTGAATAAGGACGCTGTCTTGCAGGGACCGGAAAGATCTATCTTTTCTGTTATCAATATTTCACTTGGTGTTTTTACCAATTCCACATATTTCCCATTCCTAACATCACTATAACCCCCTCTTTGTTGAAAACCAGGAAAATTATCCCTTCCACTTTTGGTCCTGGCCCACCTATTCCAAGTACCACCCCGCTTGTAATTACGAATGGGACCACTATTCCTCCCCACCTAAAAGACTGCAGCACCTTTCCCCTGAGACTTTCGATGCTCAATATCCAACATATTATTACAAGCATTCTTTCCCCTAACAAAAGCTCACACCCTATCCATCAACGATTCCATAGACGTAGGTAAATCCTCAGGTAATTTTTCAACTAATTGTGCGTTTCGAACCCCATGACAGAAACCATAAATCCTAACTAATCTCCTGCACCAACGATTCTCATGCTTTCCTTATTAAATCATGAAACAAAATCCTCAATAGTCTCATTATCTCTTCTCCTAATATTGTGGACTTCCGTTGTGTCCTTTACACAATGTTTTTGTTAATTGAATTGCCAAAAGAATTTAACACACAAATCCTCAAAACTTGATATGCCACCAGGCTGTGTTAAACCACACCCTAGCCAATCCCGTGAAAGTTTGCACAAACATATCATGACAATTCGTCTTTTTCAGGAATTTCCCTGATTTAAATAAACATAAACTGTTATAAATGTTGTGTGAACATTTAGTTGATTGACTTGTGTTGACCTTAGCAATTAGGGTTTGTGTAACCATCACTATACGCTTTAAGGTATCATCTCAACTTAGGGTTCAGATGTTTGTTTTCTTTCTTTGATTTCCATCGATTACACCTGATTTCATCAATACGTTGTTGTTTCTGAGTTATTTCATGCGAATGCCTACAAAATTCGATTTTATCCCATCTACATTCTGAAGGTACTATCTCAAATTAGGCTTCCAATGTTTGTTTTCTTTATTTTTTTGTTGTCGTTTATACTTGATTTTATTCATAATGTGTTTGTCTCTCAGGTAGGTCATGCAATTGTCACTTATCTCGATTTGGTATGTTCTTACTTATCTTCTCTATCAATTTCTTACGGATCTTAGTATTATGTGTGTCTCTCAAGTGTACCACCACAACATGTACCCTTACCAAGAAACATATTTTATATTGTTTGTATGTCTCTAACCCCAAAATATGTTCGTCTAACCCGTAAATCTGTTCCATGTGTTTTGTACCATCGTTGGTTCTCATTTTGGGGTGTTGCCAAGAGCCCAAGAAAGTGAGGCACTATGTGTATTATCTGTTTTATTATCTAAGTGTTTCATAGATGAAGGGTATAACTGAATAAAAAATCTTGAATTTGAAAAGCTTATTTTTATTGGTATCAAGAAACTGATCTGATTTCTCTTAGGTGTTTTATTTTACATTTTTATTGGTATAGAGTTTTTGGGTCATATTTTTGGTGTATATGCAATGTTAATGTGTTGGTGTCTCAACAGAATTAAAGCAATGCTCTTATGATATAAGAGGCAACAGAGAATTAAAGCAATGCTCTTATGATATAAGAGGCAACAGAGTCAGTAAAATTCTTTTGCTTAGTAAAATTCTTTTGCTAAAGCAGGAAAGATTATACGCAAAAGGGTGTCTTAAGGTATAATATTTCATTCTAGTATTAATTTTTCAACATTTATTTGTAAAGATTAATGGATGGAGGGATATTTGTGTTTTTATAGGAAAGGAGAATATTTCATATAATGCCGAAAACAGACTTGACCTTGTACATATTTTCATTTGTTTTGTTCTATCGGCATATCCAGTTTTGATTTCTGTTATCTTTTATTAGTCACAGTCCCTTTATTTAAATGAATTTATAGATCTATGACCACTATAATTTGTAAATTATGTGGAAATGATTATTAGAAAATATTTAAAGATTGAATATCTGCGATGTCGAATCATCTGGTTTCACCATGGTCCTTAAATACACACATGCACCTACAATTTGCAGTCTCGACCGTATTTCTTCTTATTTTGAGGTAAGTTTGCAGGGTTGGGTTTTGCGAGCTAGCGTTTCATCAAATCTGCTCAGAAGTTGTGGGATTTACCTTGTGTCGCTACAACAACACCAGGAACAAGAGTACCTACCCATACTACGACCAAGGTAACATCAGCAATAGACATCTCCTTTTGAAATTTATGCTTTTTGTTGTCTTTAATCTTGCTAAAATCTATTTGCAGCGCTCTGTATATGATTATTTTGGTGTATGCATTCTTCATAAGTTGTTATTTAATTCTTTAGGTGTAGCTTTTCTGTCAAGATTTGTCTTTAGGTTAGTTATTTTGGTGATTTGTAAGCTTCAAGGTTCATATTTGTATTCATTAGAGGTGATTCTGGCTATAGAAGCTTTCAATTTAGACCTTGCAGTCAGGGCATTGCGAAATTGATGTTTATTTGTTTCTGTAAGTTTCCTAAGTATCCCATGAATAGGTTTGAGTTGTTGGTGTTGTTTGTGTTTCAGTTTTTAGGTGCTGTATGAATGTGATTTAGAGAGATTATTTCATCTGACCTTACCATTGAATATGGTTGCCCTGCTCTTTTTATGATTTATTTGTTCATTGTCTTTCATATTTGAAGCTACTGATTCCTTTACTTTCAAATGGGAAGTGTTTTATTGTTTTAAAACAATGGAACTGTATATTATTCCTCTTCTTCTATGTTTTTTTTCTTTTTCTATGATGTATTTGTACTTTGAATTGGATTATAGATTTAGATATATAACCAGATAGTTTCATGGTGAACTGTTTTAAACATATAATATCATTACAGTGGGCTAAATCTGAATGATCTATTGCGGATGCTGTTTGTTTAATTGAATGTTGTTTTCACGTTGGCTAAACAGTAAACTAAGTACTTTAGTGGTTAGACTGGTTATAACATTTGTTTTGATTATATTTCTTAAAGGATCATGATGGCATATTAATGTATCTTAGTTGTTGGTAAGTATTTTTTTAAGTTGTTAGTAAGTATTTGTATCTTATTTGCTTTGTTTTCTTAACTGTTGGTAATATTTTTTTTCCTTTTCAATGGAGTTACGTATCTTATCCAAAGTTAATGTATCTTGTTCAAAGTTTGTTATATTATTGCAATAAGAATCCAGCTCCTATGTCACGAAAACACAGGTTTAAACACATTGATTAGTGGTCCTTTTTGTGAGCTATGTAAGTGTTACAATATAATGGCCACTTTTTTTTTAATCTATGAATGCAGCAAGATTTGCTTACTCTAACTTCAGTGACAAATGCCTTGGTATTGAAACAATGAATTTGGTTCTGTCTAAAGAATTCTAAATCACCTTAGAAAGTTAATTCGGCTTTAAAAGTGGGATGGTGCATAATATAATTATTATAATGATGGTGCATAATATTGGCTTAAATTTTTACAAGTGGTTATTTGTTTGTGTTAGCAAGAGGGTCCTACGGTTGATGATTTAGCTGTGATTACTATTAAACTGACAACCTAGCAATCAACCTGGCTGCGGTTGTTACTATAAAACCAACCACCAAACAAACGGTTGGGATTATCGTACATGAGGTAACATTACACATAAAACCACTGGATCAGTTTATATTACATCAAATCCTCAAGTAATGGAAATTTTCAGTTTGTATTGAGTTTTGATTTAGATTTTTTAGGCAATATGTCTTCAGCAGTTTGGGTTGCAGCAAGATTTGTTGGATCTGACTGTTATGGAATAAGGTGGGTATGGTGTATTAATAAATCTATTATTTCTACTTCTATCTTTTTATCTGTTGGCATGACCTGGGTTATGGGATGATTATTACTGATGAAATTTTAGTTGACTAACATGAATTTTTTTATCCTTGCAATTATTAACTAGCAATCAGGAACGAATTGGCGAGAAAGCTGAATTTGAAGATTAGTGGACCAAGATCTGCATTTTATCAGGTTTTCTATTTCCACTTCAGTCTATAAACACACATTAGTACACAAAACATATTTTGAAATTATTACCCCAACGATATTTTAAGATGGTGAACATATATAGATTGATCTGTTTTGCTTAAAGTTTGAAGTTCAATGGATTTAATTAATTGTTATTGTCGATCTAAGCCTTTGGAAATTCTAAGCTACAACTAAACTTTGGATACTACATCTTATATTTAACATCTGTGCTTGAAAGGAGTAATCATTTGTGTGCCCTCAGCTTCCCCTAGGTTTTGGTGGAAACTTTTACATTCACGAGTTTGGGTTTCGAATTTTGAGACTTTAATTGGATTTCACTTACAGTTGCGCCTCCTTTCTTCCTTAGAATGCCATCCTCTGAAGCAAAACTCTTATACACCTATCGATACTGTGTATCAAGAACTACATGTGATTTCTTTACTATGTTCTACTGTTTTGTTCTGCAATATGATTTTGTTCCTTTGCTATGTTCTACTGCTTCGATTTTCTTAATTTTGGTTAATACTTTATCTTCTTTCGTCTGAGTTTTTTTCGTAAGCCAAAAGATAAACAAAACTTGGTTATAAAAGACGTTTATGAATATGGGAATTCATCAAACACATGGACATTTATGAATTTGTAATGATGAAATACAACAGGGACTGTGAAAATTCTTTTAATAACCTTTATTTGCTTTGTTTTTTAATAATTTTTTTATTTTAGTCAATATCTCTTGAAGAGTAGAATTTGCGCAGAATAAAATGAGGAAGACGGGTAAATATGCAAACAGAAAACGGAGCTGATGGTGTAATTGTTGGTGGCATAACTGGTGAATCCTTAAATCTACAGAGTTGAGATCAGGTATTTTCTTAAGAAAAATGAACTACTACGTCATGCATTGACATGATATCTATTAGTGTACTTATTCAGACTCATTTTTATCATGAAATCAATTAATAGGTGTCATGCTTTTAGAGTTTAGACATCATGCTGCAACAATTATTGGTTTTAGAAGTTTAAAAATGGAATAACGGCGTCAACCAAGATTCCACTGATAAAGACAACCGTTGCTACTCATGAAGAAATTGCCACTGCTTAGCTGGACCTGATCAAGTTGCCACTAATACACTTGATTGGAACTTACCACTACTCAGGTAAAAGATGCCACTGATGAAGAATTTGCCATTCCCAAGAGTAAGATAAAAACTTATTATAGTTGTCAGTGCTACTGATCAGAGCTCCAGTTAAATCTTTCATTAATGGAGAAAACAATCAAAAATACTTTACCATATGAAACATTAGTTATGACTAAGCAAATTTGCCTTTTATACCTTCATACATGTTTTTAATGTTCGTTTAAATATGATTATGTATACAGGGCCAGAGGTTAGAGTGCTAGACAAGAGATAAGAATGAGAGGTACATGGAGATATTAAATGGTGACATGCTCTTAGCATTACATACATGGAGGTATTAAGGTTTGTATTTCTTCTTAATTTGATTACTGAAGTGAAGAACTATACAAATGTGATACTAATAATGGATCAAAAGATAGGTAAATCTTATGACATGGTATATTAAAAAGCCAAAATGGTACTAAATTTACTCCTTTATACATAGAAGAATACAGATACAATTTACTAATTGATTATTTATGAAGATCGCTTTTCTTTACATTTGACAGTATGTGCTTCTCAGATAGAGAAATTAGCATGTGAAGATCACTTTGGTTTGATTAATACGCAATCAAATGTCTAATTGTGATATTGTTGGTTAAACTAAGCATGTACCTGATGTTTGAATCTTTTGCCCCTTATTTTCATTCTTATTTATTATTATAATCGTTTACGTACAGTCTGATGATGGTTGGTTTCATGTATAGAGCTATAGACTATATTTTTATGAAGTTCTCGGAGCGTGGGATCTGCTCATTTGTATGAAGAGTTGTTGAAAAGCTTGAAAGTTGGGGATCATGATTCTTCGGATGAGGTTTGGTACCTACATTGATCTATTTACATATTTATATTATCGAACTGTTTACTAATATAATCATCCGGGTTGTTTTTTAGTGTTCATTTGAAATGAGTTTGTTGACTGCATAAATATTTGTACATAATCAACGTGTTCTTTAAGGTTAGATATCTCTTTGCTGTATTTTCCAGTTAATGTTTAACAAGGAACTTTCTGGTCAAATGAATTAACACTTCTGATAGTAGATTGTTTTGATGTACTCTACTTTCAATGGTTGTAATGTTTTTGCTGCTTCTACTCTGTGCTTACATGGTGGTGAATGAACCTTCGCTGGGTTAATCTGACAAGATTTTTCAAAACTGATGGTGCAGGAAGGTATGTGTAATATATGTGTTGATGGACTGCTCTAGGTGATAATAAACAAAGAAGTAAATGAATGAAATTTTGATTTAAAGAAGGATTGCAGCCAGTCACGTTGCTTTGTGTTTATGAGAAAAAAATATCTAATTTAGGGTGTAATATTTTTTTCTCTGAATTTTGTGTTTTTCAATTAAGTTGAATTTTTTAATTTCTTAATTGACACCGCATATAAACAGCTTAGGTTAAATAGTATGCATTAGAGCATTTAGCAACAAAAAGCTATAGAAAGAGCAAAGTGGTAAGTTTTTTAAACTTGTTTTTCTCAATTTTTTGTTCAACACAACCCATTAAATATATCATGTGATTAATTATAAATAGTTTAATCTATCGTATCAGCTTTGATTGCAACTATTTTGTGTGTTCATTGACGAACCAAGCTTCAATACACCTTACGTCAACATTTCACTTCCTTTTTTTGTTTGCAGATTGAAATTGTAATGGGGCTTGTGGGTGAATTTGATATCACTGTGGAAGAGGAGAATGCCAAGAGCATTCCCGCCTTATGTTTTTTGTTACTTCACGATGCAATGGAACTTATTTCAGAAGCGTTCCTGCCTTATGTTTTTGGTCACTTCTAATGTTACCGTCGAGTGTGTTATGGAGTAGTGGTAGTTATTTTTTGATGTTAGATGTTATGCTGATAATAGGGTCCTTTTTGAAGAACTTCGTGTATGCTAATGGTTTGTAGACACGTTTGGTCCGTTAGACCAATCAACCCATTGGACCCGTTTAGATATCCAGGTTGTGTCTAGGTATATATTACTTTAAAGCGTCAATATAAAGTTACAATATAATATCCGCTTGTGTTCGTGCCCGCACCATATATATTCACTTATACCAGTTTGATGTTTAGTAGTTGATGGAAGTCAAAATAAGAGATGTGGAGCTGCAATTATGCAAGATTTTACCTCCTTATGTTATTTGATTTTTAGAAGTTGTGGTTTTGAAATCTATGTTCTTCAAAAACCATGTATGTTTCTATATTATCTAACTAGCAAATAAAATCATTAGCCTATAAGTTCCATTTAATAATTGATGTTACACTACTAATTTGACCTTCATGTACCATCCTCAAGACTATGCGAAAGTTAAAAGAGGAGTTATAGAACTTTGTAAAAAACAGGATAAAGATATTTAATTGATCATCTGATAGACATTTAATATTTATTTTTAAAAAGTTTTTTAAACGTTTTTAAAATTTTTTTGTTAAATAAAATTGTTTTTAAACCGTTTTTAAAGCGTTTTTAAACAGGTTTTTTTACGTTTTAAATAGTTTTTTTTTCTTCTAAATCAAACTTTTGTAAACAATTTTTTTTCTTTCAAAAAAAGTATTTTAGATTTTTTAAACGTTTTTTAAAATAAAAAATTAACGTTTTTTAATAATTATTAAAACAAATGTTTTTAGATTATTTTTTTAACAATTTGTATAAAATAATTTTGTAATTTTATTTTAAAGAAAACTGTTAAAAAATTATTTGTTAAAATATACCGAAAGTGTGACGCCCATTTTCAGACTTGGCTCCAGAAGGAGTCACTAATCGGTATGATAATTGAATTTGTGCTTTACAAATTAACAATTTTGTATGTTTTACTTTCACAATTACAGGAACTTTATTTGAATATGGAGCATGGTGTTTATCAAATCATAAAGGAATTGTTGCTATATTTGATTTGGCTTAAGCCCAGATCCTAAGGTTCGTTTGTAGATCAATTGTTTTTTTTAGATTGCTCTTTGTAGATTAACTGATGAGATTTATGTACTTGCTAATGATACATTCCTATTTAAATTAAGATAAACAAAATCACTGTTTGAAATCAATTTCACATGTCAGTGGGACATGTTACTTTGAATGTTTTCATTAATTCTTTAGTTTCATAAATGAGCTGTCATTTGTATTCAAATAATTATTGTTACGTCATATAATGTTAATTTTGGTGTTCCTTCTTCAGTTAAAAATACAAGCTTCTGTTCAGTATTGTCACATTGTTGAAGTGAGGTTCATCACAACAGCAAAAGCTACAAATCGTGGCATATAGCAAAGGAAAGTGTATCACTAATCACGTTTAAATCAAGAAAGGATAAATAAACTAGCATATATTATCTAATTGAGATCTACAAGACTCATAACATAAATAGACTACACTCATGTTAAGAATGAGAAAACTAACAGACATTCAATATGTATATCACGAAAGGATTGATCATAGACTCATTTGGTTTTAAATTACTATGTTTGTGGCCAATATATCTTTCAATTCGGGTGTTTGTTGTTATTTGTTTGAGTTCTAAAAAAACGAATACCTCGATGTAAATTGTCGTGCCGCCATAACAAGCGAACAAATAAACAAATACCGCGTTGTAGTTTGTTATGCCGCTGCAACACGCGAACAGAAGACGAATAACACGTTGTTATACGTAACGTTTTCTATTATTTTATGTGAGTTTACACGTATCCTTACGATTTCGGATTCCTGATTTTATGTGAACTCAAAGTATATATTTATTATGAATTTACATTCGAAATTTTTGTGAACGAAACAAGGTTTATATTTTATAAACCTCCTATGTTAAATATATTGTGGCACATTCACACTTAGTCATCATAAAGTTATTTTAGTTAAACCTTGTTAAGAGTTTGTTAAGGTTTGTAAACCTTGAGGGATCGGAATTGCCAATTTGCAAACTATTGTTGGTCAAGCAAACCTGGAGAGACTGAAACCGTATTCGTAGAATTCAATTTGAAAACCATATATTCTTTTCTTTTGTAATCGTCGGTGACGGTACAACTCCGGCAACTGTGATTCACTTATTGAACCAACAGTTACACAACCCGATCGTCATCTCAGTTTTTAATCAATACACTTGCTTGTAGTGAACCATTAAGACTCGGAAGCAAAACCCGCAACCTCCTCGTGAAACCTTTGTTCTCCTCGTTCTCCGATGAATAGCTGTGAAGGGGAACCGAACACCATCTCTGATCAAGAATCCTATCACCCGTTTACACCGCCGTTTCACTGCTCTTCGACCACCATAAACCCTCGTTCAATCGCCGCTCAGTCATCCACAGCCATAGGAGGCCGCCTAGGAGAACGTGAGTCACCGAACGAGGAATCACCGACATCACCATCACGCTTAGGTTCGATGCTACCGAGAGGTCATTCTAAGCCCACTTGCATACTGTTTGTAGTGTTCCTAACCGTTGGTTGTTCCGGGTTCTTGCGGAACCTCTGTATTAGCTTTCTGATTCATGATTCATCCATGGGGGCGGGTACGTAGGGTTAGGTGGTGGTGGTGCTAGTTCGAAGCTCACAGATGGTTGGTCTCATGTTTGTTAATCCGGTGATGCTAGTTCAAAGCTCACAGACCACTATTCTTTTTCCGGTTGACCCAGAATTGCTGTAATTGTACAAATTTTTCTGGTCCCAGTGGTTAGTATGCTGCCCAATGCCCATTGAAGCATAGGTCACGGGTTCGATGCTAGTAACCTTTAAAACTTTTTAATTTGTTTTTCTAATTCTTGTTTTACTTCTCATTGTCATATATTGAATCCCCAAACTATCATGTGTGTGTTCCAAGCCTTGTAACCATCAAGTGTGTCATGTTTTAACAAAATCTCGTATTATGGAGTTTCTAAAGACTAAACTTAATGTTTTAATCCATTTTCCCGCTCAATAAAAGATGTTTACAAACTCGTTTACATATATACATTGTAAATATATATAACCCGTACATTTAACCGCCTGTATTTTTGGAAAAATACCAACGTACAAGAAAACGTTTTTTCGATCATTTGAACTTGATTGAAATAAAAAATCTTGGTGGTTAATTGCGGCTAACCGCCATTATCACTTGTCAATTTTGAAAACTGACACACACATTGAGTCGTTGGCATAATTGCCAACCACTGTCTTCTAGGTTGTGTTGTTAATAGTTTAGACACACACCTACAAATGCATGCTCGTTAGGTGATCAGTAGATTCACGGAACCTTGACGCCTGATTATTTTGGACAACTTGCCAACCTCTTCGCGTTTGAAATTTACCTTTAATCTTTTAAGATCACAATTTGGGATCATACTGGACATAACATGCTGAACTACACTTCAATTTTGATTATTGTAGCACATAAGCCATGTCCATTGCAAATATAATTTGTCCAACATTAAACTCAGGCAGAATCATACTCATAAAATCTGGATATGTTAAAGTATTGATTAGATTTTCTTTGACCAGTGTACTCCACACTATCAGACATACTCAGATATGCTTTGCTTATCACATTTTGTGATTTTACTTGTGCTTTAACACATAGTAAATGTATTCATGATATAGTCAACTGCGTTCCATGTAAAAAGAAATAAGAATGTTAAATCGTCTACCTTAAGGTCGATCTTTCGATACGCACATAAGGTCTCGGATTTAACAAAAAAAAAAACAAGTTGAAATTGTATAACTCAATAACAATCAGGTCGGTACCCCCGTACACGCAGAGAAAGTCCGATGAGTTATACGAAACACCAAAGAAAATAAAGCAGAACGTTAAACGAACAACAATCAAGTCGATCTTTTGTTACACAGAGAAAGTCCAATCGTTTGACAAAATAAAGAAAATCAAATAAGTTTAAATCTTTGCAAAATGAACACATGTATACACAGTGACTTCTCATTTTATTTTTCACATATCTTTTTCTTGATATATCTTGAGATACACATCAAGATGTTGTCCACTAAGTGAAGCATCAGATTTAGTGTATATCACATTTGAATACTTTTTGATTTACCGAGCCTACCTTACACATCGATCAAATGGTCTTATGGCTTTTTCATCTAGTTTATCCATGAGCCAGACATCCTTAGCCAGTGTACCATCATTTCCCAATCATGTTGGATACAATTTCTCATTTTTCAATGTTTTTGAATTTTTGCATTTTTCAATGTTTTTGTCTTTTCAAATTTCTACCCCTAAATATGACAACTCTATTTATAGATTTTCAATTTTATCATTTGAAAAACAACACAATATTTTTGTACTTTTCAAAAACAAACTCCCCCTCAACATGAGACGGATTGAAAAACAAACCAGAAATTGATCAACCAACACGAATACTAGCAGTTTAGCATTTTGAAAACCAAATTGATTTTGAAATTCAATTTAAGTTATCACAAATATTCCACAATCAGGAATTTTCCAATCATCGAAAGGTCTTCCTGAAATACCTACTGACACGAAATAAAACGTTTGGGATCGACCCGATTCAACAGCATCGGGTCGCCCGGTGTCTTCCACATAGTCATCTGTTTGTAGGGATATGATCATGTAATAGTAAGCGTATGTCCGGAAAGTATTTAAGCCTACGGGGTCACACGTCTCGACACTAATGTATTAGTATTAATTAATGAGTTAATTAATATTTATCACGAACATTTAACGAGGTTTCGTTAAAAACTAACAGTTAATTGTTAACAGGGGTGTTAGTTGTAATTAGAGAGAGTTGTAATTAGATTACAATTGAGAAAAGGCTTAGGATAGGCCTTAGGGCCGAAAAATCGTAAAGCCCTATCCTAAACCCTAACTTGCTTATCAAGTTCCTCTAAACCTATATATAGACCCTCTGGGTTTAAGGTTTGTTTTGGCTGCTTTTATTTGATAAAAGGAAAAACCCTAAATCTCTCTCTCATCCCTTTACGATTTCGGTGAAGGAAACCGAATCCAAAGGATTCGACTTTCCTTGTGGTTCGACCAAGCTTTATCTAAGGAGAGGTGTTCGTGATCAAGTACTAGCATACGTGCATCGGTGTGTCGTGTGTGCGATCGTAGAGGGATTTACTTCAAATCCTAAGGATTCTTCTCTTGCCGAGCTAAAAAGGTACACATTCTAATATCCGGTTAGTTAGATTAATTCATAGGATTAATTCCGCTGCGTACTCGTGTTTAATTGATAATTGTTATATATCCCAACAGTGGTATCACGAGCCACCTATGTTTTTAATTAATTACCGGGAATAAAAACTTGAAAGGGGGTAATCTAGATTCTAGCTTTTCGATCCACTAAAATAGATTTTACAATTGGCCAAAATCTGATTTCGAAAAATTGGTAAAAAAATCGCAAAACCCTAATCGATCTTAATGTTCACGATCTGCTGGTTGTTTACGATCGGAAACACTGTGATTCCGATCGTAAAACGTATGATTACGACCGATTTGATGCTAAATCGTAAACAGCAGGATCGGCGGCTGTTTACGATCGGAAACACTTGATTCCGATCGTAAACCTGATTTACGACTCATATAGATGCAGGATCGTAAACCGTTGTTCCGATCGTAAATCCATGATTACGACCCATTTGATGCCAATCGTAAACCGTTGTTCCCGATCGCAAACTAAAATTCTGATCGCAAACCTGTTTCCGATCAAACTTGTTTTCGAACAATATCGTAAATTGTTTATTAAATGTGTTCGAAGTCTAATATTGGATCAAAAACCTCTAGCCGAATCGAAAACCCTGGTTTTAGGTCTAAAATTCGATTCTTGTGATCTAAAATCATGAACCCAAGTTTTTATTTGTTGTTTAACAACATGTTGTACCTTATTTTAAAATGTTAAAAGGAAGTAAAAACCATGAAGTTTCATGCAAATCGTTTATGGTTATTACTTATATAAAGAGAAGTAATAAATTAAAATTATGATAGATAATTAGAAACCCTAAGGTTATGTGATTATTTGTGATAATTGTGACATAAATGAAAAGGTTTTATTGCAAATTTGTTTTACGAAAATCGAAATTTGCTTAAATAACTATTGAAATATGATTTTGTTTATAAAATAAAATTTGTGTCCTATAATTCAAAAGAAACACCGGCTCACCCATTCGAACACACTCTAAGAGAGGTATAAGTCGGGTCGCCATGCTTCCCTAAAGTGGGTAGGTTTTTAATTGCAAAAGTTGCAAACCTCACCCCTACGCTTCTTTGTGTGTTGCGAATGGAGCTACCGAGCTCTTTTGTTTTGAAAGACAAAATAAGAATTTTTATAAACACATTATGTGGTGAAGATATGCATGAATCTTCACACATAACCTTTTTGATCACACATCAAAATTGTTTTGACCCTATTAAACTTAAGTCTTTGCCACCCAACTCGTAAAGGACACTTGTGGGTGTTACTCTACTCATTGGTACACAATGGTAGATTAACATCTGCAAGACACATTTCCCACTCATTGGTACACAATGGTGGACAATTTGTGAGTTCTTGGTTAGACGACTTAAAGCGAGCTAGGCGGTGAGACCCTTAGCCCGTGGCAAAAGATGGGATGAAACATGACTACAAATCACTTGGTGCAAGTTGTAGGTCCCATAAAATCTAGGAATTGTATTTGGAATACAATTAGTGATCGTCACTTACCTTCTGAATGCATCATTTCTAGCAGATCAACTGATGAAATGATGGCATGTCAATTGGATCCTAGCCTTAATAAGCTTAATTGTTTAAAGAAAATTTAAACATTGGGTAATTAAATTATTAAGGACTTAATTATCGAAAATACTGATTTTTGAACTTTAAATCTGTTTTGTAGATGGCAACATCAAACACCACCCAAAACAACACCATTGGTCATGCTTTTCGTCAAATGTTTGAAAGAGAAAAGCTAAATGGATCTAACTTCAATGACTGGTACCGTCAACTGAGGATTGTCCTTAGAGTTGAACGGAGAACCGATGTCCTTGAAAATCATTGGCCGACCGAGCCAGCTGCTAATGCTACTGAGCAAGAGAAAGCGTTCTATAATGCTGAGTATAGCAGGTACGATGAGGTTGCTTGCATGATGCTCTCGAGTATGACTCCTGATCTTCAGAAGCAATACGAGCTTCATACACCTTGTGATATGATCAAAGAGCTGAAAAAGATGTATGAAAAACAAGCTGGTGTTGAATTGTTCGACCTTGTTGTGGAACTCCACGACTTGAAGCTTGAATCTGGTAAATCGGTCAGTAGTCATGTACTCAAGATGAAGAGCTACTTTGACAAATTGGAATCGCTCAATTATGGGTATAATCGGGCTGTTGCAGTTGGCATGATTCTCAAGTCTCTTACGAAGGATTATGAGGGTTTTGTGCGCAACTACAACATGCATAGTATGACTAAAACTATACCTGAGCTTCATGCTATGCTTGTCGAGTATGAAAAGACGATTCCCAAAGAAGGCCACTGAAACACCCCAAGTTCTTATGATCAAAGGGGGTAAGATCCAAAAGGCTAAACGACCGCAAAAAGGCGAAGGGCAAGATTGATGGCAAGGGTAAAGGCAAGGCTGTTGCGCCATATCCCTAAAGCCAAGCAAACCCCTCCGGCCCCTAAAGAGCATCCGGCTAAGGACCAGATCTGCCACCATTGTGGTGAAGTTGGACACTGGAAGAGGAACTGTCCTACCTATCTAGCTGAGTTGATGAAGAAAAGAAAGAGTACTAGTGGGACTAGTACTTCAGGTATCTTCACAATTGAATTATTTTCCTTTTCTAAGAGTGATTCATGGGTGTATGACACCGGCTGTGGAACTCATATCTGTAATACGTTGCAGGGTCTTAGAAACAGGAGGAAACTGAAGCCTGGAGCTTTGCAGCTGTTCGTTGGAAATGGTTTGCCAGCAGCTGTGGAAGCTATAGGAGAATTTCATTTAGTTCTTCCTTCTGGGTTAATTATTGTTTTAAACAATTGTCATTATGCACCTTCTATTACTAGAGGTGTTATTTCAGTTGCATTGTTGAAAAACCAAGGATATATTAATGTTTTTAATAATATCGGTATTTCGGTTTCTAAAAATAATGTTCATTATTTTGATGCTATCCCTTGTGATGGCATTTATGAAATTGATATGCGTGGTTGTGTTTCAAATAATTCAATGTTCACCGTTAGCAAACGAGCCAAAACTAGTTTGGACTCTACCTATCTTTGGCACTGTCGTCTTGCCCATGTTGGCAAAAATCGCATTAAAAGACTTCAACGTGAAGGGATCTTACAATCAAATGATGAATCATTTGATAAATGCGTTTCCTGTATCTCAGGAAAGATGACTAGAAAACCCTTTCCGAACAAGCCGCAAAGGGCTAAAGAACTACTTGGACTCATCCATACGGATGTATGTGGCCCATTTAGACATGTGTCAAGAAAAGGTGCTAGCTACTTCGTGACTTTCACGGATGATTTCAGCCGTTATGGTTATGTTTACTTGCTTAAACATAAACATGAGGTATTTGAAACATTCAAAGAGTTTAAGAATGAAGTTGAAAATCAACTCGGTAAGACCATCAAGATTCTTCGATCGGATCGTGGTGGAGAATACTTAAGCCAAGAGTTTAAGGATTATCTTAAAGCATGTGGAATTGTCCAACAGCTTACTCCTCCTTATACACCTCAGCATAATGGTGTATCTGAGAGGAGGAATCGAACCCTACTAGAAATGGTGAGGTCGATGATGAACCTTACAACTCTCCCATTATCATTTTGGGATTTTGCTCTAGAAACCGCTGTGCGCATTCTAAATATGGTTCCAACCAAGAAGGTTGAAAAGACACCGCATCAATTGTGGCATGGAGAAGTCCCTGTGTTGTCTTACTTAAGAGTCTGGGGATGTGAGGCACTTGTGAAGCGCGATACGCCTGACAAACTACAACCCAGGACCACTAAGTGCATCTTCGTAGGATACCCAAAGGAAACAATGGGTTACTACTTTTACAATCCTTCCGAAAATACTGTTCGTGTTGCTCGATATGCTGAATTCTTTGAGAAGAATTTTATAGCTCAAGAGAACAGTGGGAGAATTGTAGAACTATTGGAAGATGTTTCACCTTCTGAAACAACTAGCAATCATCAACTTGGGGGGGAAAATGTTCAAAGTGATGAACCTCAAGTCGATGATGTTGCGATTCCACTTCGTAGATCCGAAAGGGTCGTACGTAATCCGGATAGATGGATTGGTCTAGTCGAATCCGAGGATAACGTATCAGGAGATCTCAATGAGCCTCCGAATTTCAAAGCTGCATTATCAGATCCGGAATCTGACAAATGGCTTGAAGCGGCGAATGTGGAAATGAAATCCATGCAAGATAACCACGTTTGGACCCTGGTTGATCTTCCTCCTAACGCAAGAACCGTTGGGAGTAAATGGCTCTTCAAGAAGAAGACCGACATGGATGGAAATGTACACACCTATAAAGCTCGTCTCGTGGCGAAAGGTTATACTCAACGTTTTGGCGTTGACTATGAGGAGACCTTTTCACCAGTAGCAGACATAAGAGCTATTAGGATTCTCTTAGCCATAGCAGCGTACTATGACTTTGAGATATGGCAAATGGATGTTAAGACTGCCTTCTTAAATGGTTACTTGGATGAAGAAGTCTATATGGATCAACCTGAAGGGTTCATTGATCCAAAACATCCCAACCAAGTATGCAAGCTTCAAAGGTCCATTTATGGACTAAAGCAAGCATCGAGGAGTTGGAATAAACGGTTTGATGAAGAAATCAAAAAGTTTGGTTTCGTTCAGAATCCCGATGAGCCATGTGTATATCGCAAAGCTAGTGGGAGTAATGTTACTTTCCTTGTCTTATATGTAGATGACATATTGATCATAGGAAAACACATTCCAATGTTGCAAGATGTAAAATCCCATCTTGGGAAGTGTTTTGCCATGAAAGACTTGGGAGAAGCAGCATTTATTCTTGGAATCAAGATCTATAGAGATAGAACTAAGCGGTTGATTGGACTAAGTCAAAGTGCTTATATTGATAAGATCTTGAAGCGATTCAAGATGGAGAATTCCAAGCGTGGTATAGTACCTATGCAGGAAGGACTTGGTCTATCGGTCAAACAAGGTGCTTCTACACCTGATGAGGTGAAGCGTATGCAGAGAGTCCCTTATGCTTCGGCTATAGGCTCTATAATGTATGCGGTGAGATGCACTAGACCTGATATAGCGTTTGCGCAAAATATCGTTAGCCGGCCGATTTCAACAGAATCCAGGTGAAAGTCACTGGACTGCTGTTAAGACCATTCTCAAGTACCTACGGGCTACTAGAGATTTGTTTTTGGTGTATGGGGGAAATCCAGATCAAGAGCTCAAAGTGACCGGATACTGCGATGCTGGATTTCAGACTGATAGAGATGACACGAAGTCTCAGTCTGGGTACGTCTTCGTTCTGAATGGAGGCGTTGTGGATTGGAAAAGTAAGAAACAAACCACAGTTGCTATGTCTGCAACAGAGTCTGAGTACATTGCTGCTTCGGAAGCTGCAATGGAGGCTGTCTGGATAAGGAAGTTTATCAGTGGGCTTGACATGTGATCCCCACAAGTAACTTGCCGATCGACATGTACTGCGATAACTCGGGTGCATTAATCATCGCCAAAGAACCCGGAGTTCAGAAGGGCGCCAGACACTATGCCAGGAGACATCACTATGTTCGTGAGCAGATCGAACTAGGTGAAATCAAATTACTCAAAGTTCACACAGATATTAACTTAGCTGATCCTTTCACGAAAGCTTTGTCGAGGCCGAAGCTTGAAAGGCATGCCGAGGGCATGGGACTTAAATTAGTTAGTTAAATCATGTATGTCTGATGTTTGGTATTTGGATAAGGGATGTTAAACAATTTCTATTTATATAATGAAATAAAGTACTTGATATGTTTGATTTCATTTAATAGTAAATTGTGTCCTATATTTGCATGTTTAATCCTTGAGTACTTATCAAGTATTCTAAATTGTCCATTGTCGATTAACTATGTGGGAGCATAGTTAAACTAAGACAAAATCTGAGTGATTGGTTAGGATGGTCCCACCAAACTCACATGGTATTCATTGGATGCATACTGGACTGACCCACTAACGGATTGTCACTTTATGGATCGGCGTCATTAAGTGAAATTCGTAAATGGTTGCTTTACTTATCCTTAGACTTGAGATACAAGCAGGTCATGCATGTATGGATTGCACCTACTTGATATAGGTCTAACTATCCTGAATAAGGTAGTACAAAAGGGCTATTTTCAGTAAGTGTAGTGAAGTATGTGACTGGACACGTGTAGTCAAGAGGATTTGTTCCTTCAACTTTGTAGCTGAAGCAGATACCACTGGGCCCCTCATTGGACTAATTAAGATGTTTGCATGGCCATGCCCAAATGAAATCTAGAGATGTCTCGATTTGCAATTTGGTAATCTTAAGTTAGTTGTGAGAATGAGAAACAGAATCGTTAAAGTATGGAATGACTTTGATCCATATCCATATTTAACACGGTATCGGTAACAAAGGGATAGTAAATGACTGTACCATTTAAATACACTTTGAGAAACTGTACTTAAATATTTCTGGGAGCATTGGCGTGTTGCTAGACGCTAACCAATGTTATTACCTTTACTATTGCAAGCTCAAGTGGGAGCTGTAGGGATATGATCATGTAATAGTAAGCGTATGTCCGGAAAGTATTTAAGCCTACGGGGTCACACGTCTCGACACTAATGTATTAGTATTAATTAATGAGTTAATTAATATTTATCATGAACATTTAACGAGGTTTCGTTAAAAACTAACAGTTAATTGTTAACAGGGGTGTTAGTTGTTATTAGAGAGAGTTGTAATTAGATTACAATTGAGAAAAGGCTTAGGATAGGCCTTAGGGCCGAAAAATCGTAAAGCCCTATCCTAAACCCTAACTTGCTTATCAAGTTCCTCTAAACCTATATATAGACCCTCTAGGTTTAAGGTTTGCTTTGGCTGCTTTTATTTGATAAAAGGAAAAACCCTAAATCTCTCTCTCTCTCTCCCTTTACGATTTCGGCGAAGGAAACCGAATCCAAAGGATTCGACTTTCCTTGTGGTTCGACCAAGCTTTATCTAAGGAGAGGTGTTCATGATCAAGTACTAGCATACGTGCATCAGTGTGTCATGTGTGCGATCGTGGAGGGATTTACTTCAAATCCTAAGGATTCTTCTCTTGCCGAGCTAAAAAGGTACACATCTCAATATCCGGTTAGTTAGATTAATTCATAGGATTAATTCCGCTGCGTACTCGTGTTTAATTGATAATTGTTATATATCCCAACATCATTTTCCTTGGAAACAACCTTTGGTTTCCAAATTTGTAAAGATTTTAGTTTTTTAACAGAACCAGAATCAGAATCAATCGGCGTACGAGTTGATTTAACCTTTGGAGACCGTGGTTCATCAAAAATTTGACCTTTGTTATCCACATATTTATTAGTGTTGTGGATATATGCAGTCGTCGGACACTCAATAGCAATATCTCTAGGCTGACGACATGTATAACAAAGTCGTTCTCGAAAAATATAATTCTTTGAATTTTGAAAACCAGATGAATGTTCAGAATCAAAGTTATCAAAGAAATCATCATAGGAATATACCTAGGAGATGGACTCCTTAAAGATGATGACCCTCCAGAATAATAAGATTTGTCCGTCGGAGGAGGTGATTTCTTTGGAACTTTAACTTTTGAAATCTTTGCAGCTTTTTCTGGCTTCTTAGCTTGAACCGGTACTTCCTTTACCTGAAAACCCAAACCTTTGTGTTTATAACCAGATGTCTTTGATGAACTTGAAAAAGAACCAGAAGATTCTCTCCCCTTAGTTTCTCTAGTGAATTTTGCTTTGATATTGTTTAGTTTGTTCTTTTCAACCATAAACTTTTTCTTCTTCAGTTCCAGACGAAGTACTCGAAGCAACCATATCAAAAAGCTGTTCATTTTCCAAGAAAATAGACTGAATTAAATTTTGGAGCTTCACCCAAAGGTTTTTGCTTTGCCTCAGATTTGGTCTTCTTCTTCTTTGCTGGAGTAGCAAACTTTGAATAATCATGCAATCCATCTTTTGGATCAAGAGGAGCATATGTAAATTCAGACAAATCCACTGGTTGAGGAACCATGTGAATATCATCCTTTTTGGAACTATCTTCACTCTGATCCTGTTTTTATAAGAAATTTATCAATGTTGGCGATAAATTGCAATTCTTCACTTACCTTTTTAATTCCAAAATTTCTAGCTTTAATTCATAAATTTACTGTTGAGCGTCAAACACTTCTTTTTTATACTTGATGAACTTTTCATTGAGATCATCATACTCGTATGTTTGTAACTTCCAGATCTCACATTCAGCAAACAATTCTTCAAGCACACTTTCTCTTTTCTTCTTGAAAATCTCAATGACTTTTGTCGAAACTTCATTCTTATCACGAAAACGAACATTTTCATCTTGAAGTGTAGAAATCTTGTTTTGAAGTTTCTCAATGGTTGCAGCCGATTCAACAACAAGCACATTAGGTTTTTCATACTTTTGTTGAACCGGATAGCTCTTTTCAAGTAGATTTTCAAAATCTTGTGTTGCATCTAAAGCTTCAGTTTTGGCATTTTTACATTCCTCAGCTAATTGATTCTTTTCTTTCAAAACATCCTCATGAACATGAATCAATTCATAATATTTCTTTTTAAAATCTTCAAACTCTTTCTTTAATATCACCACTTCTTCTGAAAATAATTCAAAATCTTTTTCAAGAGTTGTATTCTTCTTACCCAACCTTATACATTCAAGACATTTTGATTCTTCGACTTTAACTTCTTTGATCATTAATATTGTCGAATTGGAATCAGATCCAGTCAGAATACTATCATCATCATCATGACGAGCAGTCAATGCAACAGTAAATGGAGCATGTTTCAGTTTTGCTTCTGAATCTGCATTCCAGGCAAATTCATCTGGATGCCAAAACATTTCAGTCAGTTTTTCGTCAAAAGAAACAAATTTTCTCTCAACCTTAGGAGCTTCATTTGGTGAATGAATAACCAAATGAGCATGTTGACCATACTTCAATTTATTTTCAGTTGAACTTGGGCATTCTCGTGCAAAATGTCCATATACAGAATACTTATAACATTTAACCTTTGATTTGTCCAGTACAATTTTTCATCCTCATTCAATCTCTTTTTGCCAGTTCTATTGAAAAATTTCTTCGTTCTTCGAACCAACATAGCCTACTGCCAGTACAAATCCATTTCTTCCAAATGATCATAATCAATTTGATCATAATCTTCATTGGTTAATTTTGCGTTACTTACCGAACCAGTAATAACACCAAAATATGAAGATACCAATGCAGACATTAAAGCATTATAATCATCGGTAGTTTAAGCAGACAAAGCATTCTGAATCGAAGAACTAGGAAGTGAAACAGTACAACCAACATAATAACTAGGAGTTTCAGATTTACCTGCAATGAATGATGTAGGAGGTGCGGAACTAAGAATATAAGATTTCCCAGCATTAATGGTTGCATCCTCGTCACCATAATACACCACGGGATTTTGAACTTGTGCAAGAAGTGACTTGTTCACCATTAACTCCATATCCATTGCTTGGATTCTTTAAATCAGATATTAAATGATAATCCCGAATATTCCTTATTATGAGTGATCATCATCACACAATTCTCCCATTTCTCAGGTAAAGCTTCCAAAATCTTTTCTTTCATATCAGCTTCTTCTTTTGTAAGACTCACCAAACGCATTTCACTTATTAAATGAGCAAATCTTGCAATCAGATTTGGACTCTATTCATTTTGATAATGCTTGAAGCTATCAAATCCTTCTTTAAAACCTTTTGTCGACTTTTCTTATATTGGTCATTGCCTTCACATCGCTTTTCCAATGCATCCCACAAACTCTTCGATGTATAGTTACCCGAGAATTGATGTAATAACTCTTTAGGTAATGCCATTGTCAAAGTACCATATGCCTTTTTCTCAGCTTGATACACATTCTTTTGTTTAGATGTAAGCTTCCTTTAAAGAATTGGCTCCCCGGTTTCGTCCTTAGGATAGACATATTGTAACATCCCAAAATTTATTAAGTGAAACTCGTTAAAGTTCGGGCTAAATACGACATAGAGATAAGATATATCTAACTTTATGTGCAAATATAATGTTTGGTGAAAGTCTTAGAGAGTTATTATGTAAATATGAGGTTTAGGTATAAATAACCTAAACAAATAAACTAGAGGGGCTAGTTTGTAATAAGGGAATGTTAATAGAATTAAAAAAAAATGGCGGAGAAGGGATCTGGGAAAGAACACGTATTCTTCTCCCAGAATACGCATTCACATCTCCTCAATCCCCCAAATTCGATTTCCTGCAATCCAAGGGCTAGAAGCTGCGATTTCTGTATATAAACAAGATTTTAAGAGCTTTAGCTATTGTCTAATTCTTGGAGGCTAGCAAGTAAGTAATCCTTGAACCCTTGCATGGTTAGGTTTCGAGAATTATGATGAAATTGGAAGGATTAAAGCTTTGATTTTGTATCTATGATGCTATATGATGATCAAATCATGTAATAGAAACCTTAATACTTGAGAAATCAACTTGGCCATAGAGATTTGGGTGTAGGAACCCTAAATCACGAACTTAAACCCATGGATTTGGGTGTTTGGAACCTATGATACTTATGAATGAGAATGTGTCTAAATAGGTTTACAAATTAACAAATCATTGAATGTAAACTTGTAAACTAGTAAATTCTACATGATTTGCAAGTAATGGAATGTTAACCAAAGAGAAGTAGGTTGATTTAGACTTACTATGAATATTGCACACAAGGTGTTTGATAAAATGCCTAAGTGAGTTTTAATGAAAGCAAAACAAAGTTGCTGTGAGTAAAAATCAGTTTAAGCCCTGTTTTAAAAATTCGTAGTAAATTACTCGAGCATCCTATAAGGGTGTGGCTTATATGGTTGGAAAGGTCTTTGAACCGACTTCAGCTCGCTTTTATAAATCTGAGGCTGACACGGTCATTAAGTGGGTCAAAAATGATGATTTTCACAGCTATGCAGATTACTCAGCATGCTGTTTGGAATAATTTAAGCTGCTGTCCTGTTTTTAGAAAAACCGTATAAAATCAACCGTAACTCGGAAAAATGTGTATTTTATATGCTTGGAAAGCTCTATGAGTCTACTACGTTTTATGTTTGAACATGTTAGGTCGATTCAGCTGTCAAAAGGGTCTAATGGTGGCTTGAACAAGGGCTGTACAGCAAGTACCACCCTAAGATATTTAGTGAATTGATGTCGTGAGATGTGAATCGTTAGATTTATATAACTAAATGATTCATGTACTAGAATGTGGAAAATGTGATATACATACATATATATATATATATATATATATATTGATGATTATGTTGTCTCACAAACCAAACAGGGAATTGAGTCCACTTTAGGCAAGCAAGCGGAGGCAACTCAAACGGTAACTGGTACTTATGGATAAAGCTCACGAGGTAACATTTATGTTATGTTACACATTTTATTAACGACTCATATTTGCTACAATGATATAAATTGCATGACGTTTAGAAATGTGATAGACATGGCCTACATGGCAAGTCATTTAATGGTGGATAAGTACAAGACAAACAATTAGAGTTAAGCTCTAAGTATGTAATGAGTCAAGAATCAATACTTAACTAAATGGTTCATAGGAACCATGGTTGTATGAATATATATGTCATTAGCGGTAAATGAATCGTAAGATTCATGCTAATGGGTCAAATGGGTCAAATGAATCTAAATGATTCATAGTATTGAGTCAACGAATAATATTTACTAATTGATTCTTAGGAACCACAATAATGGCCAAATGCTAGTGTTAGCTAAGCGGTTCATAGGGACCATAACCATATGCTAATGAGTAATTAATTGACTAAGGTTTACAGGAACCAAATGCATGTGTAACATCAATTATGTTACAAGTATTAATTATGTAAGATGTGTAATTACATACAAATGGAATAATCCATGAGCTAAATGGGTGACGATTGGTTCTAGAACCATGAAGCCTAATGCCAAAAGGTTCTCCAATGACCAAATTTGACCATAAGCAAGATTCGGATGAATCATAAAATAAATGACAAGTTGCAATGGGCGGAAATGAGGTTTAGAAGCCATCATGCCATGTAACAATTAAAGGAGGATCTTAACTGGTTATAGAACCACAGATTCGAAATGCTAAAATTGTGGTCGAATAGGGCATTGGGAGACACCAAAGGCAAGGACCCGCCTTAACGGGTCAAACGGGTACTATAACCCAAAAATGGTTGAATGAATAGGTAGTGACTCCCTAAAGGCTTTATAATGCATAAGAAAAGTTGTCACATGAGTTTAGGATCATAATCCTTTAAAACTGTGTTATGTCCTATTGTTACAAGCACATGAAGTGCATAGACCCCTTGTAGGTTTAAATGATATAATTAGCTTACGGGATTAAATATTTAAACATGTTTGCAATGAATATGCGTTGTTCAGGCTTATGGCTAATGGCAGGTTCTAAAGGATGCGTTGGGTCGGTCCCGAATGGATCCTTAGTGAAAATGTGTAAGCAAAATGGAGGTGTTTACCAGTAGCCACCGTAGCTTACGGTGACCACCGTAGCTTACGGTGGCCACTGGATAAATATTGACACCGTGTGACAGCATGGAGCTACCGTAGGCTAACTGTAGCCACCGTAAGCTACGGTGGCCACCGTAGCTTACGGTGGGAAGCCATCCCAAAAGTTGAATTTTGGCCATTTTTGTATCGTTGCACCATCCCTTATGCCCAAATGTGATTAGTACTAATGGGTTAAGCTGAATGCAGGTAAATGAAGCTCAAAACTGGGTTCCACAAGATCGCTTGAAGAACCGAACACATGAAGGATGCTTCGTCATGACCTCTATTTTGAAATGGTGATAGTGTTAACCCCATGTAATATATTCACGTTGGAAACGTAAATACCATACCTTTCGTTATATATGTTTAAACACTGTAATATTTCGAGAAAATTTTTCTGGGACCAAATATAGTGTTAACGTTTTAACGTTATTTTTTTTACAATTATAACTCGGGTGTTACACATATTGATCAGTGAAAGACAACCACATATCAATATCATTTGTGTCAACATACGCTTAAAATCGTTTAACCCAACTATGATAATCTTCCAATTTTAGTAATATGGGAACTTTCTGACTTGTTCCAATTTCATTATCATAGTTCATCATAGTTTGCATTGTCGCTTGAACCGAATTCTGAATAGCTGCAAACGCTTGAAAATCACTCATCTTGTCCGAAAACTTGTATACCAAAACTTCAAACCCAAAAACAAAGGTCTTATAAGTGGAATTTGGGTACCAAAACAGAGGGTACTGGCCGTTAGGTGAGTAAAAGTATAGATCTTTCCGAAATGGTCGTTTTGGCTGGTATTAGCTCCCGTAACTCTTTACGGTTCTCAAGTTACGTAAGTTTTCATGACACCTTCCAAAAATCTCTATTACTATTTACCGAACCTCAACCGAACTCGATCCGAACCTCTTTCGAACCTTAACCGAACTTGGCTTTGAAAGATATTGACCGAACTTCAACCGAACCTTATCCGAACAGCATCTGAAACAGATTGTATCCAAACTTTTGCTGAACTGAACCAAAACAACCGAACTTGAACCGAACCTAATCCGAACTATCTATGTACACTATCCGAACCTCAACTTCGTTAGAATTTTAGCTGAACCTAGAGTTCGAAGCGGTTATCTAGCCGAACCTTAATCCTCACCCGAACCTCAGACGAACAGAAATCATTCTCGACTCAAAATTCACGATTTTCAGTGTTTTTAGATGAAATTTTTGACAGGAATTTAAGTAAACTCAATAGAAACAATCTAGGAGAAGATTTCCACGAAAGGCACACTCGAGAAAATCAAACGAACTCAAAATTGAGTAACATTTTCGCAAAACCTGGGGTTTTTTACTCAAAACTTCGAAAAACAGAGATTTTCGACCAGTAGATTGAACCTAATGCTCTGATACCACTTGAAATTGTGTGAGCGGTGGATCATCTACTTGGTCGTGATGAAGTTAATGTAAAACGAGAATGAACACAAAATGTAAATACAAAGGATTTGTATTAGACCATAGAGAGACCACATAGTACACAGATAGAAATATGACCAAGAGCTACTAAGAGTTGTACAAGACAAACTATATATACTAGACAAGAACCGGATCAGCCGAACCTTAGGTTCCGACTAAGTTCGTCTGGGTCCGAACTCTAAGTTCGCCTAGGGTTCGGCCTATAGTAAACTTACATCATCTTGTCTTGTATTTGATACTTCACATGACGATCGGGAACCAAGTATCTACATTATTTAGTAGTACTACTGGGTCTGAAAAGCTCCACCCGGGTCAGTCGCGCTGACACGATTGGATATCGAACGGGTGTTATATACCTCTTAAAACGAGGCACAACTAGTCTTTCGAGACGCAATGTATCTGTCAAACTTCAATAACTGTTTAACATTGACATGCCTAGATTCTTGAAAAAAATAGCCTAGCTAGTTGTTGTATACGTATTATCATGATCTTAAACTGTTTTTGAACTGATAAACCTGTGAACTCACCAACCTTTGTGTTGAAAATTTTTAGCATGTTATTTCTCAGGTTGCCGATATTTGAGTATCATGAGTACGCATGCATGAGTCTTTGAAACACTTTTAGTGTCTTTGGACAAGTCACGTTACCTTGGGTGATGATGTTTTTACTTAGTTATTTATTTGTATTTACGCTTTCGCATTTGTAAAACTCCAAATTTATATTTTAATGAAATATGAAACGTTTTTTTTTATTAATTACTGGTCATTTGGTGTAACTAATGGACTGCGATCCTAGTTTGTCACGCTCCCTGCTATGGTATTTTGCGTGTGGATTTTTAGGGGTGTGCCAGATTAGCATCAGAGCCCATTGTTACATCGAACTAAGATTCTTTTTAGACTGTAATTGTTTTGCATTAGTTGCACAGTTAAATGTTTTCTTAGTTGCACACTTAAATGTTTTTCTCATGCATCGTGGTATTCATTCCTTCACGCACCTGGTTTTCGATATGTCGTTTACATCATCCAATCCCCTTATACTCACGGCGAGGAGCCGGTTTGTCTTGAGTCATTTTACTTAACCTCTCTGAGTCATGTACCTATTGGTTAACATCCATTGACGACGATACGTCGAATCAGATCAGAGGATCACATCTTCACTCTTGACGAGTCGTTTGCTGCTCGGGATTATTCTAGACTGAAGGACCAGGCGTAGTACCCAGACATTGGACGAGTGCTTACTTAGGAAGGTGGTGCTTTACCTCTTCATTTTTTTAAACATGCCTTGCATATACTGCTCAACTCTCATATGATCATGAAACGTAATTAGGACGTGCTAATAGTGAGATCATTCAACTTCAGTAGTGACAACAATGTGTGAATTCAAGTTGTTGCCCATGGGGCACTTGTATCTGCCTCTGTTACCCTGATCGTTTTCATTTTTACCTTTAATCCTTTAAGATCCCCGTCTTCTTGTTTCTATCGCGTTGTTTAATCTTAAAATATTAAACAATCTTGGTGGTTAATTTGGGCTAACCGTCATTATCACTTGTCAATTTTGGAAACTGACACGCACATTGAGTCGTTTGCATAAGTCCCAACCACTATCGTCTAGGTTGTGTCGTTAATAGTTTAGACACACACTTACAAATGCATGCTCGTTAGGTGATTAGTAAATTCATGGAACCTTGACACTTGATTATTTTGCTGTGCACTTTAAGGTGAGTTTCACGGCCCCATTCTAACTATTTTAATATTGTTGGGAGAGAATAACATGCATGAACTTAGACTATTTTGATAATCATATCGCCTGAATGGTAGTGCACAGGGAGTAAGTCCTCACTTTTTTATTACTGATTAATTACGAGGAGTAGCCGGAGATTATTGAGTAGTACTACTGGGTCTAACAAGCCCCACCCTGGTCAGTCGCACTGACACGATTGGTAATCGAACGGGTGTTATATACCTCTTAAAACGAGGCACAACTAGTCTTTCGAGACGCAACGTATTAGTCAAGCTTCAGTAACTATTTAACATTGGCGTGCCTAGATTGTATTATCATGATCTTAAACTGAACTTGAACTGTTTTTGAACTGATAAACCTGTGAACTCACCAACCTTTGTGTTGATAATTTTTAGCATGTTATTTCTCAAGTTGCCGATGTTTGAGTATCACGAGTACGCATGCATGAGTCTTTGAAACACTTTTAGTGTCTTCAGACAAGTGACATCACCTTGGGTGATGATATTTTTACTTAGATTTTGATTGGTATTTACGCTTCCGCATTTGTAAAACTCCGAATTATATTTTAATGATATATGAAACGTTTTTATATTAATTATTGTTCGTTTGGTGTAACTAATGGACTGGGATCCTGGTTTGTCACGCTCCCAGCGATGGTATTTCGGGCGTGGATTTTAGGGGTGTGACAGATTGGTATCAGAGCCCATTGTTACAGCGAACTAAGATTCGTCTTAGACGGAAATTGTTTTACACTAGTTGCACACTTAAATATTTTTCTCATGCATAGTGGTACACATTCCTTCACGCACCTGGTTTACGATATATCGTTTACATCATCCAGTCCTCTTATACTAACGGTGAGAAGCCGGTTAGTCTTAAGTCATTTTCTTTAACCTCTCTGAGTCATGTACCTCTTGGTTAACATCCATTGACGACGATACGTCGAATCTAATCAGAGGATCACATCTTCACTCTAGACGAGTTGTTCCTTGCTCGGGATTATTCTAGACTAAAGGACCGGACGTAGTACCCAGACATTGGACGAGTGCTTACTTACGAAGGTGGTGTGATACCTCTTCATGTGTTTAAACATGCCTTGCATATATTTCTCAACTCTCATGATCATGGAACGTAATTATGACGTGCTAATACTGCGATCATTCAACTTTAGCAGTGACAACATTGTGTGAATTCAAGTGGGTGCCCATGGGGCACTTGTATATGCCTTTGTTACCCTGATCGTTTTCAGTTTTACCTTTAATCTTTTAAGATCCCCCTCTTCTCGTTTCTATCGCGTTGTTCTTTGAGATGACATAACTTGGGAACAACTCTTATAACCTTAACGGTACCTGATGTGGGCTAACCAAAGTTTTCTCTTTATCTACCAGATTGTGATCAAATCGGTATGCGTGATAAACTCTATTATAATCTTATTGAGCTAAATTATCGGCTGACTCGCTTCTGGTGGGTCATTCCAAGTAAAGCAAACATTTTGTTCTCGAAACTTATCCCTTTAACAATTCTGGTCAAGATAACCATGGGTTAGTGACCACATTATAGATATCTCATATGTACTCCACCATACCTGGCAGCTGAAGTAAGATGAACTAGGGTGATCATATAAAGTAAATCACAGTTACGGGTGTACACGTAAATGTAATTTTCCGTGTATGGAAATACTAGAGAATCCTACTAGGCAAGCTAATGGTCGTAACTGGGAGCAAATTTCTGTAATTCTTTCTTCATGGGGTTGAATGTTGAGCATGTTGATATCTGATCGTATGATAGAAGTCATCTATATTGTAAACCCTATCTTGCGTGATCTCATCTCTTATATATAAGGATTCTTATCTATTCGTGAACCCTTTGACACCTATTACGAATGTTAGTCCTGAAGGGGCATTTTTTCACTTGTGTATTTCAATGACACGTTTTTTCTTTGATACAAAACTCTTGACGAAATTTTTGATTTGCTTCGATTTATCTTGAATCATAACCCTACTCTTACGATATTATCTACGATATCAACCCTTAGGAACTCTTGTATTTGTGAGATAGTTAGGTAAACCTCAACCAGACGAATACCCACGCAACATTGGATAAACCAAACGGATGAAGTATATACTCCGAGCATTGGATCATATCTTTGATCGAAATGTATTGTGAAGTTTCTCTCTCTAGTCATTTATTCCTGATAATACTTACGCCAACATCCTCGTCCCGCGAACATCATTTTCCCTAATAGGCTAATGTTAGTGAAAAGCCTTGCTGATTTTCAACCTAATGACTTCCATTTTTAACGTAATGACTATGCCGATTGACCTTCTGAACCTGTGCTATCGATTTTGTCTACAGGATTTGAACCTTCTATGATTTAACAACTACTAATTTCTGATTCTCGCACTTTTGTAAACCTTTATGTCTTGGATAAGCTTTCAAGCTTGGCACTCATTACACTCTCGGTTAGCATTTCAACTAGTTGACACCATCGATGATGAGATTACCCTATGCCTTTATCATAGTAATAATGCAAAGCCTTTATGGAAACTCTATTTGCACCCATGAAGCGTGAACTTCTTGTTATCTATAGCTAATTGCACTATCAACCTATATTTTTCATTCTTACGTGTTGAGTACACCAAGTTACGCATACATCTGTATATTTATCAGCGCTCCTGCATAAGGACCATTGACAAATTTCTGATATGCGAATCCTTATTATCCTTTTCAGGAAACCTTCATCGATGAACCCCAGCTTTTACTTAAACCAAAAGGGTCTACTTTAAATTTTGGATTGTCTTGAAATCTGAAGCTTTATGATAATTGTACTGCACGTTCCAAATTCTCGACGATCTTCACTAGGACGGCACATTCTATGCATTTTAATGGTCTAGTAAACAGAGACACCTACACCTTTCGTTTGCACAACGGATTGAGGTTTTAACATCTCGCCCCATTTACATTCTAACGTATAGGAGAAACTTGACGTACACTATTTTCGTTTAAAAATATCCAATGTGGCTGACAAATAGTTAGTAATGGTAGGTAGCTGCTACGCCTTCAAGGTGTTGGTAGTGTGGTGGGTTAGCTGCGGTACACCCTATATATAAACATTAGCGGCATATTGTATGTGGGACTAGTACTAGACCAAAGATTGACCTTAGAATCATACAGAAGAACCCCATATTGAGAAACTCCATCTAACGAGACTATGCCATGGAAAAATAAACTGTTTAATATAACTTTCTCTGAGATTACAGATATCCCTTACCCGCTTCTACCAACAGAAACATACCCAAAATAATTAAACTCCGTGCTTTCAATTGTCCAATTCTATAAGAAAAGCTCACCTAAAACGAAATCCAGTCACGAACAAGTTATGAGTTCTAACCCAGACGGACATCAACGTTTTAAAATCCATAGATTCTCCTTTACGAATGAAAAACCACTTGATCGGATGATCAACTCCAAGTTTTAGAAGCATGTGTTGTGAAGTAGGTTGACCTCTCAGTATGGGAAAACTACCCTTGAATCGACTGTCCTTTTTTGACAACTTCCTAGCCATCACTAAAGTGATACCCTCTCTGACACCTCGTCCAAAAACCAGGTCAAACCTCCTTACCTTGACTTTTAATAAAGTAATTGCATGCATTAATGGATATGTTTAAACTGTTAAATTACTGAGTTAAACTGAAAACCGACAACCGATAACTGATAACTGCTAAGTGATGACGTAAATAAATTACGCGTTTGTACTAAAAACATATTCCCATAAAATATAAGAGTTTTCATGTAATATATATGAAAAATCGGTGTCATGAATTTATTTCAACGACACAACAAAAGTTAAGCGATTATACATTTAAAACAACTTGGTTTTAAATATTTATGATGATCGAGCTTAAAACTAACGCGAACAAACGAAATAAAAATTTGTTAACAATCCCACGTATGAAAAAATGTATACTAAATCAACTTTCTAAAAAACTGAAATAACCGGCTCAACTTATATATTTTTATGTACTAAAAATATAATGGAAATCAAGTCCTAGCCTTAGTTGACTTATACCTTAAACCTCTTGGACCAAGAGAATGGCTAATGGTCATTAGCTAACTTAGGGACCATAAGAGGAGGACACACCTCCCTCTCCAACACCACCCAAACCAACACACACACACACACTCTCCTCTCCCTTGGCCGGCCGACCACACCACCACCCACTGCCGTCGGAAGCCAGCCACCTCCGGCCACCATCTCAGCCGCCGCAGACCGTCAGAGCACCATCATCCGTCTCCGCCACCCTCCTCCTTCCTTCTCGGTTCATACTCACACCATTATGAGTCTTCTAAACCCCAAATCTCCTATTTGTTCTACATGCTTTAAGACCCAAAATGAAACCCCTAAGTCTTGACAAAAACCCATATTTTCTTACACTTTTCTTTTAACATAAACAACTAATGAAGCTATTTTATTAAACTCTTGGATCTAAACAAATTTTGGTGCATTTGATGCTTAAAGATAACCAAAATGTGGGTGTAATACATCAAGAAATAAAAAAAAAAAGTATTGATGTGCACCATGATCTCATCTTATGTTCTTACAATGTTTTAATTTGTTATTATGATTCAAGAACAAGCCTTAGTGAATATTCATCCAAAAACTCATAAAATGAGTTAATAATTCTAGAATAATATTGTCATTTAATCCATTGGTCCTAACACATAAAGTAGATAATCATGTGTGACACCTCGTCCGAAACAGGTCAAACCTCTCTCTGTAGACTTTTAATTTAATGTTCATATGTTTTAATTATGTGATTAACTGAAATAGCTTCGATGATTAAATGATAACTGATTAAATCCCACGTTTGTATTTCCGTAAAATATGAGAGTTTTCAAATTTTAAATATTGAACTTCAATAATAAAAAAAATAAATATAAAAATTTAACTTTTTATATTTTATCAAAACCGACATAAACTGTTTCACTTTAAAACGTTTAGTGAATTTAAATATGATAAAAACATTTTGTCGTCAAGACTTAGCAAAACGAAGAAACCAATGAACCTATTGGGCCCGGTTAGCCCCAATAAGCCCGAAACAACCCGGATAAACCCGAAACTCAACCCGGAGACTCGACTCGACTAACCGAGTGACCGACCCGACCCGCGGCCCGATTGGCCTTGGGCCGAACCCGATGAACTTATCTCTCTCGGCCCACTCGGAAAAACCCAACCCGGCCCATCCTCCCTTCGCGGCCCAACCCGAAAACCCGGCCCAGCACCTACCCGAGTTAAGTGGGCTACGACCCAATCCCCTTCCCGATTCTTGTTGGGCTACGACCCATATCCAAAACCCAATTCCCTTTTGTTATTTTTTTTGGCCCATGAGTTTTTATAAATTAAGCCCACTAGATTTTATAAAAACAATAGCCTATCAACTTCTTATAAAATCACCATCCTTGTAGTTTTAATATACTTGAACTATAATTTAAAAAATTTTGATTTATAATCATCACCAACCACCTTATATTTTATAAAACCTTCACCATTTTATAAAATACACAGAAGGTTTATAAAATTAATCACCTACTCTTGATCAATTTGGGTGAATGAAGGCTTGACAACAAGGCTAGTCTAGGGGATTACAAGTTCCCATGGAAAGTGATTAACCAAGAGTTATTAACCATTAATTTCGGTATAAAAGAGAGACCACCCTTGCATTTGTTCCCACACACCCAACATAACTCAAACAAATACTTTCCTCTCCCTTCCTCTTGATCTCGACCGACTGCCCCTCCACCGCCAAGCCACCACAGCCACCGGCTGCCATCACCGGCGCACCCTCATGCCGCCGTGCCGAGCCCCACTGCCGCTATCGGAGACCACCGCCGATCTCTTCTCTCTTCTCAGTTCTCACTCACAAACACTTGTGAGTTTTCTAAACATCACTTCTACTATGTTTTCTCTTTACATCCTAACACCCAAAGATCACCCTACAAGTCTTGACAACAATCCACCTTTTACACCACCTTTCTTTTAACAAAACAGGTAATGATGCTATATGTATTTAAACTCTTGGATCTAAACACATTATGGTGCATTTGATGCTTAAAGTTAGCCACAATGTGGGTGAAACACATCATGAAATCATTAGAGATTAATGATGTGCACCATGATCTTACCTTATGTTCATAAAATGCATTAAACCATTGTTATGATTCAAGAACACACCTTAAATGAATTTATTCATAAAACTCACTAGTTGAGTTAAGTGTTCTTAAACCATCAAGTAAATATATAAATTGGTCCTAACACATAAAAGTCTTAGTTGATTTTTATTGTCTTAACATAAATATGTTAGTTGATTTTTATTTATCTCGTCCTAACATGAAAATGTTAGTTGATTGTTATTTACTTAAAATGTTCTAACATGAAAATGTTAGTTGATTGTTAATCAAAATGTCCTAACATAAAAATGTTAGTTGATTGTCAATTATTTATTATTGCCCTAACACAAAAGTGTTAGTTAATTGGTTATATTTATGTCCTAACACAAATGTGTTAGTTGATTTAATTATAAATAATATTATGTTAATAAATGGACATGTCACATGTTAAAATTATGTTAAACAAAAATATTGATAGATGAAAAAATATAAATAATCATGTCATGTGATTATTTAGTAACTTGGGTTGGTAAAAATAAATAAAAGATGATAAATTTTGTCATGGATTAATTTTATAAAAACTAGCCTACAACTTGAAACATAAAATATTTGGATGGAAAACTTCATGGAATTCTTTAATAAAACTTTCCATTTTTATTAAAAGAATTTATAAACCTTTATCCAAATATAGCAAAAACATAATTTATATCAAATCATTAAATACTTGTACTTATTATAAAAGTTTGAAGATTCTTAAAATTTATATAAAAGGCAAAAAGATCTAACATTTGTCTTTTAGGAGTAAATATGGATTTTTGTAAAAATAAACTTTTTATAAAAATAAATACAAGTCTTACATGTTGGAAGACTTAATAAATTCTTATGATCATTTGAAAACTCAAAACGATCAAAAACATAAAGACGTTGCGTAGTAATAAAACTGGGACCACACGGCAAATATACGCGAAAACATAAATGTTAGAGATTTTTTTTAAACAATATTTCTCATCATGTTTTATAAAGATAAACTTTTATAAGTACAAGTGCCGTTATGATATTTTTAAAATGTTTAAGGAAATAAATATTTCATGACAATGAAATATTAAGGTTTTGAAATTATAAAATGTTATAATTAAAAATGAAGCTTAAAATCATTTTATGACTAAAATGAAATAAATTATTATTCTTGGTTAATAATTATTTACTAAAGGATTTAAACTAGGCTTTATTCACCAAGAAATATTAATCATAAATATTATTTAATAATAATTATAACTTGTATGATTAACAAGTCAAACGCATAATTATTTACTTAAAAATAATTATACGAACTCATGAAAATAATAATAAACATTATTATTTTTGTTCCCGAAACTTATCCCTTTAACAATTCTAGTCAAGATAACCATGGGTTAGTGACCACATTGTAGATATCTCATATGTACTCCACCATACATGGTAGCTGAAGTAAGATAAACTAGGGTGATCATATAAAGTAAATCACAGTTACGGGTGCACACGTAAATGTAATTTTCCGTGTATGGAAATCCTAGAGAATCCTACTAGGCAAGCTAATGGTCGTAACTGGGAGCAAATTCTGTAATTCTTTTTTCATGGGGTTGAATGTTGAGCATGTTGATATCCGATCGTATGATAGAAGTCATCTATCTTGTAAACGCTATCGTGCGTGATCTCATCTCTTGTATATATGGATTCTTATCTATTTGTGAACCCTTTGACACCTATTACAAATGTTATTCCTGAAGGGGCATTGTTTCACTTGTGTATTTCAATGACACGTTTTTTCTTTGAAACAAAAACTCTTGACGAAATTTTTGATTGGCTTTGATTTATCTTGAATCATAACCCTACTCTTACGATATTATCTACGATATCAACCCTTGGGAACTCTTGTATTTGTGAGATAGTTAGGTAAACCTCAGCCAGACGAATACCCACGCAACATTGGATAAACCAAACGGATGAAGTATATACTCCGAGCATTGGAACATATCTTTGATCGAAAAGTATTGTGAAGTTTCTCTCTCTAGTCATTTATTCCTGATAATACTTACGCCAACATCCTCGTCCCGCGAACATCATTTTCCCTAATAGGCTAATGTTAGTGAAAAGCCTTGCTGATTTTCAACCTAATGACTTCCATTTTTAACGTAATGACTACGCCGATTAACCTTCTGAACCTGTGCTATCGATTTTGTCTACAGGATTTGAACCTTCTATGATTTAACAACTAGTAATTTCTGATTCTCGTACTTTTGTAAACCTTTATGTCTTGGATAAGCTTTCAAGCTTGGCACCATTACACTCTCGGTTAGCATTTCAACTAGTTGACGCCATTGATGATGAGATTACCCTATGCCTTTATCATAGTAATAATGCAAAGCCTTTATGGAAACTCTATTTGCACCCATGAAGCGTGAACTTCTTGTTATCTATAGCTAATTGCACTATCAACCTATATTTTTCATTCTTACGTGTTGAGTACACCAAGTTATGCATACATCTGTATATTTATCAGCGCTCCTGCATAAGGACCATTGACAAATTTCTTATATGCAACCTTCATCGATGAACCCCAGCTTTTACTTAAACCAAAAGGGTCTACTTTAAATTTTGGATTGTTTTGAAATCTGAAGCTTTATGATAATTGTACTGCACGTTCCAAATTCTCGACGATCTTCACTAGGACGGCACATTCTATGCATTTTAATGGTCTAGTAAACAGAGACACCTACACCTTTCGTTTGCACAACGGATTGAGGTTTTAACATCTCGCCCCATTTACATTCTAACGTATAGGAGAAACTTGACGTACACTATTTTCGTTAAAAATATCCAATGTGGTTGACAAATAGTTAGTAATGGTAGGTAGCTGCTACGCCTTCAAGGTGTTGGTAGTGTGGTGGGTTAGCTGCGGTACACCCTATATATAAACATTAGCGGCATATTGTATGTGGGACTAGTACTAGACCAAAGATTGACCTTAGAATCATACAGAAGAACCCCATATTGAGAAACTCTATCTAACGAGACTATGCCATCGAAAAATAAACTGTTTAATATTACTTTCTCTGAGATTACAGATATCCCTTACCCGCTTCTACCAAGAGAAACATACCCAAAATAATCAAACTCCGTGCTTTCAATTGTCCGATTCTAGAAGAAAAGCTCTCATAAAACGAAATCCTGTCACGAACAAGTTATGAGTTCTAACCCAGACGGACATCAACGTTTTAAAATCCATAGATTCTCCCTTACGAATGAAAAACCACTTGATCGGATGATCAACTCCAAGTTTTAGAAGCATGTGTTGTGAAGTAGGTTGACCTCTCGGTACGGGAAAAAAACCCTTGAATCGACTGTCCTTTTTTGACAACTTCCTAGCCGTCACTAAAGTGACACCCCCTCTGACACCTCGTCCAAAAACCAGGTCAAACCTCCTTACCTTGACTTTTAATTAAGTAATTGCATGCATTAATGGATATGTTTAAACTGTTAAATTAGTGAGTTAAACTGAAAACCGACAATCGATAACTGATAACTGATAAGTGATGACGTAAATAAATTACGCGTTTGTACTGAAAACATATTCCCGTAAAATATAAGAGTTTTCATGTAATATATATGAAATTTCAATAATAAGAAATTAAAAAAAATGTACTTTTTATATTTTATAAAAAATCGGTGTCATGAATTTATTTCAACGACATAACAAAACGTTAAGCGATTATACATTTAAAACAACTTGGTTTTAAATAATTATGATGATCGAGCTTAAAACTGATGCGAACAAACGAAATAAAAATTTGTTAACAATCCCGCGTATGAAAAAATGTATACTAAATCAACTTTCTAAAAAACTGAAATAACCGGCTCAACTTATATATTTTTATGTACTAAAAATATAATGGAAATCAAGTCCTAGCCTTAGTTGACTTATACCTTAAACCTCTTGGACCAAGAGAATGGCTAATGGTAATTAGCTAACTTAGGGACCATAAGAGGAGGACACACCTCCCTCTCCAACACCACCCAAACCAACACACACACACACACACTCTCCTCTCCCTTGGCCGGCCGACCACACCACCACCCACTGCCGTCGGAAGCCAGCCACCTCCGGCCACCATCTCAGCCGCCGCAGACCGTCGGAGCACCATCATCCGTCTCCGCCACCCTCCTCCTTCCTTCTCGGTTCATACTCACACCATTATGAGTCTTCTAAACCCCAAATCTCCTATTTTTTCTACATGCTTTAAGACCCAAAATGAAACCCCTAAGTCTTGACAAAAACCCATATTTTCTTACACTTTTCTTTTAACATAAACAACTAATGAAGCTATTTTATTAAACTCTTGGATCTAAACAAATTTTGGTGCATTTGATGCTTAAAGATAACCAAAATGTGGGTGTAATACATCAAGAAATCAAAAAAAAAAAGTATTGATGTGCACCATGATCTCATCTTATGTTCTTACAATGTTTTAATTTGTTATTATGATTCAAGAACAAGCCTTAGTGAATATTCATCCAAAAACTCATAAAATGAGTTAATAATTCTAGAATAATATTGTCATTTAATCCATTGGTCCTAACACATAAAGTAGATAATCATGTGTGACACCTCGTCCGAACAGGTCAAACCTCTCTCCGTTGACTTTTAATTTAATGTTCATACGTTTTAATTATGTGATTAACTGAAATAGCTTCAATGATTAAATGATAACTGATTACATCCCACGTTTGTATATCCGTGAAATATGAGAGTTTTCAAATTTTAAAAATAGAACTTCAATAATAAAAAAAATAAATATAAAAATTTGACTTTATATTTTATCAAAACCGACATAAACTGTTTCACTTTAAAACGTTTAGTGAATTTAAATATGATAAAAACATTTCGTTGTCAAGACTTAGCCAAACGAAGAAACCAATGAACCTATTGGGCCCGGTTAGGCCCAATAAGCCCGAAAAAACCCGGATAAACCCGAAACTCAACCCGGAGACTCGACTCGACTAACCGAGTGACCGACCCGACCCGCGGCCCGATTGGCCTTGGGCCGAACCCGATGAACCTATCTCTCTCGGCCCACTCGGAAAAACCCAACCCGGCCCATCCTCCCTTCGCGGCCCAACCCGAAAACCCGGCCCAGCCCCTACCCGAGTTTGGTGGGCTACGACCCAATCCCTTTCCCGATTCTTGTTGGGCTACGACCCATATCCAAAACCCAATTCCCTTTTGTTATTATTTTTGGCCCATGAATTTTTATAAATTTAGCTCACTAGATTTTATAAAAACAATAGCCCATCAACTTCTTATAAAATCAACATCCTTGTAGTTTTAATATACTTGAACTATAATTTAAAAATTTTTGATTTATAATCATCACCAACCACCTTATATTTTATAAAACCTTCACCATTTTATAAAATACATAGAAGGTTTATAAAATTAATCACCTACTCTTGATTAATTTGGGTGAATGAAGGCTTGACAACAAGGCTAGTCTAGGGGATTACAAGTTCCCATGGAAAGTGATTAACCAAGAGTTATTAACCATTAATTTCGGTATAAAAGAGAGACCACCCTTGCATTTGTTCCCTCACACCCAACATAACTCGAACAAACACTTCCCTCTCCCTTCCTCTTGATCTCGACCGACTGCCCCTCCACCGCCCAGCCACCACAGCCACCGGCTGCCAACACCGGCGCACCCTCCTTCCGCCGTGCCGAGCCCCGCTGCCGCCATCGGAGACCACCACCGATCTCCTCTCTCTTCTCGGTTCTCACACACAAACACTTGTGAGTTTTCTAAACCTCACTTCTACTATGTTTTCTCTTTACATCCTAACACCCAAAGATCACCCTACAAGTCTTGACAACAATCCATCTTTTACACCACCTTTCTTTTAACAAAACAAGTAATGATGCTATGTATTTAAACTCTTGGATCTAAACACATTATGGTGCATTTGATGCTTAAAGTTAGCCACAATGTGGGTGAAACACATCATGAAATCATTAGAGAGTAATGATGTGCACCATGATCTTACCTTATGTTCATAAAATGCATTAAACCATTGTTATGATTCAAGAACACACCTTAAATGAATTTATTCATAAAACTCACTAATTGAGTTAAGTATTCTTGAACCATCAAGTAAATATATAAATTGGTCCTAACACATAAAAGTCTTAGTTGATTTTTATCGTCCTAACATAAATATGTTAGTTGATTTTTATTTATCTTGTCCTAACATGAAAATGTTAGTTGATTGTTATTTACTTAAAATGTCCTAACATGAAAATGTTAGTTGATTGTTAATCAAAATGTCCTAACATAAAAATGTTAGTTGATTGTCAATTATTTATTATTGCCCTAACACAAAAGTGTTAGTTGATTGGTTATATTTATGTCCTAACACAAATGTGTTAGTTGATTTAATTATAAATAATATTATGTTAATAAATGGACATGTCACATGTTAAAATTATGTTAAACAAAAATATTGATAGATGGAAAAATATAAATAATCATGTCATGTGATTATTTAGTAACTTGGGTTGGTAAAAATAAATAAAAGATGATAAATTTTGTCATGGATTAATTTTATAAAAACTAGCCTACAACTTGAAACATAAAATATTTGGATGGAAAACTTCATGGAATTCTCTAATAAAACTTTCCCTTTTTATTAAAAGAATTTATAAACCTTTATCCAAATATAACAAAAACATCATTTATATCAAATCATTAAATACTTGTACTTATTATAAAAGTTTGAAGATTCTTAAAATTTATATAAAAGGCAAAAAGATCTAACATTTGTCTTTTAGGAGTAAATATGGATTTTTATAAAAATAAATACTTTTTATAAAAATAAATACAAGTCTTACATGTTGGAAGACTTAATAAATTCTTATGATCATTTGAAAACTCAAAACGATCAAAAACATAAAGACGTTGCGTAGTAATAAAACCGGGACCACACGGCAATATACGCGAAAACGTAAATGTTAGTAGATTCTTTTTAAACAATATTTCTCATCATGTTTTATAAAGATAAACTTTTATAAGTACAAGTGCCGTTATGATATTTTTAAAATGTTTAAGGAAATAAATATTTCATGACAATGAAATATTAAGGTTTTGAAATTATAAAATGTTATAATTAATATGAAGCTTAAAATCATTTTATGACTAAAATGAAATAAATTATTATTCTTGGTTAATAATTATTTACTAGAGGATTTAAACTAGGCTTTATTCACCAAGAAATATTAATCATAATTATTATTTAAAGATAATTATAACTTGTATGATTAACAAGTCAAACACATAACTATTTACTTAAAAATAATTATACGAACTCATGAAAATAATAATAAACATTATTATTTTTAACTCGATGTTCAATACTTGAGTTAAATTATTAAATGATAGTTCCTTATTTATATGATTACGAAAGTATTTATTTAATAAATACAAGCTAACGTGTTTTCAAACGAATACAAACGGGATTAAAATGTCAAGACTTGACTGGTATCACTTGGGTGACTTATGTTACTCAAATGATTGTAGACCTTATGCATGTGCATTTTTAATTATTTAGGACGTTACATGCTACCGTGCCTACACAGTTTATTACCACCTACCTGCTGAATCAGTGAGTTTCACGGCTCCTTTTCTTTTAGCCGTTTTATACTTTGGGGGGAGAAATCATGAAATCTGATAAATGCTTTTTACTTAATATTATGGTTTATTTTGTTAGCCGTATGACTACTTGTTCTCTTACTGGTTGCCTAATTATGGTACATTATCTTAATAAACATTTGTACAAACGAAACGATAGCTAGTGAATAGATCTATTTGGGTTGACAACCCTGTCCTAACTGGTTGCTCCAGTTCTGACTCCGGATTGTCTGGGGGTACACGTCATTTATTCTGCTCTGTTTAGTATCTCTCGGGCGAGATACTATGGGTGGGTAAACCGTTAGTATATGAAATCAAGGTTCAGGTGAGTTCATACAACCACAACGGTAAACCAATGTAATATTTAAGTATACTGAAACCGTTTTACCAACTTTAAACGTAGAGTCATAAACATGTGAACCTCACCAACTTTATGTTGACCTTTTAAACTCATGATTTCTTAGGTAATTGACGCAAACTTCAGAAGACATGCAAATGGGGCTTCATCATGCTATCGGACCTGCCCACGGAGTCATAGTCCCAACTATCCCAATAAAATGTTTTTAATATTAATTTAAGACTTTATGATTTTCAATGTAAGACATCATCGTTTCCACTACTCTTTCCGCTGCAATGAAATGATGCGATGTTTTTTATGAAATTTGAAATTATTAGAAGTCGTTCTATGTATCATCGACTATGATTCCATTCTCGCTCACACCCGAATCCGTTGACCGGGGTGTGACATCATGGGTGTTAATCCTTCAATTTAGATTATGTTATAATTTGTTCCTAGCACATTGTGATAGTAGATTGATCATGGATATTATATTGATGCTAGTAATTTCAATTGGACATGTTACATGCTAAGATTTATATTAATTGGGTATAATGGATCCCTTAACAAGATTAAATGGTTAATGGCTAAAAGATGGTTACTTATGTATTTTATGACATGGTTTGGCTAACATTTTAAGTAACAAGTGTAGAACACATAAGATTTACTTGTTACGGTAAAATGTAACATTTAAAAACCAACGCATTAATGTGTTATTAAATTCTTGCAAGGCTAAGTGAATATGACATGATTTTTACTAAAAGTAGTAAGAATAAAATTTATGTCAAATGATTTATTTAACATAAATACTTGGATTTATTACATGTTTTAACTATATAAAGACATGCTTTAAAAATGGATAAAGTTCTATAAAAATACATTAGTTAAATGGATATGTTTTATAAAATGATTTTTATAGAAATAATCAAGAGACATACATGGACTTTTAAATATTTTATACCCTTTTATTATTACTTTGATGAATCAAAGTAATCAAAACGAAGTTGCGTTGCGTAGTAATAAAATCGTGATATACGCGAGAACGTAAACATTGGACTTTAAATCAAATCACATGTCTTATATTTGCAATATCGCTTAAAGGGTTATAATAGATAAACTTTCATAAATCCAAGTATCCTCAAATTATAAATATTTACAATAATGAATGGGTGGTCCACACTCAAAGTCTATGATAACCAATAGGAACATGACACGTGTCGTGTTCCACCACTAATAACATGACACGTGTCATGTTCATTCAATAATAGATTGGTTACGTGGCCTGACACGTGTCATATGTAGGTCAATGCTTTTGCGACACGTGGTCATGTGTTAGGTCACGTATGACGATACGTGGCTACGTGTTAGGCCAATGTTTTTACGAAACGTGGTTAACTTTTAATTCACTTTTAGAGTTTTCGAATTTGACCATGGCGTTTCGGAAAATGGGTGGCCCGCCGCGAAGCGTCGTTAAAAGGTGACCCGCCGCAACGCGCGGTGGTCAACTTTCAGACCACTTTTAGAGTTTTTGACTTTGCTCACAACGTTTTAAAAAATGGGTGTTTAGGCCGCGTGTCATGTACATGTGGTATTTTTTTCAGACTTAAACGCAAGTGGTCAACTTTTAATCACTTTTAGAGTTTTCGACTTTGGCCACGTCGTTTTAGAAAATGGGTGGCCCGCCGAGAAGCGCGAGCGGGTCACCATCTTGTTATTATTTTAAATAATATTCTAAATCTCTAAAATGGAAGTAAATATTTTAGTTATAAAATATTAAGCGGTATCTATTTTCCTAACTTATCAAACGTATGACCTAAAACGTATCTTTAAAAGATTCAAATGATAAACGTCTTATGACGTGATAAAATGTAAATAATTATTCTTTGACTTATAATTATTTACAAAATTTTTAAGCTATGTTTTATTTAAAACACACAAAGATTAGTTGAATTTAATTATTCTAATTATAAATCTCATGTACTTACATAAGGATAAATGATAAATTACCATTATTATTTTATTTACTTATGAGTTAAATACTCTTACAACTTTTAATGTTTAAATAATTTCGACAAGTTATATAATTATTCTGATAATAATTATAACTGATATAAATAATCATTTGAGCTTATAAAAATAATAATAAATATTATATTTAACACGATGTTCAAGACTTGATTTATTTATTGTTTTCATTATTTTATTTATATTTATTTGACATAAATATAAATCATCACGAACGTATTTATTTGTACTAATAAATACTAACTAACAAGTTTTCAAACGAATACAAACGGGATTAAATGTTAAGACTTGACCGGTATCACTTGGGTGACAATTGTTACCCAAATGATTAGACCCTTATGCAATTGTCTTATTATTTATTTAGGACATTACTTTCTATCACTATTTTCCGGTTTAGCTCTTTCATCCACTGATCAAACGAGCTTCACGGCCCCTTTTTCTTTATAAATGTTTTTATACTCTTAGGGGAGAAATCATGAACTGATAAATGCTTTTTACTTAATATTACGGTTTATTTGTTGGCCGTAGCCCGTATGACTGCTTGTTCTCTTACTGATGCCCAATTATGGTACATTATCGTTATAAATGTTTGTACAACTGTATCCCACCATTAATTGATTTCAATTAGTTTTTGCATGAAACGATAGCTAGTGAATAGATATATTTGGGTTGACAACCCTACCCTAATTGGTAGCTCCAATTCTGACTCCGCGGTTTTGTTTTGGGATACACGTCAGTTATTCTGCTCTGTTCGGTATCTCTCGAGTGAGATACCATGGGTGGGTAAATCGTTAGTATTTGAAATCAAGGTTTAGGTGAGTTCATACAACCACAACGGTAAACCAATGTAATATTTAAGTATGCCAAAACTGTTTTACAAACCTTAAATGTAGAGTCATAAACCTGTGAACCTCACCAACTTTATGTTGACATTTTAAACTCATGATTTCTAATTGAGCAATATATGGAAGACATGCAAATGGGGCTTCACCATACTGTTGGACATGTTTCTTCGAAGTAGTAGTCCTGATCTATCCTAAATAAACCTTACTATGTTTTTTAAATAGCTAATTATGACTTTATGTTTTCAAATGTAAGACATTATCATTTTTGTTGGTCCTCACTGATCTTAATCAGTGCTAATGATGATGTTTTGAGAAGAAAACCAATGAAATAACAACAATAGATGATTTCCAATAGCTAAAATGGGTTTCTAGTATTGAACAATCACAACTTGAACCAAAGGAATGATAAGAGATGAAAACAAGCTACAAAGATAGTATGAAATGCTCCTAGCCGTCACCAAACTTACCAATAATCAGATTTCTTGTATTAGGGTTCTCAAAGTTGCAAAAGTTACAAGATGGTGCACAAAGGCGACAATATATACTAACATCAGTAGGCAGTTTCGCTGGTAGTTTCGCTGGCCAAGCGAAACTGTCACTGAGACAGTCTAAACTAGATACCGAGCGAAACAACAGTTTCGCTCGGTAGTTTCGCTGACTTACCAAAAGATCAAAATTACAGAGAAACTAATCTAGACAAGTTAACTAAACAAAACAATGAATTCCTCCCTACATTGATCTTCAATATTCCCCCTAGGGAGGGATTCAGCCTCTTGATTCTTCATTCTTCGGCTCCGGCTTCACTTGGGCTTGGCTCTTTGTTCAGATCAGTTTCCCCCAAGACATTAGACTCTTCAGCAACGGGGACATCAGCCTCTGATTCCCCCACAACCATTGGCTCATTAGCAACTGGGGATTCAGCAGGCTTTTCAACTTGCTCAGAAGATTCTCCAAGACCGCTCCAAGTTTTGTTCATCTGGTTTGCCAGATCCCTGTCCTCCTCCATTCTATCTTCATCAGCCCTTACTTTCAGTGCTAAATCCTTGATTTCTTTAATAATTCCCCGGGCTTTGTTGGCAACTCTCACAAACAAGTTTGCCTCTTCAGCTGTGTCATCTCCAGCCCCACATCTGATAGGATTCTCGCACAAGGTCCTTAAATCATCGTTGCTAAAAGAAAAGACTTCCATAGGGTCAAACAGTCTAATCTCAGCATCTTCTCCAATTCTGATGACAGCCTCACCGGTTTGATTGTCGTAAAACCATTTCTTAAATAACTGCAGCCGTGAAGGTTGTTGGTCTGGAATTCTGACCCTGTTCATAGTCTTGGCTGGTTTGAATTTTAGGAAGACCTTGGGCTTTCCGGTTGCTTCATCAATTTCTGTCCTGGACTTCCTCCTTTCACCTTTCATAAATCCAAAAGATACAAAGTCATCTTTTGCAGCCTGTTGCAACATCTTTTTCAAATTTATAGCCCTTCCACTTTGCTCTTCATCGATGAGGGGGAGCTCTGCCAACCTCCTCAGATCCCATCTGGGTAAGGTCTTAAAGCTATCACGTTTGTGTATATAGGAGATGCTACCCTCTCTTCTCTTAATCATAAAGGCATGAACATCAGCATTGAACTTCCAGCTTATGATGTGTCTATCAGACTCTTTTCTCCTTGGCTGAGCAATGTTTTGAAATAGAGGAGTCTGATCTTCAAGCTTAGGTTTGGTAAACCATTCATCTCTGCTTAAATCAATAACCTCTTCACTTACAGAACTTATCTTCGCTTGATAAGTAAGAGAATTTTCTTTCAAAGAGTAACTTTCAGGCTCTGTACGATCATCAATCTCAGCCTCTTCATCGCTTTCATCAATTAGATGGAGGAATTGTGCCTGTACGATCTCAGGTTGTTTCTCTGTTTCAAAACTGTACAAGTTTACATCACTCACGTTTATAGCATCCAGATCTTCATCATTAGGAACACCACTTCCACCAGCCTCATTCCCACCTGAACCACTTACACCAGCTCCACCAGTGCCACTACCACCTGCTTCTCCAGTTGTAGACTTTGTGAAATCAGTCATGGATTCAATCTCTGCTTCACTCATTTGATTAGGCAAATTTAGATGCTTCTTAATTTCATTCATTTCTACCAGCAATGTCTTGATCAGAGAAGATTGTTTTACAATGATCTCATTCATGCTCAGTATCTGCTTATCCTTCTCTTTTTCTCTTATCTCTGAATTTACTAGCTTTGTCTTTATCATTCCCAGTTCGTTTGCCAATGAGGTATTTACACCGCGGATAACATCTTCATCCATCTCAGACCGTGGATCTACCCTTCTTTTCTTGGTTGCCCTTGCTTCTTCTTCAGTTTGGGCACTCTGCTTTTGCTTAGATTTCATTCTTTGTTGTGCCAGATTTTCAAGCTCATCTTCGATTTCGTCAGCAGGTTCCTTGCCCGAGCTTCTCACATATTGCTTCCTCTTTCCTTTCACATTCTCACTCTCCTTTCCATCATTTCTTCTCTTGTTCTCATCTTCAATCAGCTTCTTAATGTATTCATACCTCTTCTCTGGGTACATATGCTTCATTAAGTATGTGGTGTATCCGGAGAAATCTGGTCTCTTGGCAGCACAGTCGGATAGGATTCTTGGGTGCATTGGGTTAACAATAAGAGCCACCCCCAGCTTAGGCAATTCCGGCTCTAGGTGTTCAATGATCATCTGCAAAAATCTTGGATATAAGAGCCATCTTGACTTTTTCAGTGCTTGGATGTTAGAAACCATCGCTTCAAAGATTCTTTGAGGAATGTTGGCTTTCTTTCCTTTACACACCAACAGCATGGCCTCTGCCCAATTCAGATTCAATCCATCAGACCCACCTTTTCTGTCATCTAGGCAGGAAATGAAGACATGAGCAATATATCTCCATTCCTTTGACATCAACGATTTCTTTATCTCCTTCTTGGTCTTCCATAGCTCACCACCTTCATATCCCATCTCTTTCTCAAAACCTCTCAACACATCTAGTTCTTTCAACTTGGTTACATCACCAACATCCTCCTCGAGCTTAAGAGCTTCAGCTATAGTCTTCATTGTGATCACAATATTCTTCTGCATGACCTTCGCTCGAATACATTCAGGTTTAGCTTTAACATCATACTCAGCTGTCAGCCAGAATTCTCTAATGTGCCTGTCGTCGATGATCGGCATGTGAGAAATTGCATGAAAAATGCACGACTTTTTCAGCCATGCAATGCAATCTCTAAAACCGATGGCCTTCTCAGATCTATCATCCAAATATGCAGTTACATTGCTTCGCGGCTCATGCTTTAAAGACGACATTTTTCTGCATGTGAAACCGAGAATTTGTGAGTTAAACCAAACTTAAATAAAATTAATTAAAAAAAAATTAAAGTAAATTAATTAAATTAAATTAAAAAAATGGTAATTTCGCTGCGAAACATTAGTTTCGCTAAGGAACTATAGTGTCGCACACGGCGAAACAGATAAATTCGCGACATTGGTCGTAGCGATACTGACGAGGTCAGTTTCGCCGAGACACTGCAGTTTCGCTGCGAGACTGTAGTTTCGCCGAGGGCGAAATAGCAGTTTCGCTGGGAATCACGGCGACACTGTCAGCGAAATTTGGGCATAATCGCTGAACAGTTTCGCTCGTGACAGATGAACTTTCGTTCAGTTTCGCCAGATGAACATACAGTTTCGCTGGACGCGACTGTACGAATTCAAATTTCCGAAAAAACGAATTTAAGCCTGTTTTTGCAATCAGAACCAACAGCGAACACCTAAAACATTCAATCAAGTATAATGTAGGTTCAAAGTGGTTTTAACATCAGAAAAGTTGACGATGATTCTCGTTTAAGCCCCAAATCTCTTTAAAAAACCCCAAAAACGGTGATGTTTAGATGCGATACACACAAGAAAAGATCATAAACCCACACACCTTGAACCGATATCGGTTATAATGTTGAAAACGATGGAACAGTTTAAGCGAATTTGAGTTTCGCGAAAGAGTTTGAAATTTGCAGGTTTTTCTCGTTAGGGTTTGAATAATCACCGAGAGAGACGATCAAAAGTATAAATACTTAAACAATTTCGCCCGTAGTTTCGCTCGGGCGAAACAGTAGTTTCGCCTTAGCGAAAGAGCAGATTCGCTCGACCCATTGATCAATCAGATTAATTTCGCCGATAACGAAAGTATAAGTTCGCTGAGAGCGCGTACGGCGAAACTAAGCAGGCGAAACAGTAGTTTCGCTGAAAACCCTAAAATTTCAATTTTGACCCATTTCAGATTTTGAACTTTTGAAATGCCGACAAACTCACACAAATCATCATACAATTCACAAAGTATCGATCTTATCAAAAAATAACGCAGAAAGAAAATCTTTTTGAGCTTTTCAAATAAAAGTAGAACAACTGTACAAGCAAACTCTATTTTAATTTTGAGAAAGATCCAGACGTGAGATCATATCAACCAATACGCATCATACACATTTCAATTTCAATTTTAATCAGCATGCAAGTCAAGCAGATCCCGAATGCATCACATTGATTTTAAGCATGCACTAATAGTATTTAACAATTTTTGGATATGCTTAAGGTGTATTAATCATGCACTGATCACCCAGCCTCACTCTATCAAAGAAGTTAACAAATCATCATATTCATCTTGATTTTTCTTTTATCCTTTTTAAAATGAGATATACGTTCATGATGTTTCATGCAAAAATAAAGCAGAACCCTAAGTGAACAGCAATCAGGTCGGCCGCAAAGCACGCAGAGAAAGCCCGATGCACTTAGGAAAATAAAAAATTGAAAAATAAAGCAGAAGGCGTATATATCAACAACAATCAGGTCGGCCTTATCGGCACGCAGAGAAAGTCCGATGATATATACTAAACACCAAGAAAATAAAGCAGAAACTCAATCAGCAGGTGATCAGGTCGGCTTCACAAGCACGCAAAGAAGACCCACTGAGTTGAGTGTAAAAATGGCATAAAGCCTTATTTGCAAAGCATGCATACATCAGAACATCTCTTAATTTCAGAATCATTGCAACACTTATCAAGAAATGAAAACTAGAGTAAATCAGGCAAGCTTTATGTTTATATCCTACTCATAGATATCATATTAGTCATGCACACCCAAAGATCATACAAGCACAATACAGCTTTTATTTCTACTCTATCCACGGCAGATGACGCATGTTGATGTACTATCATTTCTCACAAGGTCGGATCAATTTCTCATTTATGAATTTTTTTGAATTTTTTTTTAATTTATTTATTCACCGAATATTCAGATTAGTTTATTTTTCCCCCAAAATCCACAAATATTCTATTTTTGGATTTTCAATAAGCAAATTAAAAAAAGAAAACAGAAAACAAAATGATTCGATCGATACTTGACACAAATTTGAAAAACCCTTGAAAGGAGACACTTTCGAAGAAAATATTTTGAGAAAGATTTCATGAGATTAAAGCAGGTTTAGAGTGATTTACCCCCAATTTCCCCCACAAGATAGAAATAAAGACATTAGTAGCAGTTATGAGAGAAATGCAAGGTAAATATAACGAAAGTACTCCCTGGATCATATCGAGTGATGATTGGCCAGAAATCATGTGAATGTAGATGACGTTATCATTGATTTCTTGATTTTGGAATTTAGCCAATCAACACGCTTAACTGGGACAGCCACCTGTTCAAGACAACAAGAATTTAGCAAGCAGATCTAAATAAGACCAATTTAAAATAAAACAAAGTTAAAAGAATATGTACAAAAACTTAAAACAAATTTTTTTTTATTTTTTTTATTTTTTTATTATTATTATTTATTTATTTAAAAGGAAATCATGCCCAACATTTTTATAAGCTCATAAAAGCGAGGTTTATCAAAAGTTTTTGTGAAAATATCAGCTTTCTGGGCCTTGGTTTCAATGGGAATAACATCGATAAACCCTTTTTCCTGAGCGTCACGGATTGCATGAACCCTGGTTTCGATGTGCTTTGTTCTGGTATGATGAATCGGATTCTTGGAGATTCCAACAGCGGCTTCGTTGTCGCAGAATAGGGGTGTATGAAGGAAGTTGATTCCATAATCCATCATCTGGTGTTGAATCCACAGCACTTGACAACAGCAACTTGAGGCAGCGATGTATTCAGCTTCACCTGTGGATAAAGAGACAGTTGTTTGCTTTTTGCTTTGCCATGAAACCAAGCATTCCCCCAGAAACTGGCATCCTCCAGAAACTGACTTTCGATCGAGCTTGCATCCTCCGTGATCACTGTCGGAATAAGAGTTAAGTTCAAAGCTTCCACCCCTAGGATACCAAAGACCCAATCTTGATGAACCTTTCAAATAACGGAGAATTCTCTTGACGGCCTTTTCATGAGATTCCCTTGGGTCAGCCTGATAACGAGCACAGTAGCATACGGCAAAAGTGATGTCCGGACGACTGGCTGTAAGATACATAAGAGACCCAATCATTGATCGATAATACTTGGGGTCGACCGGCTTTCCTTGACTGTCGGGAGTTAAACATGTCTGAGATGTGAAAGGGGTGAGTTCAGCAGACGCGTCGTTCATCTTGTATTTCTTCAGAATTTCCAGAATATACTTCTCTTGATGAATGAGAATGCCATCTGGTTTTTGTTCCACCTGCAAGCCAAGAAAGAAACACATTTCCCCCATCATACTCATTTCGAATTTCTCCTTCATCACTTCTTCAAACTCGCGACATAGCTTCTCATTTGTTGAACCAAAAATTATGTCGTCTACATATACTTGAACGATCAGCACTTCACCGTTGACCTCTTTCTTAAACAACGTCATGTCAATGGAGCCACGTGTAAAGCCTTTACCCAAAAGATATTGCGTCAAAGTCTCGTACCAAATTCTGGGAGCCTGATGTAGACCGTAGAGAGATTTGTCAAGCTTGTACACTTTGTCAGGAAATTCATGATCTTCGAAGCCTGGAGGTTGATTCACATAGATTTCTTCATCAATGTCCCCGTATAAGAAGGCACACTTAACGTCCATTTGAAACACCTTGAAATTTTTGTGTGCAGCATGAGCCAGGAAAATACGAATGGCCTCAATGCGTGCAACCGGTGCAAACACTTCTGTGTAGTCAATTCCTTCTTCTTGATAGAAACCTTGAACCACGAGTCTTGACTTGTTTCTGATCACAACACCTCTATCATCTGGTTTGTTCCTGAAGACCCACTTTGTACCAATTGGAACCTTGTTTTCTGGAAGATCCACGAGTTGCCATACCTTCAGCTTTCTGAACTGTTGTAGCTCAGACTGCATAGAGTCCACCCAACTTGGATCTGCTAAAGCTTCCTCTACATTTTTAGGAACGATCTGAGACAGAAAACACGCGAACAAGCATTCATTGATCAATCCAGACTGATGACGAGTCCTCACTCCATCCGTAATAGAACCAATGACGAGGTCATGCGGATGATCTTTTAAGGTTTTGAAATTTGAGTCAAGGTTGAGGGGAGCGGGTTCGGAGGTTTGATGGGATAATTCATGAGAGGAAGATGGACAGTCGGGTTGATGCGAAGGCTGTGAGGGTGAGGATGGGTTTTGTTGAATTTCGGAGTGAGGGGTGATAACGACGAGAGGAGGATTATCATTTGCTTCAGCAAGGATAGGAAGATTGAATGACTTGAACAGAGTATCTGAATCATAAAACCATTCTGGTCCAGACCCGGTGTTGGGAGTGTTTGATTCTTGCCAGTCAACATAGTAGGATTCCTGCACAATGCGAGTACGTTTGTTATAAACCCTATAAGCCTTTTGAGAAGAAGAATACCCCATAAAGAAACATTCATCAGAGACGGCTCCAAATTTCGTAATTTGAGCTTCGGTATTCAGCAATGTGCATGAACATCCAAACGGCTTGAAGAAATCGATCAGTGGCTTCCTTCCATGATACAGCTCATATGACGTCTTCATCTTATCCTTCACGATTAGGACACGGTTCAGCACATAGGACGCACAATTCACAGCTTCAGCCCAGAAGATAATCGGCAGCTTTGATTCAATCAACATTGTACGAGCAGCTTCCACGAGTGTGCGATTCTTTCTTTCAGCAACTCCATTCTGCTGCGGAGTTCTTGCAGCACTGAATTGTCGAAGAATCCCTTTGTTTGCACAGAAAGAGTCAAAGATCTGATTACGAAATTCAGTTCCATTGTCGCTTCTGATTGCCTTGACTTTCTTACTTCTTGAGCTTTCCACGGACAGGATAATATTCTGTAAAGCTTCAGTCGTGTCACTCTTTTGCTTCAAGAACCTAACCCAAGAGTACCTGGAATAATCATCAGTAACAACAAGACAGTAAGACCTTTTACCCAGACTTTGAACACTAATAGGTCCAAATAAATCAGTGTGAAGCAATTCTAACGGACTCGAAATAGAATTTTCCACTTTAGGCTTATGTGGCTTTTTATGTTGTTTTCCCTTGGCACATGAAAGACATTTTTCAACGACAGAAAAATCTTTGAATGGAAGACCTCGGACCAAATTGTTTTTGACAAGATTATTTAAAATTTTGAAATTTATGTGTCCTAAACGTCTATGCCACAGGAAGCATTCAGATACAGAAGCTTTTGAAAGTAAACAAGTCATGGAGGAAGAGTGAGATGCAGTGGATTTCATATTCAGCAAGTATGTGTCATTTATGCGAGGTGCACGCATCGCCACCATCTCTTCGGGCACTTTGAATTCAGGCTTGAGAAATAAACATTCATTGGATTTGAACAGCACAGGAATATCCTTGTCACAGATTTGTGACACACTTAGAAGATTAAACTGCAATTCGGGAACAAAGTTGACTTGCTCCAGAGTAAGAGTTCCATATGACACATCACCTTGTCCAACCATCTTTCCACCTCTCTTATCACCTGCAAGAGAAACAAATCCACCATCCACGATCCTGTAATTGGTAAGCAGGTCTTTCAACCCTGTCATATGCCGAGAGCATCCCGAATCAATGTGCCAATAACTATTTGTAGAGTTCTTCGGGAGTGCCTGGCAATACAAGACAAGAAATTACTTAATAACAGGTACCCAGACTTTTGCATTTCCGGGATTTGTAACTTTCTGTTTTCCCCCAAGGAATTGTTTTACAAAACTGGTTACCTTGTGGCCAAAGGATCTATCATGATTTGTTCGATTTAATTTCTCTTTGCAATGTTTAACAACATGATCATCCTTACCACATCTGAAACAGTGAGATTTGTGACTTGTGCAGGAGGAAGTTTCTGAAAACCTTTCCTCCTCACAATCTGATGTGTTAGAATCAGAATCACTGTTGGTTTCAAAATCCATTTTTGTTTTATCATTTGAAACATTTGCAGTATTAATTTTGATAACGGTTTTGGCATGTTTAGTTTTCAAAGATGATTTCTTTTCTTGAGAAACATGATTTTCGGTAGGTTTTGAAATTCGTATTGGAGTGAAGGAAGGAATTGGATTAGAAAGAAATTTGTTGAAGCAGTTTTGAGATGTACTTGCATGACATTGATCATTTTCATTTGAAACAAAACTTTCTTGATTAACAGACACTGACTCATCACTACTACTATCTAAAGAAGAACAACTACTAGCTACACTACTGTCTGAGCTAGACTTCTTGGAATTAGAACTACTACTTGAAACAGACTCCTTAGAATTAAGACTACCGCATCCAAGCCCACTTGTGTTACCATATCCATTATCATAATCCTCCCTGATCTCCTTATGGTTCACTCCTTCTAGACCTGCATGCAGACTGTTAGCATCACTAGGAATTAAATCATTTAGGGGATGAGGTTTCGGAGTAGGTGAATAACAATGCGTGCTAGGAGGAGGATAAACCTTAGGAAACACATTCCCATTGTCCTCCATACCTATTCCGGTTTTTATTTTAGCTCCTCGTTGTTTAACGAGCATCTCTTCAACTTTCATTTGAGAAACGGTCCATCTATCTAACTTAGTCTGAAGTTGAGAGGTTTCAAATTGGGCTAATGTAACTCTTTCAGAAAGCATGTTTATCTCAACATTTTTTTGCAAGAAGAGTTTGTTTTAAATGTTCATTTTCATGCATTGCCTCATTTAATTTCACAAAATATTTTGCTTCATTTTCCTTTAATTGGGTGTTCATGGTTTTTAATTCGTTGTTGTTGTCAATCAACAATCGATTGGCCTTGTAGATGCCGAACAAACGAATTCTACAAGGATGAGAGCACATATCTTGAACAGATTCATATGAAAGATCCATTATAACCTTTTCTGCAGCAAGAGCTTTTTCACATGTGCACGCGGGTGTGCTTGCTGTTTTCTCATTCATCTTCTTCTCAGCTTCTCCCTTCTCACAGCTGTTAACTGTGTGGTCATTGCTTTGTTCATGAATTTGAGCTGCAAGAGCTTGATTGATGGCTTCCTCAGCTTCAGAGACCTCCGAACTCCAGTCAAAGTTAGTCAGAAGAGCCACTTCTTTAGTAGGCTTGGCTTCAGCTTTGTCAGTGATAGGGATGACTCGAGTAGCAGGCTCAGAGGTCGGTTCAGTGACAATTGGACTTGGGCATTCTCTTTTGAAATGGCCAAGTTGCTTACAGTTGTAGCATCTTAGCTTGGCCTTATCGAATCCAACTCTCCCATTTTGATTCTTGAAGGTGTTTCTCCCAGGACGTTCGAAGAATTTTCTAGCACGAACAGTCAACATGGCCATTTGCCATTTTAGGTCAGTTTCTTCCACATCATCTGGGTCAACTTGGTACATATCCTCAGCAGTCAGAGTCGAACCTTGAAGTTCTCCAGCAGCGAAAGCTTGATAACTATTGGTAAACAATGAGAACAATCCCATGTATTCGGGTGAGATCTGGGATGTTTGCTGAGCAGCGGCAGAAGCAGTTGAGGATGAACCAGATCCAAGATGAGCAGATTGAATTTGAGATGAGGCTCCTTTGGGAGTAACAGCTGAGATGAGAGCCGAATTCGGAGAGTAAACTTTAGCAGGACCCATGGTTTGATTGTACTCTCTCCTTTGAACATCCAACTCAAAAGACTTAAGCTTGTTAATTACATCCATAAGCTTGTAATCGGAGAAACCCCTCTCTTGTTTCAGCATACGAACCTGAATGCTCCACTCGGGTGGAAGAGCATCCAGCAGCTTCTTGATTTGTTCAGAGTTAGTGAGTTGCGAATCATATTTCTTCAGATTGCTTGACACAGTCAGAAAGTGGTTTGTCAAATCAATTAACTTTTCATTCTTCATGCTTGTGAACGAATTGAATTCTTTAGTTGCTTGGGCTTCTTTGTCCTTCACAAGGTCTTCATTACCGTCATAAAACTCGCAAAGAGCATCAAACAAACTTTTTGCATCAGAGTGTTCAGCGAAACGATTGTAGATTTCTTGCGACAAGCATAGAGAAAGAGCACCAAGGGCCTTTTGATCTCGATCAATAAGTTTCAAATCCTTCTCAGAAAAGGAAGACGGATTGGTGTTGATCTGGGTTACTTCACCAGTAGTAATGGTTGGAACATGAGGTCCGTTGACGATCGACAACCATTGATTGTAATCTGTGTACAGAAAGAACGATTTCAGACATCGTTTCCAGTCTTCAAAGTTGTCTCCGTTGATCAGCCTCGGTGGTCGGTTTGGAGCAATGCTTTCAGTGTCAGCAACATTGGTACCTGATGCCATCTTAAATCAGCCTGAAATAAGAAAGACACAACCAAACAAAGAACAAGACAATTTGGTTAGTTTCGCTGGGAGAAATAGTTTCGCCAGCAATTTCGCTCGGAAATCCTGAATAATTTCACTGGAACTTATAATTTCGCCAGCAGTTTCGCTTGGGAACACTGAACCAATTCAGCAATTTCGCCAACTAGTTTCGCTGTATGCACGGGCAGCACTTTCGCTCGGAAATACCCGATGACACACAGTTTCGCTAGCTAGTTTCGGTGGAAACTGGTTTGAACTTTCGTTCAAAAATAATGACTAGTTTCGCTTCTCTGGATTTAGGGCGAAAGTATAGTTTCGCTCAGTAGTTTCGCAGAGAAACTACAAATTTGCTTGACAGTTTCGCGGTTTGAAGGCACAGTTTCGCTGAATAATCAGCAATTTCGCCCAGAACAGAAAACCCTCTTTTTTGAAGAAGAAATGATCAAAAATCAACCCAAATCACTATTGAGTAATGATCAGTTGATTGTATATGCTTCAGGACATCAAAACGCACAGTATTCAACCAATTTTCAGTCCAAAACAATCAGATTTCAGATTCAAATAGATTTTTAAAAGTTTTACCAAAAACACTCAAAAAACACCAAAAATCAAGAGCACAAAGGCTCTGATACCATATTGTTGGTCCTCACTGATTTTAATCAGTGCTAATGATGATGTTTTGAGAAGAAAACCAATGAAATAACAACAATAGATGATTTCCAATAGCTAAAATGGGTTTCTAGTATTGAACAATCACAACTTGAACCAAAGGAATGATAAGAGATGAAAACAAGCTACAAAGATAGTATGAAATGCTCCTAGCCGTCACCAAACTTACCAATAATCAGATTTCTTGTATTAGGGTTCTCAAAGTTGCAAAAGTTACAAGATGGTGCACAAAGGCGACAATATATACTAACCAGTAGGCAGTTTCACTGGCAGTTTCGCTGGCCAAGCGAAACTGTCACTGAGACAGTCTAAACTAGATACCGAGCGAAACAACAGTTTCGCTCGGTAGTTTCGCTGACTTACCAAAAGATCAAAATTACAGAGAAACTAATCTAGACAAGTTAACTAAACAAAACAATGAATTCCTCCCTACATTGATCTTCAATTTTCACCACTCATTCCGCTGCAATATAAATGATGTGATGTTTTCTTATAACTTTTGAAACTACTAGAAGTCTATCTATGTATCTGCGACTATGATTTCATCTCGCTCACACCCAACCCATTGACGGGGTGTGACAAATTGGTATCAGAGCCGTGGTTAGAGTTAACTAGGTTAAACAAACACAACCAAAACCAAACCTGGACTATAATCCGCTCCGAAACTATCATTTGCATGCACGGCCACTACTCCAACATGCTAGTTTATGTTAACACATGTGATATCTATGTTTTACCGTGCTTATACTATTCACATTTATTTTTCCGTGGCTTAAATGTTGTCACTTGCTACTAACTCTGTTTCCTTTTGGAATATTATCGCAAAGATGGCTTCGAGAGAAGTCGTTTGCATTTCTGATTCTGACGAGGAGGAGACAGTTCCAGACTACACCCGTCGCCAGAGAATTACGTACCACCTAGTCCTGAGCATGAGGCAACGACTATCGGTACCATATGTCGGTCAACCCTGTCCCCTGTCCCCACCGCCACTACTGGCGGTGTGGCAACTGCTGGTGCATCACGCACCGTGGACCCCTTTGCTCATCATGAGCGATCCGTCCACACCTATTGCATCGTTCCCGGTGGCGGTAGGCGGGAGTTCACATTTGGGAGGACGTCTGGCCCCTCCAAACGCCGTGAGACCTCGGAGACCTCGGATGAGCCTATGCCTAAGTGGCACCGTGCCTCCGAGTATCCTCATCTGGACTGGATACCTGAGCAGCTCCGCTCCTGGCAGATACGAGAGGATTTCCCCAGCTTTTATGAGCAGGGAGAGTCCTCCACTAAAGGAGGTGCCACATACCGCCCTCCTACTGGCATCTCTGTGCTCACAGACGAGCCCATAGCAGACACCATTCCGCTACTGGTCGCACGCCTACGCCGTCATGAGTAGGCCTTTGAGGTCATTGAGGGAGAGATTGCTCAGCTCCCCACTGTGGCTGACCTTAGATCCAATGAGACCTGGATTGCTATGGTTGCTGGTCAGGTGGATGCCATCCAGGACTCCATAAACTTCCTTCATGCTCATATGACGGGTGTCAACACGGCCATCACTGATCTCCTTCTCTAGACTAAGGCCCTCCATGTGAGGCTCGCGTCTGCAGAGGAATTCATCAGACGTATGATGACCTACCTGATCCTCACGTCACATATCACGACCACCCTGACCTTGCCTCCACCACATACACCCTTCTAGATGACTTTTAGACCCAGACCTTTTGGACCATCATTTTAGCATAGAAACATACTTATAATTTGTATGATGTACTGGGACTGCGAGCCCAAAACAAAAACATATTCTCTCTAATTATTGTATGTTCGTAGTTAATATGGTGGGAATGGAAGTAGTATTATGTTATGATTATTGTTATCACTATTATTGTCATGTTGTGATCTTTCAATTATCATGTTGTGGATATGTTTGTATCCTATCATTGTTATCTTTATGGCATATTATTTATTCGCATACGCTACCTTTCCTTCCTATCTTATGTTTCTTGGTTGTGTTTGAGCGTGCCATGTTATAGTATCTTTGATGTATGTCATGGCAGTTATTCTCGAACATGTAATAACCCCATTTACATATTATCTAAATTTTCCTTTATGTTGACATTGGTAACTTAAAGCAAAATAATGCCACTAAGACGCCAAACCACCAGAAACGCTTCACCTCATCCTCCTCATATGAGCGCCGCTAAAATCGAGGAGATGATTGCTCACCGTGTTGCAGAAACCATTGCTGCTGCTGAAACCCAACGTCACACTGACGATGGAGCATGCGGTAAGAACGAATTAACCAATGTTAGAAAACATTATACTACAATTTCACCACATTGTATTCAACGTTTTAGCCTAACAAATGCATGCCCTCGTGAAATGTTCATATAAAGACTTTATGAATTGTAAACCATCGAATTTCAAGGGTTCTGAAGGCGTTATTGGTTTAATTCGCTGGTTTGAGAAAATGGAGTCCGTCTTTCGCATAAGCAACTACCCTGAGCAGTACATGGTCAAATATTCCACGTGCGCACTCACTAATAGCGAACTAACCCGGTGAAACCCCCATGCTGATGCTATGGGAACTGACTTGGCCTATGCCATGACATGGGACGAACTCAAAACAACTGCTGCGTGATGAGTATTGCCCTAGGGAGGAACTCCAAAAACTCGAAGCTGAGTTCTGGAACCTATCCATGAATGGAGCCAATGTTGCTGGCTACACTAAGAGGTTTCGTGAACTTGCTCACCTTTGTCCGACTATGGTCACTCCACCATACAAGAAGATTGAACGGTACATCTGGGGACTTGCACCACACATTCAGGGAAATGTATTTTCCTCAAACCCTCAGACTTTTCAGGATGTTGTGCGCCTGGCACACAACCTCGTTTATCAAGATAATCGTCAAGGTGTGAACCTTGGCAAGAAACAGTCTGAGAACAAGTCCTCCGATGTTGGTACCTCTCCTTCTTCAAGCAAGAAACCTGAAACAAACGGAAGCAAGGATTCGGGAAGAATCTTGATGAGAAGAACTATGAGAAGACAACAGCTAAGGAATCCGGACCAATGAAAGCCTATGCTGCTACTACCCCTACCTACTCTATCCGAAAAACCGGTTATACTGGTGGTGTACCCCTGTGCAATAAGTGCAACCTACATCACACCCTCGATTTTAGTAATGTCTACTGTAACATCTGCAAGGTTAAAGGACACGTAGCACGCGATTGCCCAAAGCGCACATGCTATGGTTGCAGAGCAATCGGACACTACAAGAAAGACTGCCCAAAGGCAAAGAACCAAGATGCTAACCAGGATAGAGGAAGAGTCTTTGTGATCAATGCCAGAGATGCTCGCCGTGACCCCAATACGGTGACAGGTACATTTCTACTAAATAATTATTTCGCTTCTATTTTATTCGATACTAGTGCCGATAGAAGCTTTATGTCCACTGAATTTGCCCAATTACTTGAAAACACTCCTGGTGCCTTGGACGCTAAGTTTACAGTAGAATTAGCAAAGGGAGAATTAGTAGAAATTGGGGTAGTCTATCAAAATTGCTTATTAGAACTCTCCGATCATTCCTTCAGCATCGATTTAATGCATGTTGAATTAGGAAGTTTTGATGTGATCATTGGAATGGATTGGTTATCAAAGAACCATGCGGAAATTGTGTGTCATGAGAAGATGGTGAGAGTGCCACTTGCAAATGGCAACACTCTAGACGTGCAAGGCGAAACGAGTGGAGCCAAGCTCAACCACATATCTTCTATGAAGGCATGGAAATTCCTTTGTAAAGGATGCCATGCCATCCTAGCACATGTAACTGAAAAGAAACCGAAATAGAAACATATTGAAGATGTTCCTATTGTCTGCGAATACCTGGATGTCTTTTCCGAGGACTTTCCATGTTTACCCTGAGCATGACAGGTAGAGTTTCGCATTGATTTAACACCTGGATCCGCCCCCGTTGCCAGATCTCCTTACCGTCTGGCACCGTCTGAAATGCAAGAGTTATCTAGTCAATTACAAGAGTTGCTAGATAAAGGCTTCATCCGTCCAAGCCACTCTCCATGGGGAGCTCCCATGTTATTTGTTGAAAAGAAAGATGGAACCTTCCGATGTGTATTGACTACAGGGAATAGAACAAGTTGACCGTAAAGAACCGCTACCCGCACCCAACGATTGACGACCTATTCGATCAACTTTAAGGATCAAGCTTTTACTCAAAGATCCATCTGAGATCAGGTTACCATCAACTCAGGGTTAAAGACGAAGATGTTTTGAAGACAACGTTTAGAACACACTATGGTCAGTACGAGTTTCTCGTTATGCCATTTGGTTTGACTAACGCACTAGCAATGTTCATAGACTTAATGAACCGCATATGCAAACCATATTTGGATAAGTTTGTTATCGTGTTCATAGACGACATTCTCATCAACTACCCTAGTAAGAAGGAACACGAGCAACACCTAAGACTTATCCTAGAATTGCTAAAGAAGAAAGAACTTTACGTGATATTTTCCAAATGCGACTTTTGGATTCGCGAAGTACACTTTTTTGGTCATGTGATCAACGATCAAGGTATTCATGTGGACCCCACAAAAATTAAAGCAATCAAGTATTGGAGTACGCCAACGAATCCAACTGAGATTCGATAATTCTTATGTCTCGCTGGCTATTACCGCTGATTCATTGAGAACTTCTCAAAGATAGCCCAGCCCTTGACCGCTCTGACTCAAAAAGATAAGAAGTTCATATGCGATGCTTCACATCAAGGGTTGGGTTGCGTAGTGATGCAATGAGAGAAAGTTATCGCATACGCCTCTCGACAACTAAAGATTCATGAGAAGAATATACAACCCATGACTTGGAACTTGGAGCCGTTGTCTTTGCTCTTAAGATCTGGAGGCATAATCTATATGGGACGCAATGCACCATATTCACTGATCACAAGAGTCTCCAGCACATCTTTAATCAGAAAGAGTTAAATATGAGGCAACGAAGATGGGTTGAACTTCTAAATGAATACGAATGCGAGATTCGCTATCACCCAGGTAAGGCTAACATTGTAGATGACGCCTTGATCAGAAAAGGACGTGTCAAACCGAACGTATCCACTAACGGCTGGCGCCCCTGAAGAAACAAAAAGTCTCGCTCAAATAGTAAGGAAATGATTACAAATGAAGTCTAATTCAAATAAAAGATTGAAATGAGAAGTAAGCGAAAAAAGGGCTTTATTGATATATGCACATGCGATTACACATAGTTAAAGGTGTAAAATGACAACATCCCTAATTTAGCTAACTTTCTGCCTATTTATAGATGTCAGATGTCCGTGGCTTTACTTCCACACATCCAACCCTTGTTCCACAAGTGGCCTACCCATGCCCATAGCAAGTGTGCTCACTCATGCGTGATAAAGCACCTGCAATATTTAACTTGATTATGATGATGTCGGATTGGGACCACATCTGATACCTATATATAGCATTAGAAATCACTAACCTGCCCCCGCTCCTCATTACTGGATGAGCCATCTGTGAACAACTTCCAAGAACCTTCCTCTTTCTCTTGCGAAGGTAACATCTTAACCTCACTTGACTACGAACTCTTCATGATCATTTCTACCAAAAAATTGGCTAAAACTTGCCCCTTAACTTCTAGTCTTGGATTAAACGAAATATAATACTGCTCCAACTCAACGGCCCACTTTACCATTCTCCCTGACATTTCTGGCTTTCGCAATACTTGGTTCTTCGTAGAAGTAGTCAATACTTCCACACTGTGCGCCTGAAAGTACCTACGTAACCGTCGGGTTGCCAATATAAGAGCTAGAACTAACTTTTCCAAGGGAGGATATCTCAACTCGTAGTCTTTTAAGACCTTACCAACATAAAAAATAAGAACCTGCCCTTGATCTGTGTTTGCCAACGAAACGGAACTCAAAGCCCCTTCCGCAACGGTCAAATACATCTGTAATGTCTCTCCCACCACAGGTGCTGTCAATTAGAACAACTTTATAGCAGAAAATGCTTCCTCAGCATGTGGTGGCCAATAAAGATCCGATTTTCCTGTACACTCCTTTAAGACCTTCATAAATGGTAAGGATCTTTTAGTCGCCTTTGACACAAATCTTTGTAACGCCACCAATCTCCCATTGAACATATGAATCTCCTTAACCATGGAAGGAGATCCCATTTTCACAATAGCATCTATATTATCCAGACAGGCCTTGGTTCCCTCATTGGAGACCTTTACACCTAAAAATTTTCCTGCATCTCCAAAGAAACACTTTTTTTATACAATCTCATATTGATTGCTCTTAACTTGCTAAATGTCTTGGCAATGTTTTTAAACATGTCATTTTACTCTTTGTTCTTAATAACTATATCATCCACGTATGCCTCCAGATTCCTGCCTATATGCTTCTGAAAAGCCCCATCCATAAGACGTTGATATGTTGCTCCTGCATTTTTCAAACCAAATGACATTTTTTATAACAATTCATCCCATTTCCGGTAATGAAGGAAGTTTTATCCTCATCCTCTTCAGCCATCTGAATCTAATGATAACCTTTATATGCGTCCAGAAAACACTTCCAATGAAAAACTATAGCAGAATCTACTTTCAAATCTATTTCTGTAAAGAAATAACAGTCTTTCAGACATGCGTTATTAATGTCTTTAAAATCAATGCACATGCGCCAGGACCCATCACTCTTTTTAACTAATATTGGATTCGAGACCCAATCTGTATACTGAATTTCATGAAGAATCCCCGCTTCTACTAATTTATCGACTTCCGAGTTAACCACGTTGGATTTTTCCATATCCATCCCTCTTCTACACTGTTGTACTGGTTTACTCCATGGATATAGAGCCAGCTTATGTTCCGATAGAATCCTAGGTACGCCTGTCATGTCCGATGGCTCCCATGAAAAAACGTATACAATTTGCATTAGTAACTTATACAACTTACTACGGCCTTCTGTTAGAGCATATTCCTATGCTATAGAGTGTCTCGTGTATTGTATCTACGTGAGCCTTTGTGTGAGTCAAAGTGTAAACATTTCAAGGGTCGTACCATACTAGTTTGCCGTACCAATTGGTACGGGCGTACCAATTGGTCCGCCACATGGTACGCCAGCTTATATGTTGCACCTATAAATAGTTTGCGTTAGAATGAGAGCTTAACAATCTGTGTCATATTACACCTTTATGTGTGTGATCTAGAGAGAGAAACCAGAGCTTACGTTCTTGTAATCTTCAAGTGATTAATAATAACAAAGCTTATTTACATTATCATTCACAATATTGATTGAAACATGCAGTAGTAAGATCCGTTCAGGTAAGGCGAAATGTAAACAATCGCTTGTGTTATAATTACCGACAAAATAGGCATATGGCACAAGATTGTCTGGTTTCTGCTGCTTCTACCCAAAGTAGAGGAAAGGTTCCATATGTTGGTAAATATGCCAAACAAAGATTCATTGACGAATATGGCAGAATATTTGATGAATATCAACCTACATTTTTCAAAAATAAAGGAAGATTTATTCCTAAGTTTCAAAATGTTCCATGTGTAGGTTGTTCGTCACAATCAACTGTGACTGGTTCATCAAATATTGATTTACCAGCACAATAAATCTGGAAACCTTAAGTGGTTTTGAAGGGTAATCATGACACTGGTCGACCAGAAGCGATTCGCTTCGGGTCATTTATAAACTGATGTGTTTGACTAGTGTGCAGGTACTTCTAGAAGACTTCTCGGTGACTGAAAAATTACTGATGGAGGAGTATTCTGCTGATTTAATTTAAAATTACAACAGATATCAAATTTCAAAAGTGAATTTTTTCTAAAAACTAAAAAAACTGGAAGGTATCCATGTCGTACGGTCAATTTTCATTCTTTTACACTTCGCATGTAGTTTAGGGGGAGAAAATTGAAAATACCAAAAATAGTTTCTTTGTGTTTTGTTAATATGAAAAATCCAAAAATATAGTTTTCATTATAAGGGGGAGAAAAACAAAAAAAAATACAAAAACATTGTAAAATGAGAAATTGTATCTGACATATTTGGGAAATGATGGTACATTGGCTTACGTGTTGACTCATGAATAAATTAGATGAAAAATCCATAAGATCATTGTTTGATGTGCTTGGTAGGCTTGGCATTAAATCAGAAAGTATTCAGATGTGATATTCATTAAATACTAATGCTTGACCAAGTGAACAACATCTTGAAGCATATCTCAAGATATTGAAAATATGTTATCTCAAGATATTGAAAAGATATGTGGAAAGAAAAATGAAAAGTCACTGCGTATACATGTGTTCATTTTGCAAAGATTTAAACTTGTTTGATTTTCTTTATTTTGTCAAACGATCGGACTTTCTTTGCGTATCGAAAGATCGACCTGATTGTTGTGTTGTTTGACGTTCTGCTTTATTTTCTTTGGTGTTTCGTATAACTCATCAGACTTTCTTTGTGCGTACAGGAGTACCGACCTGATAGTTGTTAGGTTATACAATTTCAACTTGTTTTATTTTCTTATTTTGTTAAATCCGAGGCCTTATCTGCGTATCGACAGATCGACCTTATGGTAGACGATTTAACGTTCTTATTTCTTTTTGCATGGAACAAAGATGACGATATCATGAATTCAATCGCTATGTGTTTAATCACAAATGAAATCACAAAGTGTGATAAGCAAATGCATATCTGAGTATGTCTGATAGTGTGGAGTACACTGGTTAAAGCAAATCTAATCAATACAATAACATATCCAGATGTTATGAGTATGATTGTGCCTGAGTTTTAGATGGACAAATTATACCAATAATCGACATGACTTGTGTGCTGAAGTAATTGAAATTAAAGTGTAGTTCAACATTATATGTTGAACATGATCCCAAGTTGTGATCTTTTTTGCAAAAGACAAAAATAGTGTCTGATCCTGTATTGCATTTGTGTTGCATATCTGAGAAGTCCAAAAAGATTTTAGGTGTGTTTTTGCATGAATTTAGAAAAATCAAAAAGATTTTCGGTGTCTTTTGATGTAGAGTTTCAAAAAGCCAAAAAGATTTTGTTTCTTCTTTATTTTCGACCGATCGAACATGTGATACGAAATGAAATTTCAAATCTATATCTTGGATTCTCGAAGAGAAGTTTTGCGCCAAGATTAAATTAATTTTCAAAAGAAAAAGGAAACCGCATGTCTGTTTTCTGAAATTGCAGGTTATGTGTGAGAAGACAGGATCGATCTTGCTAGTGCATAACGATCACGGATTCGGTAAACAACAAGGTAAATAACACTTCGTTTATTGCTCAAACCTTTAGAGAGAGAGTTACAGGTTACACCTTAGAAAACACACAGTTAACAGCTCAAAACCTCACAACTACTACTCTCTAAACGAGCTAAACATATATATAGGTGCTCTGACCAGCGGACCAACTAACCAGCATACCAGATGGCCCGGCGTACCATCTGGTCCGCCCCTGGTCCGCTGGAACCAGAAAACACAAACTAACAATTACAAAGACACTTCACCTAGACCTAGTACTAGACACTGAAATATGCTTCAACAAACTCCCCCTTGTCTTGTGCTAGTCTTCTGAAGCTCTTGATTAAGTCTCCTTCCAGTGATGTCTTCTGTTGTTCCCCGCATGGATCCCAAAAGCAAAACATACTCTGATCACCCGTTGAAACTGCAAGGCTTGTTCAGCATGCTCAGCCTTATATAGAATATTACAGTGATAGAGTTTGTCTATGTCATCCTTCAATAAGTTGATTAACCACATCGGATCGTACAGTCTGACTACTTTGTTTTCTTCTTTAACCACCACCACTGCTTCACCAGAATTTTCATCATAATACCACCATCTCAATGTTTTGATGAAATCCTGTTCAAGCTTCTTCAAAGGAATTTTCTTCAATTGAACAGGCTTTTTGTACTTCATAATAATCATTGGCTTTCCAGTTTTCGGGTGAATGTCAGTTGGATGTTCAACAAATTTCGGCCTTTGAGGAGTTAGAAATTGAAACTTTCCTTGACATTCTTCAATCAGTTTGTCTCTGAAAACTCCAGCCAACTTATCATTTCCATAATTCAAAAATGGACTTCTGGATAAGTCTCTTACATCACAGACCGGCAGTGTACTAAATCTTGTTGCGTACTTCAGATAGATGATTCCAAACTCTTTCTTGATTGCATAGCATTTGAGCTGTGAATCATACATCCAACTGATTATTCTGCCAGACGCTTCTCTACCTTTCCTTTCAAAGAATTTCTTTTGATCAACATCCTTTGTAGACGATTTCACCGGCATCTTCTTCGCCCTTTGCTCTTTCAACCACGCATCAAATAACATCTTTTTCTCTTGTTCTTCAGATAAATCTTCAGATTCGGTTGATGCTGGCTGTTCAGATTGTTTCTCAGAATCTTTCTTCTTTAATTCTTCTTCAATCTTTTCTTCATCGTCTTTACCAAAGAAGTTGAAACCTTCCGACTGATCATTATCTGTAAAATTTCCATAAACCTTCGGATCATTAGGATATTCTTCAGCAGTCATATCTTCCACTTCTACCTGCTCTTCTTCATAATCAACATGCTCATCTGAATCTTCTTCTTTATACGGATCAGCAAATGGAACATTATCCACATCTTCCACATTTAGAGCAAAAATTGCAGCAAGTTGCTCTTTCGAATAAGGATTCACGAACTCCCCTTCTCCTAGCTCAACTCTTGTAATCGGGGTCACATCATAAACTTGATCGTCGAGACTCCCCCTGAGATGTAGTAGATGGACCAGCAGCAGCAGATGATCCAGCTGCCCCAGTACCCGAACCAGCTCCACCCACACCTCCTTCAGGATCAGGATCATCATTCAGATATTTCAATACATCATCATCTTTACAAACTTCATCAGGATTCGGTCTTGTCTCCCCCTGAGCAGGCAAAGCTTTGAGCAAAAGTTTGAGCTGCTCACCCAGAGAAATAGACAATTCTTGTAATTTAGCAATCTCCCGATCTTTGGCTTCATCCCGACCTTCTGATGATTAACTTTCTAGCAGGTGGAACAGAAGAACTTTGAACATTCACACTCTTTGTTGTTGGTTGCACTGGAACTGAAGACTGAGGCTGAACCTTTTGCTTCTTACTAGGCGGACTTCGACCAGATTTTCTAGCATCAGCCAGAAACGAATCCTGTTGCACATCACTGGTTCTTTTAGCCATTGTTTTAATACGTTTTCCAGTGAATAACGTCGGGACCTTTCCCTTATCAGCAGCCAAAATCTTTCTAACAGGCTCCTCCATTTCAGGAGTATACAATGGATCATCATTACCATCCTTATCTTCAGCCTGCTTGGAACTCTTTTCATACTTAGAAGTATCAAGATTCTGGGACTTCAAGTATGCTATATGTGCCTTTGAACCTTTCTTGACTGGAATACCTCTGGTATTATGTAAGATGTGTATAAAATCACCAGAGTCTGATTCGGTTTCAGATGAACTCCCACTAGCATCATCACCCTTAGAAATATCAGCATCATCAATCATATCATCATCTTGAAGATTAACAGCTTCAAGTTCAACGATATCACATGCATTAGGTATTTGTACGGAGGACTCAGATTGGCTTTAAGATACCATGGAACATACAACTGACCATCATACTTTATCCTTCTGAGTAAAGCTACCAAATCAGCTTCATGAAATTCTGTTGGATAATCAGCTTGATCATTGAATCTCAATACCCTCCTCACATCAGCTTCAGAAATCGTCACATCAGTCTCGAAAATTCTTGCACGAATTACTGATGGAACCACTGAACAGTCCACTTGTGTTGAATTCCAAAACATGACTAGCAAATCCTTATATGGTGTATAAACATGAGTGGCAGCATATTAAATTCTTGATCTTCTCATAAAATCAAATATGTTGAGGAAATGAGGTTTCCATCGTTCAGCTGCATCTAAGAACGCACACACGTTATGTTCTCCAATTGACTTAAACTCAGCCATATCTGTACAAATCATCAAAACAAACTGACGTTAAAATCATAAAATAGAATCAGAATGACCAACGAATAACTCTGATTTTACTTGAAATGCTTAAACAATCAACAATTTTCAAAATTTGATCAGCGGACCATCTGCGGACCAATTATGGTCGCGCGGATCATCTGGTCCGGCGGACCAGAAAATATTGACCGCGGATCACTTTTGGTCAAACGGACCAAATGCGGACCAGTTGTTCTTCAGCGGTTCATATAGTCCGCCGCGGACCATGTGGTCCGGCGGACGATAAGATTACCGAACAGTCACTTTCAATTTTAACGCAACAAATCGATTTTGTTTTGGAATCGAACATTGAGGTGTTGTTCTAGATAGGATTCTGATTCTGTACATGTGCTCATATTGATTTAACATCAAATATAACCAGTTGAAGCCTTCCAAGTCAGTTTTCTTTAAAAACCGAGACTTAAAACTGTAAAAATCTAACAATCTAGACCACTATATCACAAATCAAGACCGTCAATAGATGCGCAATTTGAATACTTACCTGTAGCAACCAGAATCACGGGCTAAAGTTCTGTATCCACAGAGAAATCGATAAAAATCGGCTGAGAGGGTTTTAGGGTTTTTTCAGAGTGAAAGCAGGTGGTCCACGGGTTATGAGAAATGCGGACCAGATTTATCTATTTATACACAAAGTGGTCCGCCCGGCGTACCACATGGTCCGCCGGACCACTTTGTTACAAATTAGACCTTCAACTATCAAATGTTTCATTTTTTTTAACCCAAAACTTCCTTTTCTTCAAATTTTAAACATGAAGAGCTGATATTTAGCATTGACTGTGGTTCATTTAACAACAAATTGTCGTTTCTGAATTCAGTTGATAAAAAACAACACAGAATGAAAATCTTTTTGATTTTTCTCAAATTTATATCAAAACACACTAAAATCTTTTTGATTTTTCAAACTTATGCTAAAACACACTTAAAATCTTTTTGGTATTGTCTAAAATAAGCAAAACAATAACCAACAATAATTTAAATGCAATAACTTATATTTTTGTGAGAAAGATCGCAACATGAGATCATATCAGACATAACGCATCATACACATTGCAATTTCAAAATACTAAGCATGCAAGCCAAGCTGACTGAGAATACAACCATTTGGTTTATTTCAGCTAAAGCAAGTCATTGGTTTATAGCTTTCTGATATGAAATTAAGTGTATTAATCGAGCATTGATAACATGGTACCCACATGATCAGGAATACTGGCAAACTGCATATTTCATATTTTTGTATTTTTCTTTATTCAAGCCAAGTTACTCGTAGCAGATTTTTCATACTGATATTGTAAACTTGCTTATATAGAAGTAAATGCCACAGAGATATCATGTTCATGATGTTTCTTGCAAAAAGAAAGCAGAACCCTAAACAAACAACAATTAGGTCGGCCGGTAGGCATGCAGAGAAAGTCCGATTGTTTAGGATAATAAAAAATATAAAATAAAGCAGAAGTTGTATAATCCAACAACAATCAGGTCGGTACTCACGTACACGCAGAGAAAGTCCGATGGATTATACGAAACACCAAGAAAAATAAAGGAGAACGTCAAACGAACAACGATCAGGTCGATCTTTCGATACGCAGAGAAAGTCCGATCGTTTGACAAAATAAAGAAAATCAAACAAGTTTAAATCTTTCAAAATAAAGCAAGCATACACCAGAACATCTCTTTATTCTGTTTTTGATATTTTCTCATTTTATTTATGCCAGATATACACAGTACCCATCACGGTTTGTAACCACAATTATCAAGCAAGCGTTATCTTTATATCATACTCACGTATATCAGACTACTCGGCACATTCAATCAAGTCAAACAAGTACCTACAGTCTTTCTTTCTACTTTATTCATGGCAGATAACGTATGCTGATGTACTATCATTTCTCACGAGGTTGGATCATATTTCTCAATTTTTCATTTTTCCATTATGATTTTTGGATTTTTCCATTTTTTTATGCTTTTTCATTTTTCAATACAAAAACACACACTATTTTTGTATTTTTCAAATATTCTCCCCCTAAAAAAGAAGAAAAATAAAGCAAAACAAAAACGAAAAAGAAATGATCAACTGAACCAGATTAGTTAGCGTGCAATTTAGTAACCCCATTGATTTGCAACAAAAATTGAAAGCGAGTTTTATCAAAAGCTTTCGTAAACAAACCAGCTCTTTGAAAATCCGTGTGAATTTCTGTAAATCAATTAATTTCTTTTCGTAGCAATCACGGATAAAATGATATCTGATGTCAATGTGCTTAGTTTTTGAATGCTGAACGGGGTTTTTCGTAATGGAAATGGCAGCTGAATTATCATTGTAAATGGGAGTAGTTAGAAAATTCAAACCGTAGTCGCGCAACTGCTGTTGTATCCACAAAACTTGTGAACAACAACTGGAAGCCGCCACATACTCCGCCTCCGCAGTCGACGTGGCAACCGAAGTTTGCTTTTTACATTGCCAAGATACTAGTCTGTCTCCCAAAAACTGACACCCGGCGGTTGTGGATTTGAAATTTATCTTGCACCCGCCATAATCTGAGTCAGAATAAGCTGATAACTCAAACTTATTATCATTAGGGTACCAGATGCCAAGATCCGGATTACCCTTCAAATAAGCAAAAATCCGTTTTACTGCTATCATGTGTGAAGCCTTTGGTGCTGCCTGATACCTAGCACATAAGCACACAGCAAATATTATATCAGGACGAGATGTAGTTAAATACATAAGAGAACCTATCATAGCCCTAAACAATGTCAGATCAATATTTGCACCAGATTCATCTGGTCCAAGAGCATGCGAAACCTAGATAGGTGTACTTGGGATCCGAACATCGGCAATCTTGAACCGTGCCAAAATATCAGACACATATTTCGTTTGATGCAAAAATATGCCTTTGGCAGATTGATGGACTTGAAGACCCAGAAAGAACCCCATCTCTCCCATAGAACTCATTTCAAATTTTGTTTGCATGGCACGCTCAAATTCCTTGCATAAGCTGTCATTCGTGCTTCCAAAAATTATATCGTCCACATAAACCTGAACAAGCAATAGATCTTTCCCGAACTTTTTCGAAAACAATGTACAATCCACCTTGCCACGACGAAAACCGTTGTCGAGCAGATGAGTAGAAAGAGTCTCATACCAAGCTCTCGGGGCTTGGTGCAGACCATATAAAGCCTTATCTAATTTGTACACTCTGTCAGGAAACTCTGGATCATAAAAACCAGGCGGTTGCTTCACGCAGACTTCTTCACGAATCTTCCCGTTCAAAAACGCACTTTTCACATCCATCTGATACACCTTAAATCCATGATATGCCGCGAAAGCAAGAAATATCCGGATAGCTTCTATTCAGGCTACTGGAGCATAAACTTCATTAAAGTCGATGCCTTCAATCTGAGAAAATCCTTGAACCACTAATCGTGCCTTGTTTCGAACAATGACGCCGCGATCGTCTTTCTTACATTTAAAGACCCACTTCGTTCCACAAGGCTCTTTAGAATTGATAGGTAAATCCACGAGATGCCAAACGCCCAACTTTTGGAATTGCTGCAACTCTTCCTGCATCGCTTCGACCCAAGACGCATCATCCAACGCTTGTTCAACATTGGTAGGTTCAACTTGAGACAGAAAACAAGAATGAAACACTTCATTCTGAACTCCAGAATCTCTAATTTCATCAAATAAAGCATCAACATTATCTGCCAATTGATGTCGTGTACGCACCCCCGAAGTCGGATCTCCAATAATGTTCTCTTGAGGATGAATATTGTGAATCCTAAGAGTCGTTGAATCATAAACTTCCAGATTATCTGCTAAAGTATTCAAATCGGCATCTGCGTCTCCTGAGCTAGAAGTGTCACCAATTGGTAAAATAACTTGCACAGAAGAACTTGTACTTGGTAGAGTAATTTGTTCATCAACAGGAGTTGATTCAGCTTCATGAAAAGTACTCTCATCATCATCAGAAGAACTCATTGTTTCCAAATTAGAAGGATTCTGACTGGATGAGGCAACATTAGAAGTACTTGGAAACTGAGGAATCCACGATCCTGGACCAGGTGCCTGCATCTTGTAATACATAGCAGCCATATAATCAGGATTCTCCTCTTCATCAGAATCATGTGATGCAGCCGTGAACGAATCAACCAGAGACTTGTAATAAAAAACCCGACCTGAATCCAATTTGGGTTGACGAAAGGTGTGCCTTTGACAATCCACATTTACATGATTCTCAATTGTTTTGGACGAAGGAAAGAAAACTCGTTTCATTGGAGTATGATATCCAACGAAGATACCTTCAACAGCTTTAGCTGCAAACTTCCCTCCTTCCTTGTGAACCGTGCAATAACACCCAAATGGTTCCAAAACACCTAAATTCGGTTTATGACCTCTTATTAACTCATAACTTGTCTTGTTGAACCGCTTAACAATCAGAACACGATTGAGTACAAAACAAGCAGTATGAACTGCTTCTGACCAAAACTGAATTGGTAAATTTGCATCGGCCAGCATTGTTCGAGCCGTCTCAATCAATGTTCGGTTCTTTCGTTCAGCCACTCCATTTTGTTACGGAGTGTACGGCGCACTAAATTCATGTTTAATCCCAAGAGAATCACAAAACGCTTCCATCTTAGCATTCTTGAATTCGGTACCATTATCTGTACGAATTCGACAAATTTTGTGTTTATACATGGATTCAAATTTAGATAATAATTTCTGAATTTTATCTGGAGTTTCATCCTTTGAAGCTAGAGACACGACCCACGAAAATCGGGAAAAATCATCCGTAATCACCAAGCAATAGAAACTTCCTTCAATGCTGCGAATATTCACAGGACCAAAGAGATCCATATGAAGCAGTTCCAAAGGAGTCACAATGGAATTCATACGCTTGGACGGATGCGACTTCTTTCTTTGTTTACCTTTCTTGCATGAAACACACACATCATTTATAGAAAATTGATGCTTTGAAACGCCTTCAACCAGATTATGATTGATCAAGTAATTCATTTTCCGGTAATTGATGTGCCCCATGCGCCGGTGCCACAAAATGGATTCTTTTTCTGTAGCTTTTGAAATAAAACACGTAGCAGATACGGCAGATGAAGTCTGATTCATGTTTAAAACATATAAATCCCGAAATCTAGGAGCTCGCACGACGACCCAATCTTCAGGAATTTGAATTCCAGGTGTCAGAATCAAGCATTCGGAACTTGTGAAAGCAGCAGTGTACTGCTTGTCACAAATTTGAGATACGCTCAGCAAGTTGTGTTGTAGCTCTTGCACAAATTGGACTTTCTCAAATGTAATCTTCTCGTTACCCATCTTTCCCTCACCAGTAATTTTGCCACCTTTATTGCCAGTAAAGGTAACATTTCCTCCTTGAATTGGTTTGACTTCTAAAAGCAAGGAAATATTACCAGTCATGTGCCTGGATACTCCACTATCAACGACCCAAAAGTTATTGACAGCTGGATTTCGAGCACCCTGCACATATTAGCAAACAATTAGTGAGAATCTGGACCCAAGCTTTCAGCTTTGGGTCGACTGGTGTCTTCTGAAAAATCCTCAGTGGCTTTTGAAGTCATTTTAGGCAGCCACTTTTGCCTTGTTACAGGAATAGATGAATCAGTGGTATCATCACCCAAAGATGAACTTCCAAATGACTTTTGAGTTTTGAAAAATTTTTCCCGTTTGAAAAATTGTTTTGTTACCACTTTTCCATCTATTTGTTTTGGCTCAGAAACATTTTCAGAGTTATCGGAACAATAAGCGGAAGCTCGTTTCTCTGCCAAAACTGGACATCTAGTTCTTATATGTCCTTTTTGATAACAATGATAACACCTCCTTCGATCAACAAACACAGTAGGAAAACAATTTCCTGTATCAGATGAAGTGTTATCATCAGACAGTTGTTTAACCTCTCTCCTTGGGGCCTTAGCATTAAACCTTCGAGATTTGTGCTTAGGAAGAGGTTTAAACGTTGGACTAATATAACCAAATTGATTATAAAAACCATATTCATCCACACCACTTTGATCAAAATATCCTTTAGGTTTAACTTTGCTGGTTTTAATCTTCTCAAATTGACTAAAATTTTGTTCATACGAACCAAAGTCATCATAGAAATTATAATCTTCACAAAAACCATAAGACTCATACTCAAAACGATTTGTTTTTTCAGAAAACTGTCCATCAGAATTATAAAAATTCTTAGGTGAGTATTTTGAAGAACTGGTCTTTGATGAAAATTTGTGATCAGTTTGAGTGGATGACTTGTAAGACTTCTGATCATCTGAACTAGTCCTCAGTTTCAACACTGGACCAGTTTTCACCAGTTCATGATCAGATACACATTTGTCTTCTGAAACATGATAGAATACCTTAGAAACTTTCTTTGGATCAACACAACATAAGGGAAATGTCTCGTCCGAAAATATGATATCACTACCTTTCAGACAATACTTTTTCACTTTCTGAGAAGATTCACCAATCTCAGATTTCCCTTTTAGTTTGTCATCAGATTTTCCAGATTTGACATTTTGCGTGTCATGTTGATGAACTTTCTGAGGTTTCTTTTGATTGACCTTAGAAACTTCATCAGGGTTCCAAACCCGATACCAACAAATTTTGCTGATCTGGTGGAGGCACTGGTATTGAATTGACATCTGGTGTGGTTGTGTTGCTCCCAGTTACAGCTTCTTGTTCAAAAAACAAATCACGACCTTTTGCAAATTTTGCATTTTCAAAGTCTTTCATTGTTTTTTCAGTTTCTATGATTTTCTGAGAAGCCTCAAGAGGTGTAAGTTTTACACTTTTAGGCTTGGTCTCAGTGACAGGTTTTTCAACCGCAGAGTCACTGATCTCAGACTGTTTGGACACATGTTTAATTGGCTTTTTCTTATAAGAACCCTTGGATTGATCAGAAGATCCCTCAGTAAACATGGAATAATCTAACACCACGGCAGGTTTGATTTCTGATTCATTTGGACCCAAACCATGAACAATAGGTGCAGGAACTGAATTACACCCTGATTCTTTGAGCACATCTTTTAAATTTTCATCTTTGCACAGAAAACTTGCAAAGGAAGATGAGTTTTAGAATTTGCCTCAGCAAGCTTCTTTTCACAAAAGATATAATCTTCAGTTTTATTATTTAATTTAATCTTAGTGCTCAGAATCAAAGCATGTTCTCTTTTCAGTTCAGCTTTAACAGCCTCCCACCTTTGTTTGTAAATTTTTACATTTTCTTCAGCTAGCATGTATTTGTCACGATACATAACTTTCTCATCCGAAATTTCCTGCAATTGGTTAGCAGTTGTAGTACAATATTCACAGATTTGAGAATCAACCTGTATATCGGCCATAAAAGCTTGTTGATCTGCTGCAAAGAAGTCTTCACCAGGAAGATCAGAATCATCTTCAACATTCAGATCTTGCTCTTTAGTACAGAAGAAAGCAGATTCATCAGGAACATCTGAAGCCCAATCATAACCATCACCAATTTGTGAAACCAAAGCTTTAGTTTCTGAACTTTGTGCATTTGCATTGGGACTTGACGGATTGGCATGATTTCCTGATGTCTTGTTACTTGCAGCAGCATACTTCTGATATAACTTTGAAGTTTCTAGTTTCTTTCCCTTGGTGCATTCCTTGGCAAAATGACAATAATTTTGACAGTTATAACCTCGAACTTTAGACTTATCAAATCCAAGCTTGCCGTCAGGATTTAAATCTTTACGACCAGTTCGTTGCATAAACTTCTTGCCTCTTCTTACAATCATTGCCATTGACCAGTTGATGTCCATCAACTCTAAATCATCCGGGTCGATTTGTTCATAATCCCCATCAGTGAGCTCAGCACTTGTCAGTTTTCCTGCTACTACCCCATCATATGATGAAACCATTGCAGAAAATAATGCCATGTAATCATTTGTTGTCTTAGCCAAAAAAGCATTCTGATTAGATGTCCGAACCGATGATGACTGATTAGAATACACTGGATAAGTCACAGCAGCTTTTCCTCCCGATGAACTCCTTGACATATTTGATTGACCACCTGAAGTATTCTCCACATAAAAAGCAGTAGTCGGTGGATTAGAACTAACTTTTGCCTTGGCATGCATAGTTGAAGCATTCTCTCCAAAGTAGACATCTGGGTTCTGAACTTGAGTAGGAAGATTTTTAACGCGCATCATATCTAACTCTCGAGCTAGCAGGTTTCTTGTAAGGTCATCATAGGTGATGTCATCAAAACTCTTATCATGAGTCAGCAACAAGATATAACCTTCCCATTTTTCTGCTAAAGCATCTAGCAGCTTCTCCTTCATCTCTCCAGCATCTTTCTTCACTCCAACGATGTCAAGTTCGCTAACCAAATGTGATAACCTTGAAATGAGATCATTGATGGTTTCATTTGGAACATGACAGAAATTATCGTACTCCCTCAATAACACCTTCTTTTTACTTTTCTTGTATTGTGCATTGCCTTCACACCAATGACAAAGTGCATCCCACAAGGCTTTAGATGTTGTATGCATTTTGAATTGATGCAGAATATCTTTTGGTAGAGCCATAGACAAATTGGAATAAGCCTTTCTCTCAAGTTTGAACAACTCTTTCTCATTATCATTCATTTTATTGTATGGCTTTTCTTGACCAGCAAATTCACCGGTTTGAAACTTTGGAATTGTATAGCCATCCAACATGGGAGTCCACACGGCAACATCCGTCAGACCAATGTATGATTCATACCGAGTTTTCCAATTGTGGAAATCTTCAAATTTCATCAACTTAGGAACTTTGTTAGTAGTCCCTATCTCATTATCATAGTTCAGTAATGCTTATACAATTGTAGAGATCGCTGCAAAAGCCTGGAACGGATCCATGATTGATTTCTTAAAAACTGTGCTGGCGGACCAATATAACGATCTCCGGACCAAATTACAACCCGCGGACCAAAATACAATCAGCGGATCAAAATCTTGCCACCGGACCAAATACGAACCAAATCGTCCGCCGGATCAGATTATGCGCGGACCAAGTGGTACGCTGGAATAACTGCCACAGACCAGTTGTGGTACGCTGAAACCGCCACGGATCAGAATATAAAGAACAACTACGCGGACCAATTCCGGACCAACTCCGGACCAGTTTCTGATTTGGCAAAAACTCAAAATTTCTGAAAATTTTGGTTTTCCAGACTTCCAATCACTCCAGAACTCAGCGAAAATGATCCAGAAATAATTTGAACGAAGAAAAAAAATACTAAATTCATGTGAAAATGAGTCGGATTAGATGAAATCTTACCAAAAACGTTGTTTCCCTCTCTAAACCCCAAATACCGAGCTGTAGATCGATGCAAACGAGCAATCCTATGCTCTGATACCACTTGAGAAGACAAGATCGATCTTGCTAGTGCATAACGATCACGGATTCGGTAAACAACAAGGTAAATAACACTTCGTTTATTGCTCAAACCTTTAGAGAGAGAGTTACAGGTTACACCTTAGAAAACACACAGTTAACAGCTCAAAACCTCACAACTACTACTCTCTAAACGAGCTAAACATATATATAGGTGCTCTGACCAGCGGACCAACTAACCAGCGTACCAGATGGTCCGGCGTACCATCTGGTCCGCCCCTGGTCCGCTGGGACCAGAAAACACAAACTAACAATTACAAAGACACTTCACCTAGACCTAGCACTAGACATATGCTTCAACAATGTGGTGTCAAGACTCAAGCATGGTGAAAGGGGGAGTTTGATGAATCTTTCACAAGTGGATATTGATGTTCAAAGATTCTTTAAGAAGTGATCCAGCCATGCAAGCTCTATTGTTGACAAGAAATTTCAAGTTGAAGATCAGATGCAACAATGTTGAATATAGAAGACTAAAGTTTAGTTAGCATAGATACACTACACGTTAAGGGGGAGTCTATTAGAGCATATTCCTATGCTATAGAGTGTCTCGTGTATTGTATCTAAGTGAGCATTTGTGTGAGTCAAAGTGTCAACATATCAAGGGCCGTACCATACTGGTTCGCCGTACCAATTGGTACAGGCATACCAATTGGTCCGCCACATGGCACACCAACTTATATGTTCCACCTATAAATAGTTTGTGTTAGAATGAGAGGTTAACAATCTGTGTCATACTACACCTTTCTATGTGTGTGTTGTAGAGAGAGAAACCACAGCTTACTTCTTGTAATCTTCAAGTGACTAATATGAATAAAGCTTAGTTACATTCTCGTTCACTAGATTGATTGAAACATGCAGTAGTAAGATCCGTCCAGGTACTTACACCTTATGTTGACAACTTGTTCCCAATTTGCAACTGTAGATCCGGAAATTTTGGATTGATTGCCCATCAGTCTTTCTTTATATCCTCCAAACATCCTAACATATCCTCCTGTTTCAAGTCCATATCACATACACGTACCCTCGTATCCGAAACCGATGTCACCACCCCCACTGGTGTCGAAAATCTAATCATACAGTGCACTAACGAAATGACAGCTCCTAAACGACGTAGCACAGGGCGGCCCAAGATAATATTGTGAATCGAAACGACCTTCACTACCAGAAATGTTACATCCAAAGTGCGTACACACAACCCACTTCCGACCACCATTGGTAATTGATGAAGATCAAAATCCTACCATAGAGGTAAGATTCGATCCTTTAAGAATTAGATGGATATTAAGAGAAAATAGAGTGGAAAGAGTGGGATCATGTCATGTTAATTGATTGAATTAAGGTTACAAGTGAAATAGATCATTACAAGTGATCTTAGACAAAACACCTAGTTAAAGGTCTAAAATCCGGAATCCCCTATTATGTACCTATGAAGACCTATTAATAGTCTCTTTGAGTCGCATCTGTTCATTAAAACACTTGCGCTCCACTTCCCGGAACTGCATCTATAGCGCCTCCATGTGATCTTTTCCATGGTCACTTGCTAACGACCCCCTTCGATCTTCACTAGTTGTTCTGACTGATCCACTTCCGACTCTAAAGACTTCCATATTGGACCTATCCTCATCAAGTCCCCTTAGTCCATTAGTTATTTGCACAATAAATGATGGACTATATGCTAAAGATGATTTCCCATTATCAAGATCATCCTCTATCAACTTTATATGCAAAAAGATGTTGCCTCGTTAAAAACATTGCTAGGAAAACCTAGTAGGACAAAACCATAGATAAGGGAAAAAGAGTGCAACGCGTATCATCTCCCATGAATTAGTTTTCGAAACATTGAAATCGAATTTGTCTTGAAAAACAAGTCTCCTTATGCAGTAGAACCATGTCCCTTTGGCTTCTACTTCAGTCTCAATCTTTAGCATCTGCAAGTGATTCTCTTGGACTGAAAGAGCGTGAACGGTGGATCGTCTACTCGATCTAGCTATTTCAATATGAAAAACATAAATAAAAGATTGTTTTATTGATCAACAATGAACAATTACAATCTAGAACACCTAGAGAGAACACAGGAGACTCCTTACAGAAACACACTAAGGAATACACAGTTAGACTCCAGAAGTTCTAAAGATTACAATAGCAAACGACTAAATATACTAGACTCACTGTCCACGAACTGCCACTTAGTGGGGTCAAGAACTGGGACTTCGTGTACCAGTTCGTGGGTCTTATAGCCACAATCATTTTGTACGTTCTGATACATCACGCGTCGCACAGAACCATGCTCTAACAAACTCCCCCTCGATGTGTGCTGTATCCGTACAATCCATCTTCATATTGTAACGTGTGTTGTATCCATGCTTCTACATTATACATCAATATCTTCAATCAAACTCCCTCTTAGCTTGAAAGTTAGTCCGATCCTTAATACTTGAAAATGCAGAGCATATTGTGTCTTTATCACGAACTCTAGAAGACTTGAAATTGTGATGTTCTTCACTAAGTTCCCGGCCAACATAAATAATCTTGGCGCAAGACGTCTCTTGCAGACTCCAAGATATTTAAATATTATCAGCTTTTTGAAAATCTTGTATCTCGTGTCGATCAGTTCAAAAATAAAGTAGAAATAAAATCTTTTTGGCTTTTCTAAACTTTATACTAAAACACACCAAAAATATTTTTGATTTTTCAGAAATGAAATGAAATCAACAAAACAGAACAAACTCTAATTTTATGAGAATGAACCAGACGTGAGATCATATCAGACATAACACATCTAGCACATTTCAATTTCTACATCATCAGCATGCAGATCAAGATATATCAATATCAATTCTTTTTCAGCATTTAACAAATCAATTTCTATAGTTTTCTGATATATATAAGGTGTATTAATCAAGCACTGATAACATGGTTCCCACAATATTCAGAAATATAGGCAACTCATCATTTTTGAATTCTATTTTTCTCGAAGATGAGATTATCCATTGTGTGTCATGCAAAAAGAAAGTAGAACCCTAAACAAACAACAATCAGGTCGGCTGGTAGGCATGCATAGAGAGTCTGATTGTCTAGGAAAATAAAAATAGAAATAAAGCAAAAATTGTATAACCCAACAACAATTAGGTCGGTACTTCCGTACACGCAAAGAAAGTCCGTTGAGTTATACGAAACACCAAGAAAACAAAGCAAAACCTTAAGTGAACACCATTTAGGTTGATCTTTCGATACGCAGCGAAAGGCCGATCACTTGAGAAAATAAAGAAAATCAAACAAATTTAAATTTTGGCAAAATGAACACATGCATACAAAAGGGTGTCTCTTATTCTATTTTTGCTTGTTTGTCAAACAATGCCCATCAAGATGAAAAGTTACCATTATCAGGCAGGCATTATCTTGATATCATACTTGCATATATCTGATTTGTCATGCAATTTCTCATTTTTAGCAATAACCTACGACCTTTACATCTATTTTATCCATGACAGATAATGTATATGCTGATGTCCCATCTTTTCTCACTGTTTGCCGGATCAATTTCTCTTTTTGAATTTTTGAATTTTATATTTTCTAATTTCTACCCCTAAAATTCAAAAAAAAAACATTATTTTTTTTTTGAATTTTCGAACTTTCTCCCCCTAAACAAATAAAAGAAAATAAAACGAAAACTAATAAAAATTGATCGATCGACATTCAACACGATATGTGAAAATCATCAGTCGTGGAAATTATTTTTCAAAAGATTTTGTCATGTAGTTTAAATAAACATGCAAGTGTCACACCCCCAAAAATCCATGCGCGGAATACCACCGCAGGGAGCGTGACAAACCAGGATCGCCGTCCATTAGTTACACAAAACAAACAATAATTAATATAAAGGTTTTATATTTCATTAAAATATAATTACAGAGTTTTACAAATGCGGAAGCGTAAACACAATTATAGTATTTATGTAAAACATCATCACCCAATGTGACGTGGCTTGTTCAAAGACACTAAAAGTCTTTCAAAGTCTCATGCATGCGTACTCGTGATACTCGAACATCCGCAACCTGAGAAATAACATGCTAAAAAGTGTCAACACAAAGGTTGGTGAGTTCACAGGTTTATCAGTTCAGAAATAGTTCAAGTTGAGTTTAACATTGATTGTTCAATAACAATTCAATTTGAGTTTAAGATTGACTGTTTAACAATAGTTCAACTTGAGTTTAAGATTGACTATTCAACAACAGTCAAGTTGAGTTTTAGATTGACTGTTCAACAACTGTCAAGTTGTAAGAGCAAATCAATAATATATATCAAACAGCTAGCTAGGCTATATTCATGAAACTACGCACGTTGATGGTCACCGAAGCTAACAATTGTTTATAGTTTGCCTTGTTGTGTTTAGGACGAATATAACACCCGTTCGATATCCAATCATGTCAGCGTGACTGACCCGGGTGGGGTTTGTCAGACCCAGTAGTACTACAATATATCTCCTGCTATCGTAATGAATACTAATGGTACCATAAGAAGGACTTTGTTGTATCAGTGTGCTACAAGTACTTCAAGTGATATATAAAAGTCTGATTATCTTAGCTGTATAATTCATGCATGTTAATCTCCCCTAATAGGATTATATATTGGAGTACGCCAACGAATCCAACTGAGATTCGATAATTCTTATGTTTCGCTGGCTATTACCGCTAATTCATTGAGAACTTCTCAAAGATAGCCCAGCCCTTGACCGCTCTGACTCAAAAAGATAAGAAGTTCATATGCGATGCTTCACATCAAGGGTTGGGTTGTGTAGTGATGCAACGAGAGAAAGTTATCGCATACGCCTCTCGACAACTGAAGATTCATGAGAAGAATATACAACCCATGACTTGGAACTTGGAGCCGTTGTCTTTGCTCTTAAGATCTGGAGGCATAATCTATATGGGACGTAATGCACCATATTCACTGATCACAAGAGTCTCCAGCACATCTTTAATCAGAAAGAGTTGAATATGAGGCAACGACGATGGGTTGAACTGCTAAATGAATACGAATGCGAGATTCGCTATCACCCAGGTAAGGCTAACATTGTAGATGACGCCTTGAGCAGAAAAGGACGTGTCAAACCGAACGTATCCACTAACGGCTGGCGCCCCTGAAGAAACAAAAAGTCTCGCTCAAATAGTAAGGAAATGATTATAAATGAAGTCTAATTCAAATAAAAGATTGAAATGAGAAGTAAGCGAAAAAAGGGCTTTATTGATAAATGCACATGCGATTACACATAGTTAAAGGTGTAAAATGACAACATCCCTAATTTAGCTAACTTTCTGCCTATTTATAGATGTCAGATGTCCGTGGCTTTACTTCCGCACATCCAACCCTTGTTCCAAAAGTGGCCTACCCATGTCCATAGCAAGTGTGCTCACTCATGCGTGATAAAGCACCTGCAATATTTAACTTGATTATGATGCTGTCGGATGGGGACCACATCTGATACCTATATATAGCATCAGAAATCACTAACCTGCCCCCGCTCCTCATTACTGGATGAGCCATCTGTGAACAACTTCCAAGAACATTCCTCTTTCTCTTGCGAAGGTAACATATTAACCTCACTTGACTACGAACTCTTCATGAGCATTTCTACCAAAAAATTGGCTAAAACTTGCCCCTTAACTTCCAGTCTTGGATTAAACGAAATATAATACTGCTCCAACTCAACGGCCCACTTTACCATTCTCCCTGACGTTTCTGGCTTTCGCAATACTTGGTTCATCACAGAAGTAGTCAATACTTCCACATTGTGCGCCTGAAAGTACCTACGTAACCGTCGGGTTGCCAATATACGAGCCAGAACCAACTTTTCCAAGGGAGGATATCTCAACTCATAGTCTTTTAAGACCTTACCAACATAAAAAATAAGAACCTGCTCTTGATCTGTGTTTGCCAACGAAACGGAACTCAAAGCCCCTTCCGCAACGGCCAAATACATCTGTAATGTCTCTCCCACCACAGGTGCTGTCAATTAGAACAACTTTATAGCAGAAAATGCTTCCTCAGCATGTGGTGGCCAATAAAGATCCGATTTTCCTGTACACTCCTTTGAGACCTTCATAAATGGTAAGGATCTTTTAGTCGCCTTTGACACAAATCTTTGTAACGCCACCAATCTCCCATTGAACATATGAATCTCCTTAACCATGGAGGGAGATCCCATTTTCATAATAGCATCTATATTATCAAGACAGGCCTTGGTTCCCTCATTGGAGACCTTTACACCTAAAAATTTTCCAGCATCTCCAAAGAAACACTTTTTTTTATTCAATTTCATATTGATTGCTCTTAACTTGCTAAATGTCTTGGCAATGTCTTTAAACATGTCATTTTCCTCTTTGTTCTTAATAACTATATCATCCACGTATGCCTCCAGATTCCTGCCTACATGCTTCTGAAAAGCCCCATCCATAAGACGTTGATATGTTGCTCCTGCATTTTTCAAACCAAATGACATTTTTTATAACAATTCATCCCATTTCCGGTAATGAAGGAAGTTTTCTCCTCATCCTCTTCAGCCATCTGAATCTAATGATAACCTTTATATGCGTCCAGAAAACACTTCCAATAAAAAGCTATAGCAGAATCTATTTTCATATCTATTTCTTTAAAGAAATAACAGTCTTTCGGACATGCGTTATTAATGTCTTTAAAATCAATGCACATGCGCCAGGACCCATCACTCTTTTTAACTAATATTGGATTCGAGACCCAATCTGTATACTGAATTTCACGAAGAATCCCCGCTTCTATTAATTTATCGACTTCCGAGTTAACCACGTTGGATTTTTCCATATCCATCCCTCTTCTACGCTGTTGTACTGGTTTACTCCATGGATATAGAGCCAGCATATGTTCCGATAGAATCCTAGGTACGCCTGTCATGTCCGATGGCTCCCATGAAAAAACGTATACAATTTGCATTAGTAACTTATACAACTTACTACGGCCTTCTGTTAGAGCATATTCCTATGCTATAGAGTGTCTCGTGTATTGTATCTACGCGAGCCTTTGTGTGAGTCAAAGTGTAAACATTTCAAGGGTCGTACCATACTAGTTTGCCGTACCAATTGGTACGGGCGTACCAATTGGTCCGCCACATGGTACGCCAGCTTATATGTTGCACCTATAAATAGTTTGCGTTAGAATGAGAGCTTAACAATCTGTGTCATATTACACCTTTATGTGTGTGATCTAGAGAGAGAAACTAGAGCTTACTTCTTGTAATCTTCAAGTGATTAATAATAACAAAGCTTATTTACATTATCATTCACTATATTGATTGAAACATGCAGTAGTAAGATCCGTCCAGGTAAGGCGAAATGTAAACAATCGCTTGTGTTATAATTACCGACAAAATAGGCATATGGCACAAGATTGTCTGGTTTCTGCTACTTCTACCCAAAGTAGAGGAAAGGTTCCATATGTTGGTAAATATGCCAAACAAAGATTCATTGACGAATATGGCAGAATATTTGATGAATATGAACCTACATTTTTCAAAAATAAAGGAAGGTTTATTCCTAAGTTTCAAAATGTTCCATGTGTAGGTTGATGAAGTAAACGATGCTCCGGATGTGTGATACACATCCGATCGCTTATTTCCAAGTCCTTCGCATGTGATGTTTGCCAGAAGTGTTTGTGCAGGAAACAGATACATGCGACTCCTGCAGATGCAAGGCTGGAAGATGGTTCTCGGAGCCTATAAATAGTTGAAAGTTAGAATAGTTTGGGGGACACTTGTACTTTCTGTATTACACATGCGATTGTACTTTCTCTCTCTATGAATCAATGAAATCTTACTTTCTTCTCTAATTCACTTAGTACCTTTCTATTATTCTCGAACCTGAAATGGCGGCAAATTATCTCCGGTGATTACATGCTTTTTCCATAGGTTGTTCGCCACAATCAACTGTGACTGGTTCATCAAATATGGATTTACCAGCACAATAAATCTGGAAACCTTGGTTTCGAAGGGTAATCATGACACTGGTCGACCATAAGCGATTCGCTTCGGGTCATTTATAAACTGATGTGTTTGACTAGTGTGCAGGTACTTCATAGAAGACTTCTCGGTGACTGAAAAATTGCTGATGGAGGAGTATTCTGCTGATTTAATTTAAAATTACAACAGATATCAAATTTCAAAAGTGAATTTTTTCTAAAAACTAAAAAAACTGGAAGGTATCCATGTCGTACGGTCAATTTTCTTTCTTTTACATTTCGCATGTAGTTTAGGGGGAGAAAATTGAAAATACCAAAAATAGTTTCTTTGTGTTTTGTTAATATGAAAAATCCAAAAATATAGTTTTCATTATAAGGGGGAGAAAAACAAAACAAAAATACAAAAACATTGTAAAATGAGAAATTGTATCTGACATATTTGGGAAATGATGGTACATTGGCTTACGTGTTTGACTCATGAATAAATTAGATGAAAAAGCCATAAGATCATTGTTTGATGTGCTTGGTAGGCTTGGCATTAAATCAGAAAGTATTCAGATGTGATATTCATTAAATACTAATGCTTGACCAAGTGAAAAACATCTTGAAGCATATCTCAAGATATTGAAAATATGTTATCTCAAGATATTGAAAAGATATGTGGAAAGAAAAATGAAAAGTCACTGCGTATACATGTGTTCATTTTGCAAAGATTTACACTTGTTTGATTTTCTTTATTTTGTCAAACGATCGGACTTTCTTTGCGTATCGAAAGATCGACCTGATTGTTGTTTGTTTGACGTTCTGCTTTATTTTCTTTGGTGTTTCGTATAACTCATCAGACTTTCTTTGTGCGTACAGGAGTACCGACCTGATAGTTGTTAGGTTATACAATTTCAACTTGTTTTATTTTCTTATTTTGTTAAATCCGAGGCCTTATCTGCGTATCGACAGATCGACCTTATGGTAGACGATTTAACGTTCTTATTTCTTTTTGCATGGAACAAAGATGACGATATCATGAATTCAATCACTATGTGTTTAATCACAAGTGAAATCACAAAGTGTGATAAGCAAATGCATATCTGAGTATGTGTGATAGTGTGGAGTACACTGGTTAAAGCAAATCTAATCAATACAATAACATATCCAGATGTTATGAGTATGATTGTGCCTGAGTTTTAGATGGACAAATTATACCAATAATCGACATGACTTGTGTGCTGAAGTAATTGAAATTAAAGTGTAGTTCAGCATTATATGTTGAATATGATCCCAAGTTGTGATCTTTCTTGCAAAAGACAAAAATAGTGTCTGATCCTGTATTGCATTTGTGTTGCATATTTGAGAAGTCCAAAAAGATTTTAGGTGTGTTTTAGCATGAATTTAGAAAAATCAAAAAGATTTTCGGTGTCTTTTGATGTAGAGTATCAAAAAGCCAAAAAGATTTTGTTTCTTCTTTATTTTCGACAGATCGAACATGTGATACGAAATCAAATTTCAAATCTATATCTTGGATTCTCGAAGAGAAATTTTGTGCCAAGATTAAATTAATTTTCAAAAGAAAAAGGAAGCCGCATGTCTGTTTTCTGAAATTGCAGGTTATGTGGTGTCAAGACTCAAGCATGGTGAAAGGGGGAGTTTGATGTATCTTTCACAAGTGGATATTGATGTTCAAATATTCTTTAAGAAGTGATCCAGCTGATGAACCACAAAATCACACCGTATGTAGATATGAAATTATAATTCAACTAGGAACAAGTTATGTAATGGAGAATAATAGATGAATTGACTGTTTTATTGAAATTGCTATATTTGAGTACAATGGGGGAAAAACACACAGTGAATGTGTAGTTTTTCCAGAACTGAAAGTTACATCACTGATGAATAAGTGAGCTATTTATAGAGCTACTAGAATCGCATCTGCACAGGCTGGTTGGATGCAGTTGCGTCTTGTCCATCCGCAACTTCATCACTTCCGACTTGTCCTTTGTACGACACTTTCTCTTGAGGTCTTTATCATCGGAAATGTAGCTGTTAGGCCATTTGCATGTCTAGCCTTGACCTATCCTCATCACCAGCCATGCAAGCTCTATTGTTGACAAGAAATTTCAAGTTGAAGATCAGATGCAACAATGCTGAATATTGAAGACTAAATTTAGTTAGCATAGATACACTACACGTTAAGGGGGAGTCTGTTAGAGCATATTCCTATGCTATAGAATGTCTCGTGTATTGTATCTAAGTGAGCATTTGTGTGAGTCAAAGTGTCAACATATCAAGGGCCGTACCATACTGGTTCGCCGTACCAATTGGTATAGGCATACCAATTGGTCCGCCACATGGTACGCCAGCTTATATGTTCCACCTATAAATAGTTTGTGTTAGAATGAGAGGTTAACAATCTGTGTCATACTACACCTTTCTGTGTGTGTGTTGTAGAGAGAGAAACCAGAGCTTACTTCTTGTAATCTTCAAGTGACTAATATGAATAAAGCTTAGTTACATTCTCGTTCACTAGATTGATTGAAACATGCAATAGTAAGATCCGTCCAGGTACTTACACCTTATGTTGACAACTTGTTCCCAATTTGCAACTGTAGATCCGGAAATTTTGTATTGATTGCCCATCAGTCCTTCTTTATATCCTCCAAACATCCTAACATATCCTCCTGTTTCAAGTCCATATCACATACACGTACCCTCGTATCCGAAACCGATGTCACCACCCCCACTGGTGTCGAAAATCTAATCATACAGTGCACTAACGAAATGACAGCTCCCAAATGACGTAGCACAGGGCGGCCCAAGATAATATTGTGAACCGAAACGACCTTCACTACCAGAAATGTTACATCCAAAGTGCGTACACACAACCCACTTCCAACCACCATTGGTAATTGATGAAGATCAAAATCCTACCATAGAGGTAAGATTCGATCCTTTAAGAATTAGATGGATATTAAGAGAAAATAGAGTGGAAAGAGTGGGATCATGTCACGTTAATTGATTGAATTAAGGTTACAAGTGAAATTGATCATTACAAGTGATCTAGATAAAACACCTAGTTAAAGGTCTAAAATCTGGAATCCCCTATTATGTACCTATGAAGACCTATTAATAGTCTCTTTGAGTCGCATCTGTTCATTAAAACACTTGCGCTCCACTTCCCGGAACTGCATCTATAGCGCCTCCATGTGATCTTTTCCATGGTCACTTGCTAACGACCCCCTTCGATCTTCACTAGTTGTTCTGACTGATCCACTTCCGACTCTAAAGACTTCCATATTGGACCTATCCTCGTCAAGTCCCCTTAGTCCATTAGTTATTTGCACAATAAATGATGGACTATATGCTAAAGATGATTTCCCATTATCAAGTCATCCTCTATCAACTTTATATGCAAAAAGATGTTGCCTCGTTAAAAACATTGCTAGGAAAACCTAGTAGGACAAAACCATAGATAAGGGAAAAAGAGTGCAACGCTTATCATCTCCCATGAATTAGTTTTCGAAACATTGAAATCGAATTTGTCTTGAAAAACAAGTCTCCTTATGCAGTAGAACCATATCCCTTTGGCTTCTACTTGAGTCTCAATCTTTAGCATCTGCTGGTGATTCTCTTGGACTGAAAGAGCGTGAACGGTGGACCGTCTACTCGATCTAGCTATTTCAATATGAAAAACATAAATAAAATATTGTTTTATTGATCAACAATGAACAATTACAATCTAGAACACCTAGAGAGAACACAGAAGACTCCTTACAGAAACACACTAAGGAATACACAGTTAGACTCCAGAAGTTCTAAAGATTACAATAGCAAACGACTAAATATACTAGACTCACTGTCCACGAACTGCCACTTAGTGGGGTCAAGAACTGGGACTTCGTGTACCAGTTCGTGGGTCTTATAGCCACCATCATTTTGTACGTTCTGATACATCACGCGTCGCACAGAACCATGCTCTAACAAACTCCCCCTCGATGTGTGCTGTATCCGTACAATCCATCTTCATATTGTAACGTGTGTTGTATCCATGCTTCTACATTAGACATCAATATCTTCAATCAAACTCCCTCTTAGCTTGAAAGTTAGTCCGATCTTTAATACTTGAAAATGCAGAGCATATTGTGTCTTTATCACGAACTCTAGAAGACTTGAAATTGTGATGTTCTTCACTAAGTTCCCGGCCAACATAAATAATCTTGGCGCAAGACGTCTCTTTGAGACTCCAAGATATTTAAATATTTTCAGCTTTTTGAAAATCTTGTATCTCGTGTCGATCAGTTCAAAAATAAAGTAGAAATAAAATCTTTTTGGCTTTTCTAAACTTTATACTAAAACACACCAAAAATATTTTTGATTTTTCAGAAATGAAATGAAATCAACAAAACAGAACAAACTCTAATTTTATGAGAATGAACCAGACGTGAGATCATATCAGACATAACACATCTAGCACATTTCAATTTCTACATCATCAGCATGCAGATCAAGATATATCGATATCAATTCTTTTTCAGCATTTGACAAATCAATTTCTATAGTTTTCTGATATATATAAGGTGTATTAATCAAGCACTGATAACATGGTTCCCACAATATTCAGAAATATAGGCAACTCATCATTTTTGAATTCTATTTTTCTCGAAGATGAGATTATCCATTGTGTGTCATGCAAAAAGAAAGTAGAACCCTAAACAAACAACAATCAGGTCGCCTGGTAGAAAAGCATAGAGAGTCTGATTGTCTAGGAAAATAAAAATAGAAATAAAGCAAAAATTGTATAACCCAACAATAATTAGGTCGGTACTCCCGTACACGCAGAGAAAGTCCGTTGAGTTATACGAAACACCGAGAAAATAAAGCAAAACCTTAAGTGAACACCATTTAGGTTAATCTTTCGATACGCAGCGAAAGGCCGATCACTTGAGAAAATAAAGAAAATCAAACAAATTTAAATTTTGGCAAAATGAACACATGCATACAAAAGGATGTCTCTTATTCTATTTTTGCTTGTTTGTCAAACAATGCCCATCAAGTTGAAAAACCACAATTATCAGGCAGGCATTATCTTGATATCATACTTGCATATATCTGATTTGTCATGCAATTTCTCATTTTTAGCAATAACCTACGACCTTTACATCTATTTTATCCATGACAGATAATGTATATGCTGATGTACCATCTTTTCTCACTGTTTGCCGGATCAATTTCTCTTTTTGAATTTTTGAATTTTATATTTTCCAATTTCTACCCCTAAAATTAAAAAAAAAACATTATTTTTTGTTGAATTTTCGAACTTTCTCCCCCTAAACAAATAAAAGAAAATAAAACGAAAACTAATAAAAATTGATCGATCGACATTCAACACGATATGTGAAAATCATCAGTCGTGGAAATTATTTTTCAAAAGATTTGTCAAGTAGTTTAAATAAACATGCAAGTGTCACACCCCCAAAAATCCATGCGCGGAATACCACCGCAGGGAGCGTGACAAACCAGGATCGCCGTCCATTAGTTACACAAAACAAACAATAATTAATATAAAGGTTTTATATTTCATTAAAATATAATTACAGAGTTTTACAAATGCGGAAGCGTAAACACAATTATAGTATTTATGTAAAACATCATCACCCAATGTGACGTGGCTTGTTCAAAGACACTAAAAGTCTTTCAAAGTCTCATGCATGCGTACTCGTGATACTCGAACATCCGCAACCTGAGAAATAACATGCTAAAAAGTGTCAACACAAAGGTTGGTGAGTTCACAGGTTTATCAGTTCAGAAACAGTTCAAGTTGAGTTTAAGATTGACTGTTCAATAACAATTCAAGTTGAGTTTAAGATTGACTGTTTAACAATAGTTCAACTTGAGTTTAACAGTCAAGTTGAGTTTTAGATTGACTGTTCAACAACAGTCAAGTTGTAAGAGCAAATCAATAATATATATCAAACAGCTAGCTAGGCTATATTCATGAAACTTCGCACGTTGATGGTCACCGAAGCTAACAATTGTTTATAGTTTGCCTTGTTGTGTTTAGGACGAATATAACACCCGTTCGATATCCAATCATGTCAGCGTGACTGACCCGGGTGGGGTTTGTCAGACCCAGTAGTACTACAATATATCTCCTGCTATCGTAATGAATACTAATGGTACCATAAGAAGGATTTTCTTGTATCAGTGTGCTACAAGTACTTCAAGTGATATATAAAAGTCTAATTATCTTAGCTGTATAATTCATGCATGTTAATCTCCCATAATAGGATTAAAAACAGTAAAATGGGGTCGTGAAACTCACCTTTGGGTGCACAACAATTCTAGATAAATAACCACAGCAAATAGCAAATAACAGCCTGTTCAACCAAGCACCTAACGAGCATAATAATATAAGTTTGTGTTTGAATAAAAACGACTGAGTCTAGTGTAAACAACAAAAACGAATGACCGTGAGAACCATAACAAGCCGAGGATGACACGTTTGCCAAATCCGAGTGATTATAAAAAAAACGTGAAAACATAATATTTAATATTATGTGTGTGTGTGCATATATATATATATATATATATATATATATATATATATATTTACCAAATCACAACGATCACAAAAGTCGACAATAGTATATTATTTATTAATAATATAGGTTCATGAAATAATTTAGAAAAATTAACGAGTACGTACTCCAAAATAATACATTTTCTTGAATATTTATGTGAATATAAATCCAATGTTTAGAATGTTTATTTCTTAAAATACGTATATTTTTTAACAAGTGTAGAAGTTACTTAAACGTTCATTTCATATTCCTAAATACGTACATTCATATATATTTCTTTAAATATGTATACTTTTATAAATCACCATTAAATAACCAAATATTTTATATAAGGAATCAATTTATATAAATCAAATGAGACACGAGCAATATAACAATTTCTACGAAAATTCTATGGGTCCAAAATAACACGGAGAACGATGGGTGATAGGTTTTGAGTCAAGAAAAGGGTCAAAAACAATGAATAATAAAATAGCAAAACCAGAGATCACCAGGTTCAAACCTGTGACCTCTTATAAACATTCCACGCCCTACCCATTCGGCCAACTGCTCACTTTGTGTTACTGATATGCAAGATTTAATTTGAATATTAAACAGAAACAAGAGTTAAGTTCCAGAAAAAATCAGTAAAAGATTAGAGGCTGCGAGTATCGAACCTGGGACCACAAGGTTCACGCATATACGACCAAACCAACTGAGGCACCCATCTGGGTGACTTTTAGTTCAACAATTTAATTCTAAAAACACTTTGGCATGGGTGTCATCTTCCCCAACGTAATCCTACTAACCCCGACACCATTGTTGTTCACGATCAGAAAATAGAGAAGCTTAGATGACGATCAGAGACACACGAAAAATAACTAGAGACTCGCGTACCTCGTGTGGGAGTGACAACAGAACTCGTGAATGAAAGCGATGGACTCGAATCGGAAACTTGAACCCGTCAATAAATCTCTATGCTTCGGTTGCTGATGTGCCTACGACTGGTTTGCCATACGAATCTGACAACGATACAGGTTTGATGGTTATGAACAAAGTGCTTGCCAATCGATGACGGCCGGGTTCTCTATGGTAATCGTCGGAACGCAAAGAAAACTGATGAAGATGACGGCCGGGTTCTCTATGGTTCTCTATGGTAATCGATGACGGCCGGATCCAAAAGCAATGGTTAATCGATTGAAAATCGTAACCGACGAGTTAATCGCGAATTGAATGCGACGGTCAGCGGTCACAATTTACTACAGTCGGCGGTTTCTTTTTTTTTTTTCTTTTTTGCTTCAAATCGAATTTTGTCAATTGGCATGAATAGTCCCTCAAAACTTTACAGAGGTGGCACAAGGTTATAGAGAATGGCAAGGTTAACCCGTCGTTGCTTAGGTTAATAGAAAGTGAGTTTGGAAGTTAATAACGTTAGTCCCTCAAGTTTAGAGTAGGTACGAAACTAACCTGAGTGAGGAATAAACACATATAAGCCCACACATTTTTAACGTGTGATGTTTATAAGGATATAAACCTTAGTTAGTCACATAGAATCATAAATAATAACCCATAATTATTTATTTTAAGTTCACATAAAATCATAGATAATAATCCATGATTATCTATTTTAAGTTCACATAAAATCATAGAAAAATACGCATAATTTCATGACACATCATCACATAATAACCGTGGAATAAATCGTGTGAATATAAATACACATATCATATAAAATCATAACTTAACTCGTCACATGAAAGTACAAAACGTTCGCTTGAAATCACAACATATGATTAAGATAAAATCATAAAATATCAACCGTATAGACTTAAGTGCATGCTTGTATAGTGATGGTTACACAAACCCTAATTGCTAAGGTTAACACCAGTCAGTCACATAAATGTTCACACAACATTCATATCAGTTAAAGTTTATTTAAATGAGGAAAAGACCTGAAAAGACGTATTGTCATAGCAAGCAACCACAATTAGTAATACAGAATATCACCAACTGGTCTTGTTGATCACCTACATCCACCGGATAAAGATTAGATCTTTTTGGATCGACCCAAGTCAACAACATTGGGCCGCCCGATGTCTTCCACATAGTCACCGTTGGCCTTGACCTTTAGAGGTCTCCAATTTTTTTATGAAATACTTTTGAAAACCTTTGAAAATAATTTAGCATTTTTGGGTTCAAAAACCAAAGTCTCATCAATCCGTGGAGGTGAAACAGTAGGCTTTCTATTTTTTGTGGTTTATAAAATTTTTTACCATTAACATCAACAAACTTGATATTTTTCTCACAAAGAGATTGGTTAACACCAAATTTGTGTGTTGTAGGCAATGAACAATCTGTAGCATAGTGCCTGTATTATCAGCATACATAACATAATCTGTGTTATTTCTTGAAAGCAAAACTGTTTGCATTACTTGGTTGTGTAGTGCGCAATCTCATTGGTTTGTAACTGTGTCGCACATTGGGCGAATCATAGTAACCATATGAATGATTAAAAGGAACCAAATAATGAAAATTATCAAAGAAATTATCATGATGAAACCTGTTTGATGAACTACCAGACACACCAAAAGAAAATAGTGGAGTTCCACATGATGATCCTCCAGAATTTGAATCACCAAAATTCGAAGAATAGGAACAAAACTGCTACTTATTTGTATTCTTTGAAGCATTTGCAGTATCCTTCTTTACAGATTTCTTTGACCTTTTATCGTTCTTTACCTCTTCATGCTTAGGAGCTTCCTTAGCTTGAGTATTCAAATCAACATCAGAATCGGAAACATCCTTAGCATCAGACTTTGATTATGGAGAATTATTCTGTTATGTCTGTTTCTCCTTTTTCTTGCCCTTTGACTTCTTCTATTTCTTACCAACTTCCTTCTTCACAAACTTTGAATAATCAATCTCTGGTTCTGACGTTATGGAATTAGTAATCACCATAGGGGCTTGAATTGAATAAAATTCAGAATCAGGATTGGTTGTAGACTTTTATAGATAATTTGTGAAAGCTTCAGACAACTTGTTGTTCTCAACTTCTCTTTTCAAAGTAGCAAGATCAACATCTTTTTTGGAGATTTTAGTTTGAGCAACAATCAATTTATTTTCAACTTCAAGAAGCCTCTTAGAAAGTTGATTATATTCATATTTTTGCACCTCCATCTTGTTACACTCAGCCAACAATTCCTTTTTATACTTTTGAAATTTTTCTTTGTAAATCTTGAGATTACCTTCAGCATTAGTGCATCTCTTCCTCAACACCTCATTTTCTTCGAAAAGATTACTATTAACCGTATTCATATTCTGACAATATTTACACATTGAGGGAGTAACAATTGGTGTTTGTGTCAAGAGATTGGTTAATTTTCCTGTTTTCGCATAGTTCTTGAGCAGCTTTCCAAAGATTATGAATAGACACGCGGGAACTTAACTGATTGTAAATTGGACGCGACAAGGCACTCTTCAACAAGGTAAATGCCTTTGTTTCTAACTCACATCTTGTTTTAGCGTCCGATGAAAATTTTCTGAATTGCAATGGAGTACCAAGACTATCTGTAGGCCAATCAAACTGTTTTTCTCGGATTTTGTGAAAATCAGCAAAGTGATCATGTACATATGGCTTAAATTCTTCTTTCTAAAACAAGTAAATTTCACAACCTCAATCTTCTGAAACTCAAGAACTAAGTAATCTGGTGATAATTGAAATGAAAGCATTGCCTGATTATTACATATAAACACTACATTACTTTTTTAGTTTGTAAAATCATCAAACTTAGAATCAGATTCTGTGATATATTCAAATTGTTGTGGTGGAGAAGAAATATGAGCGTATTTATCAAAATATTCGGTAAACTTTCCCCAACCATACCCCTTCTCTTTGTTTTTCAAAGTTGCAAACAATGCCTTAACTTCTTTTTGACTTTTCATCCTTATTACCTCCATCTTTAGTGCACTCTCTAGCAAAATTTCCATAAGTTTTACACTTAAAACATTGCACCCAACTCTTATCTAATCCTAGTTTATTCCTACCAATTTGAACATTTTTCTGCCCCGTCTTCTTAATGTAGTTCTTGACTCGTCATGTCAACATAGCAAACTGCCAACTTATATCTATATATTCAAGATTATCAGCATTGATTTGATCAAAATCTTCATTGATCAGTTCAGCATTGTCAGCAATACCCGTCAAAACTCTATATCCAGAATTAATTAAAGCAGAAACCAATGCCACATATTGATCGTGTGTAGCAGCAGATAAACCAGATTGACTTGGAGTAACCGAAACATGCAGATGACATCCACTAGAAGATTCAGAATTAACTCCAGCTACAAACACAGTAGGCTGTGCAGTAGAAGAAATCAGATTTGGTTTCTCTGCACTCATGGATGAAGAATTTTCTCCATGATAAAATGAACCGAACCAGTGATGGATTTATGAATCGAAGTTTCAAGATCGTGAGCTTGTAATTGCTCAACCAAACTATTGAAAGTCATATTCCGATAATCCTTATCACTTGTGAGAATCAAAACAAAGTTTTCCCATTTTTCAGGTAAGGCTTCCAACAAATTTTCCTTTTTATCAGCAGCATCTTTAACAACAAAAACTAATGCTTGTTCACTAAGAAGATATGAGAATCGAATAATCAAATCAGGAACGCTCTCATTAGGATAATGATTGAAGTTTTCAAACTCTTTCTTGAGAACCTTTTGCTTACTCTTATTGTATTGCTCATTGCCCTCACAACATTTAACCAGTGCATCCCATAACTCTTTAGCAGAAAAAATCACTGAATTGATGTAAGAGTTCCTTTGGTAATGCCATTGTTATAATACCATAAGCTTTTTGATCTGCTTGATGTTTTGCATTTTCATCAGGTGTAAGACTACGATGAAGCTTCGATTGACCACTGGCTTATAATGGATATTTGTACCCTTCTTCGATTGGAATCCAGATATCTATGTCATTAGTAGCAACAGATTGATGTCGCTAGTGCGTTATGATCCAATGTCGGGTCATACCCAATAACGAGCTAGACAACACCCGGAATATTTATTTGGATATGATCATATAAATAAATATTACTACTTGAAATATTTACAAAATGGGTTTCTAAATTATTGCACTTATTATTTGTTATTAGATCATATGGATGATTAAATTAGAGGAGTTGAAATGCAATGTTATTTAATTGGTTAGATAAAATATCACATGACACATATAAAAGGTTATATATATATATATATATATATATATATATATATATATATATAATATGTTACTAGACATGTAAGTTACATATAAATATATAAAAAAATAAGTCTTATATTTATGTGTGCATAAAAGACAAAAGGGAATCTCATGATTATGATCATGTGATAACACAAAAGGTGGGACAAGATTTTATGCAAGCAAGCTTAAGAGATTGGTCCAAAGTCTTGTCATCTCTCTCTCTCTCCCTCTCCTCATTTCTCCCTTTTTCGGCCGCCCCTTTTTCCCCACTATATGTGGGTCTTCCACTAATATATAATTACATGCATACATAGTGGAAAGGTGTGGGTAAGAGACTTGGCAAGTTTGTCTCTAAAAACACATAGTGCAAACTCAATTTTCAAAGGTCTTGGATCGGTCCATGCAAAGGTGAAAGAGAAGTTCAAGAAAATCCTAGCAAACTGGGGTGATTGTTAGAGGCTCGTACGGGTATACAGGGTTGATGCTTTCTTCTTTGGAAGCTCGCTCCTCAAGATCATCATCTCCATTTCAGTTCTCTCGCATCTTGAAGGTATACCTAAACCTCCTATGGTTGTGTTTTATTTGATAGCATACACTTTATATATGGATCCTTCTTTGTTCGGGTTTTAACAGATGTAAAATCGGTTTTACATATAAACTTAATATATGTTTTAAACATTGCTTCCGCCGAGTAATACATTTTAAATAGTTAAAATGACTTTGATAAACCCGTTCAAAACCCCAACAATGGTATCAGAGCCACTTAAACGGATGTATGCTTCAAAGAGTTAGTTGGTTAATTCTCCAAACTTTTGGTTTTTGGTTCCTCATACCACAAATCCAAAAACTTGTATATGGTTATCCCTTTGTCTTTCAATATGATTCACTTACATGCATGTGGTTATCTTTAAAGATTAATGTATTTTAAGTCATATAGATGATATTTTGTTTGGACAACAAACCCACATTTTCGGTTTTGTGTTGGACTGAAAATGGACGTGGGTTAAAAGGGAGCCATTTTCTTTCTTGATTAAACACATACTTGGATGTATATTTTGGTGCATAAGACTAGCCTTGACCTTGTAATTATTTGTGGTGAATAGTTGTGTTTGTGATATGTATTTAATTATTTCAAAGAGTTGTAATAGTTAAAGGTTTTTCATGGTTATGTAATTTATTTATTTTTCATTTGGTATGTAAATTAAATAGACTAGGTGCATTTTATTTTACTAGAAAAATGTACTAGGTTTTAGTTTTGTAAAAAGTAAAATGCACAAAGGTGGGTTTTTCGTTTGGGCCAAGGTTACGCCCAAAGGCTCTCACGGGCCAATTTGGGATTCAAGCCCACTATCCGAAACCCACATATTGGAGGCCCAATATCCATGGAAGACAGAAGGCAAGCGGGGGACACAAATGAGGATGCAACACTCTTGAAGCATTCGGATGCGGGATCAAGTGGGAATTCACCGACACATCACATGTGTCATTTTATCCCTTAAGAGAGACCTTGACACACTTGTTTCGGCCAACAAGTGTTGCAATAGTTGGCTATGGCTATGAACCTATTTTATCATGCTTGTGTGGTTGTTTATTTTGTTGTTTGGATGATATGTGGATATGCATGCTTAAACAAACTAATAAACATTAAACAAGATCAGTTCTAAACTTGTCATTAACAAGGAGGAAATAAAATGGATTTTATTAAAGGGTAATGATTCAATAATAAAAATGGATTTTATTAAAAGAACCATGAAATATGGATTTCACAATATTAGGGTACCACGCATTTGAATGCATGTGAATTGCATGGTACATAGAGTTTTATAAAACTAGAATTTTGAAAACTAAGAAGACCCTTTTAAAACAATTTTTAACATCACCCTTTTATACGAAACTCGATTTACTTGTGAACTCTTTATGGGATAAATGTCACCTAACCATATTTGAGTGAACTTGCATAATTGAGGTAAGTTTACCATATTTGTGGGATAAATGGCACCTAACCACTTGTATGTGTAAACTCACACATGCGTATAAGTAGGAAAACTTGATTTGGAGACCATGTGATTAGGATCACCGAAGCATCGGGACCAAAGACGTTGATGGGATTAAAGATGCCAAGGAAACATAAGATGTTTAACCGATCCCATATCTCTAGAAGTTGCAAAGGGTTGCAATTGTCAAACGTTGACTTCCTTGTTAATTTAGATAGTGGGATAAAGTCACCTAACCACTATTTAAATGTAACGTTGGATTTTAGATTTTAAATTATTAATTGCTATGAGACATGAAAGAGCATTAGTAAATTTAAAAGTAATATTGATATAAAAAATATTAAAATTGAACTTTGTTAAAATTTTATAGATGACCAATAATAATGGCGCCAACCCCCCCCCCCCCCACCCGTCCATAACCTATCGTTAAGATCCATACTAAAAAAAATCGTCTCAACCAAGACAACTTTGTGGGTTGGTACCGCAACTTGAGAATCGTTCTCAAGAAAGAAAAGAAGACTCATGTGTTGGTTGATACCATTCCCGACGAACCCGATGAGGAAGACGTTGAGGCCTACACCGATTAGGTGAAATACACCAAGGACTTCGTGCAAGTTTCTTGCCTCATGCTAGCAAGCATGATCCCCGAACTCCAAAAGGACTTTGAGAATCACGGGGCATATGACATGATAACCCAATTAAAGGAAATGTTCCAACAAAAGGCAAGGGTTAAGTGCTTCCAAAAGGTTCGAGCACTCCATGCATGTCATATGGACGAGTCCCAATTGGTTTCATCTTATGTACCTAAGATGAAAAGCCACATTGATCGTCTCGAAAGGCTAAATTGTCCCGTTTCACAAGAGTTGGCTACGGATTTGATCCTCAACTCCTTATCAAAAAAGTTTGAGACCTTTGTCTTAAACTACACTATGAATGGTTGGGACAAGACCATCCCCGAGCTTCATTGAATGCTCAAAACGGCCGAGCAAGGGATTGGCAAAACGGTTTTACCCGTTCTAACGATCAATTAGGGTGGCAATAAGAAGAGGCCTCGCTCTAGCCCCAAGGCAAATATTGCCAAATGGAAAGGGCACAAAGGAAAGGGAAGGGAAAGGGAAAGAAAGAAACCCCAAAACCGAAGGAAAAGAAGAAAAAGGTTGCTGCGAATGATCTATGCTTTGAGTGGGGTGAGGTAAGACATTGGAAGAGGAATTGTCCTACCTATCTCAAGGAGTTGAAGGCAAAAATGGATGCTGGTCAAACCTCTGGTACGATCTTCATGATTAATATTGAGCTTAATGCTATTTCTTCTAACACATGGGTATTAGATACTGGATGTGGAACTCATATTTGTAATTTGTTACAGGGGTTCAAAAGAAATAAGCAAATAAAAGCGGGAGACATTAGTCTCTTCATGGGCAACAGAGCTAAAGTTTAAGTTGAGGCCCAAGGAGACTATCTTTCGGAGCTTCCAAACAGTTTGGAAGTAATCTTGAATAATGTATTGTATGCTCCTAGTTTGACTAGGAACATAGTTTCTATTTCCCGTTTAAGACATGTTAGATATGATTTCAAATTTGTTAACAATGATATCCATGTTTCTTTGAATGAAGTGTTTTATTTTGAAGCTACGCCTTTAAATGGTATTTATGAATTGGCTCATGAAAACACATCATATGAAAGCTAAATGTACCAAACTAACACAAAGAAACTCGAAAGAGATTTGAGTGACACCTACATTTGGTATTGCCACCTTGGCCATATAATTAAGAATCGCATACTAGCATTACAAAAGAATGGTCTTTTGGAAACAAAGGAAAATGATTCATTTGACGTATGCGAATCTTGTTTACAAGGTTAAATGACTAAGGCACCTTTTAGTGGGACCACCGAAAGGGAGAACGATTATCTAAGAATCATACATTCAGATGTATGTGGACTTTTCAAGCCAACGTCTAGGAATGGTGAGAGATACTTCATCACCTTTACCGAAGACTATAGTCGCTATGGGTATGAGTACTTGTTGGCACACAAGTATGAAGCTTTTGAAATGTTCAAAATCTTTAAGAATGAAGTAGAGAATCACTTCAACAAAACAATAAAAATCATTCGTTCAGATAGAGGTGGTGAATATCTAAATGATGAATTTCAAAGCTATCTTAGGAATTGTGGGATTGTCTCACAACTCACTCCACCTTGAACACCACAACATAATGGTGTGTGGAAAAGGAGGAATCGAACCCTATTAGATATGGTTCAATCTATGATGATTAGAAGTTCAATACATTTATCATTTTGGGGTTATGCCTTGCTCTCGGGCACGTATTTTATGTTGGATCCTAGAGGTTGGTGATAACGCAAACACACGAACATGAGGACAAGATCAAAGGTAAAGCTGGAGAACCAACATGTAGTTTGCCATTTATGTATTTGAACATTTCGGTTTGTAATAACTTAGTTAATGTTAAACTTTGAATATTTGCTTTGAATGTTTGTTTATTATCTTATGTTGGTTCAGCTTGATTTCGATTTGTGTTGATCTTGTGATTATATGTTTGTTTAGTTGTTCAACACTTAGAATATTTTCATGCTTAAGTTGTACTTAACGATCTGACCAAACTACTCTTAACGATCTGAACCTAGTTGTGCTTAACGTTTTGCATGACAAAGGTCTTAACGACTTGAGTACATTGGCCTTAACGACTTGCATGTGAAATATGTTTAACGATCTGACATTGTTCATCTTAACGACCTGCCTCCTCAATGACTAGTAACGATCTGCATCTCTAACGACCTGCTTCACATGTCTTAACGACTTGCCCTGATCATTTAGCCTTAACGACCTGAAGAACCAATCTATCGATCTGGTGAAACCTTAACGACTTGCCTATGATATGCTTAACGACATGGCTAGTCTAAAGGAGCCTTAACGATCAGATACATTGTTCTTAACGACCTGGCTATGTGATCACAATGTGGCTATCGATCTGATCTGTGCATCTTAACGATCAATAACTTATGGTTAACGATCTGACAATAAGTGTTAGACGAATTTAATGATTCCTTGATGTGATGTGTGATTCTCCTTGTATTCTGTGCATAGACACTTGTGCTCCTCATAGGGTATATATAGGAATTCTTAGGAAACCCTAAATAACCCTTGAGTGAAACTCCTGAGGAGTACTATGTGTTTGTGTGTGTGTTCTTGGTGTTTTTGAGTTTCAGAGATTTCTTCTACAATGGCAAGGCAATGTTGCTGATCCAACCAAGGATGATCATCACACGTGATTTCCGCACTCGTGTGATGAATCAAATGATGATCTTTGGCTTGAAATCGGTCCTGACAATTGGTATCAGAGCCAAATCTTCAAGTTTGAGTTCTTGTCTCAAAATGAAGAAATCCATCATTTGAGTTATCAATCTTGGTTGTTATGCTAGAACTTTGAGTTGATTTTTGGTAGAAATCACTCAAGGATTCCATTGTCATGCTTGAATCTCTGTAAAAACTCCATTTAATAGGTCAAATTTCTGATTTTAGTCAAAACAGAGTTACGTTCTACGTAACCACTGATTTTTTTTTTGGAAAGAGGCAGTGCCCCGACAAAACTTTATTAGAAAAGAATAAAAGAATAGGAACAGATTTTAAAGCCTAACCGGAGAGATAACCGGGAAGGCAAAACAAAAACCAAAAACTAATCGGGCCAAGGGTTAAGGCAAAGAAGCCTAGCCCAAAAAAGCCAAAGACTAGCCCAACCAGAAATACAATTTGGAACCAAGCTATGGCCCATATAATAAACCGAATACTTCAAATAATAAACCCGATAATAAGAATGCTGCCAAACAATACTCTCAACATCCATCATAGCTGTTCTTGACTCCTTGATATAGTGCACCCCCATCATACCCCATATGTAGCCATAGTTCCATCATAATGCGCTTCAATACTGAGTAACCCATTCCTTGTACAGCCTTGAATATCTTTATACCAAATAGCAGAACCACCATCAAACCAACCAAAGTTTCTTAACTTCCAGGTCTGAATATAACCAATAGAAGCAGCCAAAATACCCAACCACTCATAGTAGTAGCCCCTGTGTTGATTAGTATCAATCTCGACTAGAGTGACAAAGCTCATTCTCAACCACTGGTCAATACAATTCTCTTCATGACCTGACCCAGGATTTCCGACATATCTGTGAACAACACTATACCCCAACGCAAAAACAGCAGCCAAATAGTTTGTGAAAGTTTTACTTCCAATACTAGACACTCTAATAATATTATGAAGCACATCAGAGCAGCTGATCCCAACAGTAATAATAATCCATATCAGGGAACACCAAATAAAACCACCAGTAATTAACTCATAAAAACTGTACCAGCCACTACCACTTTGATTATTATGGGCACAAATCATATACCTACTCCTCCCAACATAAATATAATCCTGAACAAAATCCCTGCTAGCAATGAGGCTACTGTTCTGACCAGTACACATATATCTCCTAGTAATGCATCGCAGCAGCAGACCCCTTTTAACCCAAATTGTACCCAACACATCATTCAGAGTGAGGTTAACATTGATTAACTGAAAAGGCACCACAGCAGCTTGCAAAATACCAAGCATTATGACAGCATTCCATAAAAGAATCCTCCATATCCAGGTAAAGTATCCAGTATTCTCCATTAACTTCTCAACAGAATCATGCAGGTTATTAAGCCCCCAATTTCTAACCCCTTTGTACATAACAGGCAATAGGGAAATGATGTACAGACCTCCAGCACCAACACCTTCAGCCCTGTACACCAAAACCTGCATAAACAAGTGTTCCTCACTCCACCTAGTGCTTCCCAATGATATTAACTCCATGATGTATAGAATTCCAAATTCATGATTTTTACCCTATACATCAAAATCAGAGAAAGCACCACACCTGTAAGGATCAATTCAATCCCTCACGCGATATCAAAGTCTATAACCACCGTGCGGAATCCGGTGATTATAGGTGATTCAAGATTAATTGCAAACAATATGAATAAACAATGAAAATAAGAGAAATAACACAAACCAGATGAAGAAACACACTTTACTATTAACTTTGATTGCTACACACTTGATCGAAATTCTCTCTGAGAATTTCGTGAACACCAAAATCGCAAAACACAAATTGAGCAACCCTAAACCCCTAGATTAGCTATCCTTATATAGGGGGAGATTAGCTTGGATAACAAGCTAATCTATCTTTGGTAACCCTAATTACCCACTAATTCCCGTTTTTGACCATATAGGCCCACTAAACTCCCTCTAAACATTGTTTAATTGAGCCCAACCACATCTAAATTGGCCCAGTGACCCAATAAAACCATAACCCAGCTAATCTCCACCTATTCTATCACATAGGCCTTCAAAATTGTCCGCCAAGTGATGATTTAATACACAAGCCACAAATTATTCCCTTACAATCTTCCCCTTGGCTTGTGATATTAAATGTCTTCTACTTTCAATCTTCAGAACTTGCAGTCTTCACCTTGGCTTGAGCATGGGTTGGTGAAGATTCCTTTCTTTAACAATCTTCATTGGGCAACAACAAATGACTTTAGGTAGTGTTCTCTCAATCAGCATTAGCTTGGACTTCAAATGACGAACATGTAATGAGAGGAGGATTCTCAAATACTTGCTCTTTCTTGAAAACTGTTGAGTCCTTGCTGAATCATCAGTAACTGTCTTGACTTGCCATTAACTTCAGAGGTTAAATTTTGAAAACCTCTATCTTGGCATTCTTGATTGTAGATCTTTGAACTGACGGCATTTAGCTTCCCCTCAACTCGTGAATAGTGTCTTTTGAGTCTTTGGAATCTTTTCTTGAACAACCAACAAACTTCCCCTAAGCATAAGGTAAGTCCTTTTCCGGCTGGTTCTTCAACTTGATCAGCAGCAGAGTTCTTGCTTTGATCAACTGAGTCCTTGATTTTTTTTCCATGAGTTGTTTTTTTTTCAGTTAACCTGTCAAGCACAACATGGAACAAACACTAACCAGACAATGATGACTGGTTATCGGGTTAGCATTACTTAACCAAACAACTTTCCCTGAACCCGAGGACTCTTTTTATTATCTCCCCCTGAGGTTCTGAGGGGGGGGTCAAACTTTCTTGCATAAAACCCATAAAAATTTTATTTAAACTTCTCAAATCAACCTGGCCAATTCATAAACTTAAGATAACACAAAAGAAACAAAACAAACATACCAAATTACTAAACGAGAAGGTTTTATTTTGGGATCAAACCGTCTTTGTCTGAACTGAGGAACCCTTTTCAGCATCTGTTACTCGAACACGTCCAGGCGATTGCCAGTATATTGGTCCTTCTTAAACCCATGTTCCTCATTTTCCCAGTTGTTTGTCACTTATTTATCTTTTAGGTGCATTAATTATGAACATCTGATAGTCACACACAAATCCTAGGTAATTAATATGTGCAGTCTATCAAGCTTCATCATTCCCTACCACATATTTTCACATTCCCATATCCAGAGTTTTGAATCTTTTCTCGAGACTTGGTTGAGAAGAGAAAGAACAGATCATAAAAGAGATAGGAATAATATACAAAGACTTGTATGATTTCAACTCAGAGGCGTTTATCAGTCAGGTGGTAACCTTTCATCAAACACATAAGCCTAGTCACAAAGTCAGGGCTAAAGGGTTTTCGACGCTAGAGGGTCTCTTTTTTTTGTGCACATTGGCATCTTTTGGGGTGTAAATTATATACATTGATCTGCAAGCACGTTAATTCAGACTAACCAGGTCTTTGCTCACGCAAAACAGAGGAAAATCTGATTAACACGTCAACCATTCTACACCAGGTCATTGCTCACGCAAAGCAAAGGCAAGACTTGACTGACGGCTTTGACATCCCCAGATCTTTGCTCACACAAAACAGAGGGGACGCCGACTTTTTGAGATTTTCAATTCAACACTTTGGAGTCCGGCGTGTGTATCTGGAACAATTTCACAGTCAAATAGAATAAGCACTTAACCTAAGTGTGTGTTTCCCGTCAAATGACATACTTTATCTTTAAGTGTTGTGACCCATACCTTTGTTTTTGGAACTGAGCCTACCGAGCACATCACCTTGGATCATGTCTTTCACTGTTGCCTTACGCGTGTCAGCCATTCCGATAACGGAAATATTTCACTTCCCTGCCTTCTCAAACACAAACAAAAGATTAAAAGTTAAAAGGCACAATTTTTGAGGGGTCAACTATTTCATCTTTTCTATTCTTCCCCTTGCTTTTTGATTTTTAAAATCAACACACTTTTTTTTATTATTGACACACAGACACATCACTAAGTATCTACTAAAACTGGCCAAGCTAACCTTCAAAGTTTATCTTTTGAAAATTTTCTGAAACAAACAATTAGCCAAGAAACAAACAATTCAGACAGTACCTTGCTAATTTTTTTTTCAGATTTACCTCTCACACGGAAACATACCCCCCATAAAAATCTGCATGTCATAAAGTAGTAGAGATGCCTCCTATCCTGTGCCTGGAACAATCACTATCACAAATAAACAAGGTTAATGAAAGTCCTCCTTGACTGTTCCTGCACATAGTGAGAGATCAGTTAGCCATTGGAACCCAGGCCATTGTGGTACTGGGTAGACCTGATGAATCAACGAAAGTTACTTCTTTTAAGCACATTCCCTTGGTAACATCAGGGATAGGGGGTGTGGCTGCCTTGGTTGGACGGAGAATGTCCTTTTTGTTGACATCTCTGGGTTGGTGATTTTCTTTCCCAAAAACTTGTGGTTTTCTCGGTGGTGAATTTTTAGTTTCATTTTTCTTTAGAAATTTTACCTCTTGAAACTGTTTGGAGTGTTTTTTGTACACTCCAGTAGGCTTGAAAGATAGGTTTACCACCTTTGAAACATTCCACCTGTCATCCTTCCTCCAACCATTTGATTTAGCTGAACCAACTGGATTTGGGTGGATGAGTGATTTTGAAACAGATTTGAAAACTGGTTTTGGGGATTCAACAGATTTTGGTCTCCAAGCTGTTTTGACAGATTTCTGAGATGCTTTGTTTTCTTTAAAAATGGTCTTTGGCCATTGCTTAGGAGCCTTGGGTTTCTGCTGTACTTTGTGACTCTGAGGTGCTTGTTTCTGCACCTTGGGTTTTGATGGACCGGGCCTTAGAGTTGGGTCACTTTGTTTTTGGTTCCTTGGACTGGGTCTCTGATGAACCCTTTTGGGATAATAGGGTTCATAAGGTCGGTATAAACAATTTCTTGCCACGTGTCCTGGTCTACCACAGACATGGCAAGATTGTTTCTTTGGGTATGCGGGAGCCTGTGGTTGGTTACGCCCAGTGGAAATCCAAGTTGGTTTTGAACAATTTTTATGGATCCAATGGGTTTTACCGTGGGGCTTTGTGGTTAAAATGTACTCCCGCTGAACTGGCTTAAGCTGGTCATATGCAGAATTGATTTCTGGGTACGGGACAAAATCATGAGGTCTAAGGTCCCGCACTTTTTGCACATTTTAATCATGACAATCATTCTTATTTTCTGTAGGTTTCCCACCCAATACCCCACCATTTGTGAGTTTGGGACCAGCAACCTGTGGTCCCTTATCCCTTCTTAAAATTTTAACAGTTTTTAAGGGTTTCACAGGTTTAGCATCACATTTCCCAAAGTTAAACACACTACAAGTAACAGATTCATCAAACACAGTTGACTTGGGAAATGTTGACTCGGACTCAAAATTTTTTGAAGCAAAATTATCTGTTTTAAAAACTGGAAACTTTTGACTCTCAAAGCAAACACTTTTTCCCTTTGAACCTGCTTCTTCATTTATTTTATCTGCACAAGAAGTAGAAGTGTTAGTAATGTTAGAAACCGGAGCAGAAATTTTAATGGGGCAAGCAGCAAGTTTCTTTTCTATTTCAGCCTTAGCTTCTAAAGAGGTCTTTGGACACTCATAGTCTGGGATCATTTCATGCATCAAAGGCATCGGTACTATATGAGTGGATGTTTCATCTTTTACCTCAGTGCCGAGACCCAAACCAGAGTTGGCTTTGAGATGTCGCATTCGAGCATCTGTGTTGTAGAAAAGAGAGCTAGTCTTCATCATTTCTGACACTATCTTATCATTCCGTACAACTTTAGTTTGTGATGTTTCTAATTTGGCTTTAAGTTGTTCAACCTCTGATTTTAATGTGTCAATTTCTTCATTAGCAATTCTAAGATATGTAGTTTTATCACTCAATTGTCTTTGAAGATTCTTAATATCGACTTTGGCAGCTTCTAGTTTTTCACTTAATGTTTTACTCCTACATTTGGACTCTCGCAGGTCTCTATCAGATAGTTCACGATTTAACGTTTCATTAAAGAACTTACGTTGCCAGTCTTGAGATTCATTAAATGTAATTTGGCATTTAAGGTTAGAACATACCTCATTGCTGTTGGTGCATGAAGTGGTACCTGGTAGAATAGATGCCATGAACTTTTCTTGGATGAACTTTTAGAGCAAATCAGGTAAAACGACAAAATCACTATTCAAAGAATAGTGTCAAAAACTTAAAACTGAAAAACGGAGGCCTTCGGAGTGGAATTTGGACGTCCAAACGAGCTCCCCTGGACGTTAGTCCGGGGTAATTCTGGGGCTCGTTCTCACGGACTTCGTGTTAAAATTTGAGCTTCTAACTCCAAACGAGGCCCAAGTTACGTCCGTTTTAGTGAAACTGTGCGAAATAGTGTTTTTGCCGCAATAAGGATTTGGACCAAAAAGTGGGTTTTCGATTGAAAAGTGGGTTTTCGATCAGCAGGGTGTTGGGTCGAAAAGTACTTTTCGATCACACAGGGGGTCCGTCGAAAAGCAGAGTTCTCGATCGAAAAGTATCAGCGGATCGAAAAGTCTCAATGGGGACTTTCCGATCGAAATGGGCTGATCGAAAAGTCACAAGGGGGACTTTTCGATCGACAGATGGCTGCTCGAAAAGTCACAAGGGGACTTTCCGATCGAAATGGGCTGATCGAAAAGTCACAAGGGGGACTTTTCGATCGACAGATGGCTGATCGAAAAGTCACAAGGGAACTTTCCGATCGAAATGGGCTGATCGAAAAGTCAGTACGGGGACTTTTCGATCGACAGATGGCTGATCGAAAAGTCACAAGGGGACTTTCTCGATCGAAATAGCGCGGCAGAAAAGGCTTTTCGATCAGGAGGACGATCGAAAAGTCTAGAAACAGGGTCGAAAAGTCTCCAAATCACGAATTAAGCACCTCGAAATCTCCTGTCTTGACTTGAAACCTGCAAAAATACTTCCGAACGTGCTAAAAGCTGAAAAACACCACAAAACTCAAACTGTTAGTTGTCAAAAACTTGAATCGGATATCGCGAGAGCCTCGAAACTTGCGTTTCTTGGCTCTGATACCAATTGTAAGGATCAATTCAATCCCTCACGCGATATCAAAGTCTATAACCACCATGCGAAATCCGGTGATTATAGGTGTTTCAAGATCAATTGCAAACAATATGAATAAACAATGAAAACAAGAGCAATAACACAAACCAGATGAAGAAACACACTTTACTATTAACTTTGATTGCTACACACTTGATCGAAATTCTCTCTAAGAATTTCGTGAACACCAAAATCGCAAAACACAAATTGAGCAACCCTAAACCCCTAGATTAGCTATCCTTATATAGGGGGAGTTAGCTTGGATAACAAGCTAATCTATCTTTGGTAACCCTAATTACCCACTAATTCCCGTTTTTGACCATATAGGCCCACTAAACTCCCTCTAAACATTGTTTAATTGAGCCCAACCACATCTAAATTGGCCCAGTGACCCAATATAACCATAACCCAGCTAATCTCCACCTATTCTATCACATAGGCCTTCAAAATTATCCGCCAAGTGATGATTTAATACACAAGCCACAAATTATTCCCTTACAACAACCTCCCCAACCCATTTTAAAAGAGTAAAGAGACTCAAGGACTCAAATCTGGAAAAATAAAAGGCTGACTCAAATATGATATCAACAGGGTTTTCATACCGGTGAATGGGTCTAAAAATGTAAAATTTTGGGGTGGAAAACAATGTCCTATAAGACCCGGTATGATCCATCCTTATGTCTCCCTGGCAGGTGCATATAACATGCCACCAATAACCTAACCACCAATTAAAGAAAGCAGAATTTGTTATTGATATAAATGTGAACCAAAAAACCAACAGAGTGAAACAAAAAACCAAAAGATAGACCAACAGGACAGATATGAAACAGGGAAGCAACCAAGGTTGCCAGATGACTACCCAAAGTATTTTCAAGTCCTCAACATCATATTTGGGAACCCAAACCAAGCAATACCCCTTCCCACTTACCTCTCCAAATCTACACTCACCACTCAGCATGAAACAGGTGTGTTGTGTGCAAAGTGTACCAAACCAATACCCAACCCCATCCCCAAAACTCTCAAAAATGTATTTATCCCCAACCTAGGCCCCAGCAAGTTCCCCCCTCCACTCAGTATTTAGAATGCTCCATAAGTGAATAAGGACAAATTTAATAGCTCCATTGTAACTCTCTCTGTGATCTAACTCCATTAGACTCAATCCCCCTCTGCCCCCAGCAATTATCATTGTTTTGCAGTATCATGTTGCCCATCTTTGCTACCAACCTCTTGATACACCTTGAAACCCCAGACTTCACTCATCCTCATGGTTAAAGGAGTTTTCCTGATTTTCAAACCCAACAGTTTCAATCTCACCATTTCTTGGATTTGAACACAAAGTGTCTCAATACTCCTTTCTCTATCCTGAAAAGTTCTTAAATTCCTTTCTTGCCATATAAAGTAAACAGTAGCAGCAAGCATCAATCTCTGGATTATAGCTCTAATAGACTTGGTTTTGGTAGAAGATTTAACAAATTCAGCACACCCCAATAAAGTACAAGGAGCATTGTCAAGCGAAGCAATTCTTTTCAACTTAACCCACACCCTTTGAGGGTAATCACACTCAAAAAACAAATGTGCATGACTGTCACACTGGTTAGAACAGAAAACACACTTCAGGCTCCTCTCTTTATCCCATTTTTGCAACCTATCTTGAGTAAGAAGTCTACCTTTACAAGCCAACCAGAGTATAAAGCTATGTCTGGGGATACTCTGGCTAAACCAAACTGTGGAAGCCCATGAAACATCAGGTTTAACAATACATAGGTCATTAAAAGCCCTTTTGGTAGAAAACTCCCCCAAACTATCATTATTACATTTCCAAACAACCTTATCAACCTTTCCAGCCATAAGTTTAGGAGGCTCAAATTCAAATAATCCAAGAAATTTATCCTGCCATTCCTCAGGCCAGGACCACCCTTCATTCCCAACAACATCTTTCGCTTTGATATCAGCACTCAATCCAACCCTATTTATTTCCCTACTGCTAATAAAAGCACAAAGAGGACTAAGGGGATGCCACAAATCATACCAAACGGAAGTCTTTTCCCCATTGCCAATTTAAAAATGGCAATGTGGCCACACAACACTTCTATATTTCATGATATTTCTCCAACTCCAACATTTGTCTCTTTTATTAGGAAAGCCCCAAAAACTTCTGCCTTTCAATCTATGAGCATAAATCCATTCAACCCTAATGTTCCTAGTAACAATCTTCCAAACCAGTTTTGACACTAAGGCCATGTTCCTCACTCTTAAAGATTTGATTCTCAAACCTCCTTGAGCTTTAGGCAAGCAAACATCATCCCAGCTAACCCTCACCTTTCCTTTAACACAGTCAGATTGAGTTTATAAGAACTTGTTCATAATCCTCTCAATATCTTCAATAATAGCAACAAGAAGCAAGAATACAGATGCCCAATAGACTTGCATAGAAGATAAGACAAATTTAATTAGCTGTAACCTCCCAGTAAAGGAACGAGACTTGTTTTTCTAGTCATTAACTCTTTTCTTCACTTTGTCAATCAGGCTAGCACAATCTTTGGAATACAATCTTTTAGCAAGTAGAGGAAGACCCAAATACCTGACAGGAAAAGAACCAACTTTGAAGGGTAATAATTCCATTATTTGAGCTTTGACACCAGGAGGAACATTATCAAAGTACATGGTACTTTTGGTCATGTTAGGTAACAATCCAGAAGACTCACTAAACTCTTTTAGAGCATTTTTAATGACCTTCACAGAATCAGTATCAGCATTCACAAAAACCAGCAGATCATCAGCAGAACATAAGTTTGTAATCCCAAGTTTTGAGCACTTCCAGTGATGTAAATATTTCAGCTTCACTGATCTTCCTTTTGATCATAAGAGAAAGAATTTCCATAACAAGGGCGAACAAATAAGGAGACATAGGATCCTCCTGCCTTAAACCTCTTAGGCCTTTAAAAAACCCATGACTATCCCCATTGACATTGATAGAATAACAGGCAGACCTAAGACATTTCATAATCCAAGCAACCATGCATGGATGATATCCAAAATTAATCAGACATTCTTCAAGAAAACAGTGACTCACAATGTCATAGGCTTTTTGAAGGTCTATCTTCACAGCAAGTCTTCTAGCCGCACTCTTTCTATGATAATTCCTCATTAGCTCTTGAGTTAGAAGCACATTATCAGAAATTTGTCTTCCAGGAACAAAAGCAGACTATTTATTACGAACCACCAAATCCAGAGAATCCTTAAGCCTATTACAAAGCACCTTGGTAATGCCTTTATACAAGACATTACAGCATGTAATTGGCCTAAAATCAGCAACCATAAAAGGGCTCCTACACTTAGGAACAAGGGAAATAATAGTAGCATTGATCTCAGTTAAAAGTTTGCCATTATCAAAGAACTCCTTAATGGCTTGATAGACTTCATTACCAATAATAGACCAAGAACATTTGAAAAACTTAGCAGAGAACCCATCAGGCCCAGGAGCCTTATCATCATCAATATCAAACATAGCATCTTTAATTTCATCATTTGTTATAGGCCTTACCATAAAATCAGCAACATTCCTAGGAATCTTCTTAGTAAACAAAGTAGCAGGACAATTTAAAGGTTTGACAGGAACATCACAACCCATAAAAGATTTGAAATGGTTAACTAATGCATCACCCACTTGCTCCCCTTCATAGTAATTTCCTTGCATATCCAAAATCGCATGAATTCTACTTCTAGACTGCCACCCTTTAACAGCTTTATGAAAGTAGCTAGTGTTTCGATCACCAGCAGCTAACCATTCAACTTTAGCCTTCTGTTTCAAGAATAATTCCTCATCTTCCTCAGAAATTTTCAAAGCTTGCAAATAAACCAATTCCTCATCCCTAAGAGTTTGATTAGAATTATCATTAACCAATTCTTCTTGAACCCTTCCCAATTCTCTTCTAAGAACATTAACTTTTTCAGTTAAGCTTCCTTGCTCTAAAGCCAATTTCCTAAAAGGTTTCTTCATGCTTTTGAGTTCAGTAACAACAGAATACATCGTACATCCAGGAACATACTGTTTCCAAGCAGCTTCAACAATAGGTAAAAATGATGGTTTGCGGGTAAGATAATTCTAAAATTTAAACGGTTTAGGTCTCCATTGCTGCTTGACTGGGAGAGTAATAATACTAGGGGAATGATCAGAGGCATAAAAAGGGAGAAATTGAACTTTAGTCTCTGGGAAAGAAGACATAAAGCAAGAATAGCCCATAACCCTATCAAGTTTCTTAAGTAGGCCATTAGCCTTCCCAGGTGTTTTATTCCAGGTAAACTATAAGCCAAAATAAGGAATGTCACTAATGCCCGTATTGAAACAACAATTCCTAAAATCATCAATTGACGAATTTATATGAGAGGTACCAGAAGAGGTTTCTGCAGGCATTAAAATCACCAGAAACTAACCAAGGTTCATTGTTGATTGTGTTACCAAACTTTTCAAGTTCAAGCCAAAGTGGTTTCCTCTGAAAGGCTTTAGTGTGAGCATAAACAAACGTGCAATAAAACTTATACTTCCCATCTCTGGATTTAATAAAGCAATTAATAAGCTAATCAGTGAGACTAACAACCATAACATCAAACACAGCAGGGTCCCAAGCAACAATAATCCTGACCCAGCTCTGACAATAAACATTATTTGCCACCCAGTTCCATGATCCAAATACATGACTACAAACATTCTGAAGTCTTTGACTTTTAACATGAGTTTCCACAACACAGCAAATGTTCACTCTATGCTCATTCATAAGATTCAGGAGCTGGTTCTGATGAGATCTCTTAACCAAACCCCTTATATTCCAAGTAAGAATATTCATATTCATTGAGATTTAACAGGAGCAGGATGAACACCCAATGCTTGAGTGCCCACAGAGCTAGAAGCATCATATAGACTCATAAACTTACCCATTTCATTCTCCTCTGAAGCCACCTCATTAATCTCAGATTCAGGTGCACTGAAATAGCCATCCGACCCCTCAGCATCATCCATATATTCAATAAAAGCAAACCCAACCCCTTCCCGAAAATCATGCACCAGACACAATTTACAGTAGAATTTAGTTGTAGAAAATTCCATTTTTCCAAAATACTACTATGAGGAATTTGCCTTGTTTGAATATAACTTATCACCTCATCCTTCCTCCTCTGTTCAAGCAGATCATAGAAGTCATCAAACACGTCATTTAACTTATCCATTGGTGCATTAGGTAAAATATCAGGAGGTTTCACATGGGCCATAGTGCCAAACAATAGATCAGAACCAGATTCAGCCTTCTTAATACCCACCAACAAATTCCGCATATATTTATTACTAACCTTCTCATTCTTGGAATACCTCATTTCTTTCTCTTTGATAGATCCAACAGGCTTAATATTTTCATTAACATCCACATTCATATCTTTAGTTTGAAGAGACTCAAACCTGTTCTGCAACTTCATTCTAACTTCTTTAACTGGAATATTCAGATCACTCCTATCAGTAGTCTTCTTTGACTCACCCCCATTGGCACTTTTAACTCTATATTCCACCTTAGGCTTTGACTCTATTATGGGCTTATTATCATTTGCAGGAGAAACCACCTTAGGCTTGTTAGCCTGTGAATTCGAACCAGCATTAGTAACCACATTCTGTTTGTGTTCATTAGTGGATCCAACAGTCTTCCCCTTTAAAGCACTCTTAGGGGAATTGTGCCTGCTGCTAGAGGGGACCTCTTTCTTAGGAGAGTTATGCCCAGATTTATTACCAGCTTCCCCTTGCTTCCTAGCATTCTTCTTTCCCACAGGTTGGAACCCATCATCCCCATCCTTTACATCCTTAGTATCCTTAATTTCCCCTTCATTACTTATAGCTCCATTTTGCCCAGAATCCTGAACATTCTTGACTTCTTGTTCCCGAATAGTCATAGGTCTAGTCACACATTCCTCAAAAGAATGACCAAACACTATGCAATGCAGACACTTAGGAGGATTGGCCTGGTACTCAATACGCACATTTACACTAGATGTAGAAAGACCTCCCAACTGAGGATAGAAAACATGAACTTTGTCAGGCTGCTCTTCATCAACCTTAATTTCCACCAAAACACGAGCAAACCCAGTAGCACCATCAGTATTATCACACTTATTTTGAGTAGTTTTATCAAATAAAATTAAATGACCCACACAACTAGCAACCTGACAAACACCCTTAGTATTCCATAATTCCATTGGCAAACCTTTTATAATAATCCAAGTAGGAACTGTTTTAGGTCAGATCTATCCATATTAACTCTAGGTTCCCATTACTTAATACATAAAGGCACATTGTTAACCACCCAAGGACCAGATTCTAAAACAGCCTTCATCCCAGCAGTGGACTCAAATTTAAATAGAAAAATCCCAGAACCATTCGTTTGTATATCAACAATACCCTGCTTCTTCTACATTTTAAACAAATTTAATCTCATAAATGCTAATGACAAATTACTTCTCACAAAATGCCCATACAGATGATTCCTATACAGCTGCTTTGCTTGAACCAGAATTTCAGTTTTAAGCATGACCACTTTCTCTCCTGTTTCTAACACCACAGGAGGACAAAACTGAAGCTGCTCTCTATTCCCAGCAGTTACCTTAGCATACGAACCCTTACCTATTTTGCTGCCCTGATCCTCCTCCTTATTAGATCCAAACACAAAATTCTTAACAGCAGGAACAGTGCCCAATACAGAATCCTTAAACCCATCACAATGCAATTTCTTAACAAAATTAGATATATTGTCAACAATAGCCATTCTAGCCTTCTTCATTTGTGCCCATACCGATTTCACATTGACATCCTTAGAATTGATAATACTCTTAGGAGGAGAAGACTTACCTAACTTATACCCAACATGGAGTAGAGGAGGCAAGAATTGTTCAGCCAAGCAATTTTCAGCCTTAGGAACACTCACCTTAATCAGTTTCCTACCATCCACTCCTACCCCACGAAATTTGTTCTTATGAATAACCCTCGTATCAGCCCTCTTCAACTTCTTTGTAACAACCGAAGCACATAAATTCACCTCACCATCCAAATCAAGGACAATCTTAGATGAACTCTTAATCAACTCAGCTCTATCATTATCTTTTCGTTTAAACAAAAACCTCAACTTATCAGACATGTTCATAACAATAGGATCATCTTTCACAAAGAAATTCTTCACTTGTTTAGCAGGAGAATCAACAAGCATTTTAGCACAAGCCTTATGATAAGCAGTATCACCATTACTCATAGAGCAAACTGCAAGAGGTTGGGCAGAAACAGTAGAACTAAGGACATAATTAAGCCCATTTTCACCCCCATTCTCACAATTACTTAAATCATCAGTAGAAATCAATACATCATTACTATTCACAATCTGAACCTCATTAATATCCATACTACCCTTATCAGCCATACTCTTTTGCAATTTCACAGCTAGAAATTTACTAAACATACGGTGCTCCTCAATGTCCGATGGATTCGCAAGGACTTCAATGATTGAAGGCTCAATCACAGCATCAGGACATATCGGAGATTTAATTCGACTAGCAATAGATGTCAAATCCTTAGACTAGGAGATACTTACATCAACCAGCTCAGATTCTGATACGCTATTCACCACACCATCCATATTAGTCACCTCAACTCCATTCACATTATCCTCAGAGCTAGTTTCAACCGATCGGTGCTCAATACCATTCAGAGAAGTAGTTTCCGTCATATTACGAGTTCCAGGATCAGGTGGATCCCCTTGATGAAGTTCAGTTACATTCATCAAAACATCCAATTTAGACCGAAGATTATAGGATGGCAGCTCATTTCCTTTACTAACAGTATTCCCAAACTTACCAGCAGCACCTGGATCCGGAGGATCCCCTTGATTACCAATAGAGCTGCTCCATTTGTTTATGCGATCCGAGGACCTAGACATGATCCCAGAATCAGAGAAGCTTCAATCGGAAGAAATCAATCAAAGCCGAAGCTAAAGAACGCACGAAACCGAGAGAGAGAATCCTAGAGAGAGAAAGTTAGAGAGAGAAACAAAAGGAGCCAATCAATAATAAGGTACGTAACCACTGTTATATACTTTGAAAATCAAATTTGTTTTTGGGGTGTTTCTTTCATCAAATTGATTCTAAAATTGTGTTAGACTAGTGAAACTAAAGCTGTTGCAACTGATTTCACTCAAAAACATCATGTTTTGAGGATTTTAGAGGCAAATTTCTAAGTATTTAGTGTTTTTGTCATATACATACAAATCCTTGGATTTGAGCTACTTAGAGTGATTTTTGGAGCTTGATCCAGTTATGTTTTTAGTTTCTCTACTGATTTCTAAACTTGTTGCACAAGCAATTTTGATTTTTACAAACTTTTATTTTTTCCTGATCTTGAACCCCCCAAGAACATCCTGATGAAATTTTTGGCTAAGTGTTGAAAATTGACTTTTTCAATTTAGTGACTAATTATCAGTTGTATGTGGCTAATTATGTTTCTTATTGATTGTTTGTAGGATTTGGGTGATTTCAAGCATTCTACAACTTTTCAAGCAAGTAAACCAATTTTCAACCCGTTTGACCCGTTACTTCCTTTTGTCTCGAAATGGACCAGTGTTGATCATTTCAACATGTCGGATCACTTCACTCCTGCCACACAAGGCAACAATAATCCTCCCAAACTCATGGGGGGGGCAAGTGACTTCGATGATTAGAAGGCGAACTTCTTATCTTACTTGGAATTCGTTGACTTTGACCTGTTGACTTCTGTAGACGAAGGTCCTGCTTTG
>JBCNJP010000010.1:63865892-63885574 GCA_039602395.1 Deinandra increscens subsp. villosa | reverse complement strand
CTTAACGGTATAAACTCCGTTAGTGGTAATTTGGGGGTGCGACAGCCAGGGCGGTAATGGTCAAAGCAACTACAGGGGTAACTTGCCTTTGTGTAACAAGTGTGGGAAACATCATGCTGGTGTTTGCAGAAAGAATCTGAACTGCGAAAGGTGTGGAAGGAAAGGCCACGAAGCAAAAGACTGTTGGGCAACTCACCCTGAGCAGCAAAATCGCCAAAGGCAAAACAACAACAACAACAATCATGGTAACAACTATGGGAACAACCGCAACGGGCAAGGAAACAATCAGAACAATAATGGTGGAGCCCGTGGCTGTTTTGAATGTGGTGCTCAAGGCCACATTAAGAGGGACTGCCCGCAATTGAGAAGACAGGGAAACGGTAACCAAGGAAACAATGGTGGGAACGGTAATGGCGGAGGAAATGGTAACGGGAATGGTGGAAATGGCAGGGGAAGAGCTTTTGTCATGGGTCAAGGTGAAGCTCGCAATGATGCCAACGTGATTAACGGTAAATTCATCCTAAATGGTTTCTTTGCTACTGTGTTGTTTGATTCTGGTGCTGAAAGAAGCTTTATTTCCACTAAATTTGCTAAGTTGATTAATGCTAAACCGATTGCCTTAGATGCTAAGTATGTGGTAGAGCTAGCTAATGGTAAACTTCATGATACAACTCAGATAGTTAAGGACTGTAAGTTAGAACTAGCTGGCCATACGTTAGGAATCGATCTTATGCCTTTCCCGATTGGTAGTTTTGATGTTATAGTAGGAATGGATTGGTTATCTGAGAATCGAGCTGAAATCATATGTAAAGAAAAAGTGGTTCGTATTCCACTCAAGGACGGTGAAGTGCTAACAGTTCAAGGTGAAAAAGGTGGAACAGTAACCGGTATTATTTCGTTTCTCAAAGCTCAAAAGTGCCTTCGTAAAGGTCACTTCGCGATTCTTGCAAACGTCACCGATTCGACACTTCCCGAGCGTAGAATCGACGACTACCCGATAGTCCGCGACTTCCAAGATGTATTTCCTGAAGATCTGCCTGGTTTGCCTCCATTTCGACAAGTAGAGTTTGGAATCGACTTAGTTCCTGGAGCGTCTCCGATTGCACGCGCACCTTACCGTTTGGCGGTAAGCGAACTCAACGAACTCTCCGCACAACTTCAAGAGCTACTCGACAAAGGGTTTATTCGTCCAAGTTCGTCTCCATGGGGAGCACCAGTATTATTTGTTAAGAAGAAGGATGGAACGTTCCGAATGTGTATTGACTACCGAGAGCTTAACAAGGTTACTATCAAGAATCGATATCCACTTCCTCGAATCGACGATCTCTTCGACCAGCTACAAGGTTCAAGCTACTTCTCAAAGATTGATCTACGGTCTGGATATCACCAACTCCGTGTTCGTGACGAGGATGTACCCAAGACTGCTTTTAGGACTCGATATGGTCACTACGAGTTTCTAGTTATGCCGTTTGGGCTAACTAATGCGCCTGCTGTGTTTATGGATCTGATGAATCGAGTGTGCAAGCCGTACCTCGATAAGTTTGTAATCGTTTTCATTGATGATATTTTGATCTACTCCAAGACAAAGGAAGAACACGAGGAGCATCTGCGACTAATTTTGGAATTACTCCGTAAGGAACAGCTTTATGCTAAGTTTTCAAAGTGCGATTTTTGGATTCGCGAAGTCCAGTTTCTTGGACACATTGTCGATCAGAATGGAATTCACGTCGACCCAGCTAAAGTGGAAGCCATCAAGAATTGGTCTACTCCGAGAGCGCCAACCGAAATCCGACAATTTTTGGGACTTGCCGGATATTACCGAAGGTTCATTAAGGGTTTCTCGCAATTGGCTCAACCCTTAACAGCACTAACGCACAAGGGAGTGCAATATAGATGGGGTGAAAAAGAAGAACACGCGTTTCAAACTCTCAAAGATATGTTATGTTCAGCTCCAATTCTCGCGTTACCCGATGGGGTTGACGACTTTGTAGTTTACTGTGATGCATCCATTCAAGGACTCGGTTGCGTGTTGATGCAACGGGATAAAGTGATTGCCTATGGGTCCAGGCAACTGAAGGACACTGAAAAGAATTATACAACGCATGATTTGGAATTGGGAGCCGTTATTCATGCACTCAAGATTTGGAGACATTACCTCTACGGAACGAAGTGCACAATATTTACCGACCACAAAAGCTTACAACACATCTTTGAACAGAAGGATCTCAACATGCGACAACGAAGGTGGGTCGAGCTATTGAATGATTATGACTTAGCGATTAAGTATCACCCTGGAAAAGCCAATGTTGTGGCTGATGCATTAAGTCGGAAGGAGTATGAAAAGCCTCGACGAGTACGAGCGCTGCAACTTACCATCCACACGGGATTGCCGGATCGGATCCGCGATGCCCAACAAGAAGCTTTAAAGGAAGAAAACTTCGCAGCTGAAGCACTGCGAGGGGTAGATGGTAATTCTGAAGTTAAGTCCGACGGACTCAGGTATTACAATGACAGAATTTGGGTTCCTTTACTTGGAAATCTCCGTGAGCTCGTGATGGACGAGGCTCACAAGTCAAGGTATTCGGTGCACCCTGGATCGGATAAAATGTACCAAGATTTGAAGAATTTGTATTGGTGGCCGAATATGAAAGCCGACATCGCGCGATATGTGGCTAAGTGTTTAACATGCTCAAGGGTTAAGATTGAGTACCAAAAGCCTTCAGGGCTATTACAGCAACCAAAGATCCCAGAATGGAAATGGGAGGATATCTCAATGGATTTTGTAACAGGATTACCTCATCGATCGAATCGACCGGATGCGATTTGGGTTATCATTGATCGGTTAACCAAATCTGCACACTTTATTCCAATGAGGGAGAATGACAATATGGATAAGTTAACAAAGCTGTATATTGACCGAATTGTGGCACGTCATGGAGTGCCTAAGACTATTATCTCTGACCGGGATCCTCGATTTACTTCCCGCTTATGGCAATCTATGCAAGAAGCACTGGGAACCAGACTGGATATGAGTACAGCCTATCACCCGCAGACCGATGGTCAGACGGAGCGAACTATTCAAACTCTAGAAGACATGCTCCGAGCTTGCGTTCTTGACTTTGGTAAAAACTGGGAGGCTCATCTTCCGTTGGTGGAGTTCTCCTACAACAACAGTTATCATTCAAGTATCGGTGCTGCACCTTTCGAAGCTCTTTACGGCAGAAGATGTAGATCGCCTGTGTGTTGGGCCGAAACGGGTGAGAAGGGACTCACCGGACCAGAACTCATTCATGATACAACCGAACGGATTATTCAGATCAGAAAACGGATAGCTGCAGCACGTGACAGACAAAAGAGCTATGCCGACAAACGCCGTAAGCCTTTGAAGTTCGAAGTGGGCGACAAGGTACTGTTGAAGGTATCTCCCTGGAAGGGTGTGATACGCTTCGGAAAGCGTGGAAAGTTGAATCCTCGCTATATCGGTCCATTTGAAATCATCGGGGAAGTAGGCCCGGTGGCCTACCGATTACAACTCCCTACAGAACTCGATGGAGTTCACAACGTGTTTCACGTTTCTAACCTAAAGAAATGTCTGGCTGAAGACATCGAAATAATTCCTTTGGAGGAATTGCAAATTGATGAACATCTGAGATTTATCGAGCAACCGGTAGAAATCATGGGACGTGAGGAGAAAGCCCTCAAACGTAGCAAGATTCCGATCGTCAAGGTGCGATGGAACTCAAGGCGTGGACCTGAATATACTTGGGAACGAGAGGATCAGATGAAGAAAAAGTACCCTCACCTGTTCGAACAAACGTCCACGGAAACTCAAGGTATGATTTAATTTTGGGGACCAAAATTCCTTTAACAGGAGGAGGATGTGGCGACCCTAAAACTTTTGCTTTCTTTCCCAGCGACGACAGCTGAGGCTGCGAATGCTACGACACAAGAATAATTTTCGGGACGAAAATTCCAATTGCAAGGGGATGATGTGACATCCGAGAATTTCAAGGTTTACTTCCGTTAGACATTTCCGTTAGTTACGTTATAAGTGTTAACTTAGTAAGTAATGCTTAACTAGGCCGAATACGTCCACGACCTTTGGTTGATCACCGAACCCGTCCATATGTGTTATGTGTTTAACTAGTTATTGTCATTTTGTGCAATGTGATTTAAATACATGATTTAGTATTGGGAAGAGCATGACAAATTATGAATCGTGTTTATCTTGCTTGATTATGTGAAAATTACCCTAATTTGGTAGCCAGCGAAACTACCGAGCGAAACTACAGATTCGCCCGGTAGCTAGCCAAGCTACTCGGATTACATGAGATCAGACCCAGTTTCGCCTGGCCAGCGAAACTGCCAGCGAAACTAGGCCCTGATATATAATAAATAAAACCTGAGTTGCCTCATTTTTGCACCATTCTCTCCAAAACACACACACACACTCCTGGAATTCTGGTCAGTCGAGAAACACAACAAAACATCAAGATCTCAGCCTCAAGACAACATCCATTCGATTCCTTGATCGAATCGTGAGTCCCAAAACCTCTCTTTATGCCTTTTCTTTGAGTTTTCTTAAAAAGCATGCTTAAACTTTCATGAAACTGCTTGATCTGCTAGTATGTTGCTTAGGGATGTTAGACCTGTTATAAAGTTTGCAACTTTACGTATGAAATCCATCCATGATGAAGATTTATGCCATTTTAGTCATTTTAGGGTTTTAAATGTATTTTGGTGATTTAATGATGAAAACCCATGATTAAGGTGTTAAAGCTTACTGATTTATGTTGGTAAATGGTTATGTATGCTAGATAATGAATTGCATGTAATATGGAAGCTGTTAGATTGATTTTTAGGCTGATCCGTAAGTTTTTCGCGACTAGCGAAACTATGGTGTTCTCTGGGCGAAATTGTCCAGCGAAACTATGTATATCTTCTTCCAGCGACACTATGCAGCGAAACTGCAGTGTCGCCGGGTAAACCAACCAGACCAGCTCGAGCGAATCTACCGAGCGAAATTCCCTGAACGAAAGTTCAAACCAGTTTCGGGCGAAACTAGGCCAGCGAAACTGTGCCAACAGTTTCGAGCGAAACTAGCCTAGCGAAACTGTGTCATCGGGTATTGCCTAGCGAAAGTGCTGCCCGTGCACACAGCGAAACTCCCTAGCGAATCTATATTAGCGAAACTGTGACCAAATCCAAACTTGTGCAAATTGCTTGAATGTTATGCCATGACTTACATGATTATGCCATGATGATACATGCTTTGACTTCTGATGTATTTGTGAACCCTTGCTTATGATCAACCATCGGTGTCGTGTGTCTGTATGTCGAGTCATAGTTCCAACGTGCTATGTTATGGGCCATAGTGACGTTAAGTAAAGATTAGACACAAAACCAATACTTAAGACCTAAACGTGTTCATAGGTCTTCGATAAACAATTCTTGGATTATTAGCAAGTGTAGCAGTGCAACCCAAGGTGAGTGTCACTAACCCGATTACCGTGAACCCGTTTGGGTCACACCGAATAACTAAATAAAAACAATGCTGACAACTTCGAGAGTGCTATGCACCTCCCTGATAAACTTGAAAACTTGGAGTGCTCGGCACCCACTTGATGAACTTGAAGTGCTTTATGGGAAGCACTTGTGAATTACTTAAACAACTATTTTTGAAACAAAACTGAAAACACTTTTGAGATTCATGAGAATCCAGCAAACCTTTTTAATATGGCTAGTGTAGGTTAAAGTCTAAACCACATGATATCACATGATTTCTAAGGATGCCTTGAAACTTAAAAGTCCTCAACTAAATTGTACCATTAATTGTAAAGCGAGGGGATGTTGGGTAGATCTACTGGAGTTTGACAAACTCCGCCCCGTGGCACGGGGAGTGCACGGAGGTACAATATCAGCCTATCTGACCGTGATCCCGAGAGGACACGGGGGAGGCAAAACCGCGATGACGTAGGTCCGCAGAACTGATGGCACGGCCACTACAATAATTTATGGTCAGCTTTGGTACAAACTTCCTTAGTGCATGGAACAACGGATTAGCTACCCGCGATATCGGTTGAGCACTTTAACTATACAAGACTAGTACATACCCGATAACGTAGGTTACGGACAATACTTTTACTAAACCACAATAACATGATTTTGATTACCACAAGCATTGCTTTTCACAAATAAATTGTACGTAAGAATACGTTTGCACGATTATGATTTATGAGACCGGGCCGCTGCATGACAAGCCCACTGTGAACTCACCAACTGTTAGGTTGACACTTGCGTGGTTTAAACTTTTGCAGATCGCTAAGGAGTATCCGGAGCGGGTTGGCATGGCACATGAAGACTTTTATTTTAATTTAACTAATTGGGAATTTAATACACTGATTTGTAAAGCACGTGGTTAGTGCTAGGATGATATTTTGTTCCGCTGCGTAACTTGAGATTGTTTTTATGATATATCTTTGGACTAACTCTGATCGTTTAGTATTTGTGACTAATGGTTGTGGTCCTGGTCTGGTCGCACCCCTTAACGGTATAAACTCCGTTAGTGGTTAATTTGGGGGTGTGACAGAATCGGTTTATAAATAACACAGATACTTCATTTTTAGTCGATTGTTAATTTTTACGGTTCTCTGATTTCCTCCTCTTTTTCATTATTACAGTTGCATTAGCTTTCAAGCACTCTATTTCTCACAAAGGTAATCGATGTTTTTCATCTTATTTGCTATTTTCGAATTGATTAACATTCAGTTTAGGACTTCTTTCTTATTCTTCTAAATTACTGACTTATAATCGATGTTCTTGAATTTATTTACTCTTTCTCAAATTAACATCGATTTTAGGACATGTGATTTAATTTATTATTATAAAGACAGTAGAGGAGGATATTTAACAAATTTGAATGTGTTATTGATGGCATGTAGTAACTGATCAGTGACAGTCATATTGACGAGCATGTTAGTTAATGAGTGTTTAGGTAGAATTCGAATTGAATACATAACTTAAAATTTTAGTCCCTTAACAAGGCCTGTGTCCACTGACATAAATTTGTCAAATAGTAAAAATTAAGCTTGTATATGTGCTGACATACACATTCCACTCACAAGTTGAATCATATGTAAATCAATATAGGTGCAGGAACCAAAAATGTCAATGAAACTATGACACCTGGCCTAATAATTTCCCTGATTAATGAGAATTACACCTCACTTTCTCATCATTTAAAAAATTTGTTGTATATATATTCTCTTTGAAACCAAAAACAACAATGAACTATGAAATTTGTTTGTACAAGAAAGGCTGGGTTTCCACCAGTGCAGATAAAAAAATTAATCTTTCAACTCAATCATTAACAACACACTCACACTTCCTTCAAAGAAAATCCACATGACCTCCCTTTGTCTATAAAGAATATTTTAAAAACCAAGTCATATTAAAAGAGGGATACTTGGGGTTATATCCTTATATACAACAATACATCAGGGGCCAAAGTTTCCCAAAAACCTCTCGACATCAGCATTAACATTGCCCCAAGTAGCGCGTAGTGCCTTAATATTCTCTTGGGTATCAAAGAAGCCCTGCATAAAGTTGTTCTGGTGGTACTACATGAAAAAAACACCTTTATCACATGAGGCTGTTTGATGTGCAATTTTATGATTATATCTAATAATTTGAATAAAATCAGGGAATTGTAATAAAACTGGTGTGAAATAATGGTTGCAATTTGCATGTGCTTCAACAGGTTGGAGTTTAAGAAGCTACTAATAAAATATCTTATAATGTATAGTTGTATTTATATTCGAGACTAAAAGAGTCAAAGACTCCCTTTTGGATCTGATTCAGATTAATATACTCATTTGGTTCTGTTGGCTATGCATTAGGAGAGCTTTATCTCATTAACATGTTTGTGGTGGGCCTCTGGTTTTTCATTTAACTTGTAAGAATCTGTTATTTTGTTACTCTAAAATGCAGGTCAAAATATACGGAAGTTGGTCAACCCGTTCATGATACCTATGTATACTACGATATTGGTGCAGCCAAGAAGGTAGACCTCACTGATGTGGGCATTGTTGGTGATTTTTCTAGTTAGGATTGAAGACAAGGACACGGGGTATTGTTAAGTTCACCAGGTAGATACAAATGAAATTGCCTTAATCTTATGTACAGGCTACTTCTAATAATGGTTTAATCTCTTTTTAGTTATAAATTCCTAATAACTAACTAATGCATTTGACATTGTAACTTTTACAGTTCTTGTGCCAATGTCAATGGTACACCGGCTATATCCAACGGGAGTTACAATCATAAGCTTGCACCCAAACTATCTGCTGGTAATGCTATTGCTTAGTTAAAAGGTTGTTTAACTAGTTAATAGTTCACTGCTAACTGGGCTAGTTCAGTGCTGATCAGTTAGGTACTGGCACCATCCCAGTCATTGCAGTAGCTGCAGATTCTGACATTAAATCCAATCTAGCTGAAAAGAATCAAATCGCCGAGTCTTTGCAGCCTCCTTTGTTGTCAACCCATAACAATTCACAGGTTGTCAATCTTATTCAGGATAATCAGCAGCCCCCTCAATTAATAGACGAGCCTTTAAAAGGTAATTGTATTGGCTGAGTAGCTTCTTAGTCTTTGCCGATATGTTCAATTGTCTCATAATAAAGTCAAACCTGCTAAACATATTGTGATGCGTATTATGAACTTGGTGTAGGAGTTTATATTTTTTCATATTACATTCCCTGTATTTTCTGCGCGCACCTATTCTGTTGGGGATGAGTGAATGGCTGTCAGAGTCCTGGAGGATTTAATCTTTGATTCCTCCAGAGTTCATGGTGAATGTTTTGAGATGTTTGGGTACAAAAAGAAAGTGTTGCTAAATTAGTATTCATTCAGTTTACAGTCCATTTGAGCAGCTTGGGTAAGGTGAAATGCACCTATACAAGGCTGGATATACAACTGTAGATGCTGCTAAGTAGACATATAGGTCTGAAAAACACATGTACAAGGCTGGAAATATGAGGTAAAGAGCTGGGAATGCACCTTCTGATTATCGTCTTAAATGACAAGTATGAGGTATAATTCTATTGCCATTATTATTCTCGCAAATGGTCATGTAGTTTTGACTTTACATCTAAAAATCAGATGCGATAGAGGTTTGAAAAACTATGGTATTATTCCATTGATACATCACTTAGAAATTTAATCTTTAATTGGAAATGTATGAGAATTTGGAACATTGAAGAAGTTCTAAATTTATGTGTTTGTCTATTTTTGTGTAGAATGGAGCTGGTTCTAAATGTTGAAATCTGCTCATGGAATATTAGGAGTATTTGGCTGCTTGTTACAACAAAGCCGATGTCCAGATTGTTGACCTACCACTACACGTAATTAGATTTCGAATGGCAAGGAATCCCGAGGCAGTGTTGAATCGATCAATGTAAACTTATGTGGTTAACTTTGTAATTCCTAATTATTATTTGTATCAAACTCAATTTGCTATATATATGAAATACATTATTCTGTTATAAGTGTATTTTTATTTTGTATTATTAGGTTCATTGTCATTTAATGTGAAAAATAGTGATTCTATAAAAAAATATTTGTTTAATATTTTTTAAATCCATGACGTGCAAAAATGTGTGTCATCCCCCTTTATGACGGGAGTTTCTTGACACACATTTTATGACACGCATTACGCGTCATATAATGCGCGTCATTGTTCGCGCGTCAAGAACTTCTTGACCCCGGCTTCCTTGACGCGCATTTGCGTGTCAAAAGGATCCTTTCTTGACACGCATTGCACGTCAAGAAAGGCCTTTTTGTAGTAGTGTATAAGGCTAAGATAGATAATATACATGAAGTTTCTACAACTTTTAAATAAAGAAAAAATTCCTAATTAAATTTTCAATTTTAGAATTTCACACAAACATGTATTTCTGGTAAGGCTAAGATAGATAATATACATAGAAATTCATAAAGGGAGATGACACCCAAAAATGCGTGTCATGGTTTTAAAAAAAAGTAAAAAAATAAATTAGTTTTATAGAATCACTAATTTCCTCATTAACTGACAAATAACTTCATTATAGAAAATAAAATACAGTTATAGAAAAATAATGCATTTCATTTATGCAACATAACAATTCATTGTATACAATCATTCAAGTTTTTCACAAGCTATATTCTAAATAACTAAGAAGTTTTGGGAGTTCCTTAACTAGGTAATCACACATCTGCTAGTTCTTGGAAATCAATCTGCTGATTGTGGATGATTTTTTTGGACATCAATTTGCACTGCTAATGCTGCTCCTCTTTTTGTTAGAACCTTATTAGGACGATCAGAACTGACACTACTACAAAAAAAGCTAACTGATAGAAATCTAGAGTACCCATATTATTATTATGATCACTTCCCTATTAACGTTGAATTCCCTAAACACCCCGACTGATTCAACAACATCCAAGTCCTTCTGTTAGTTTATGCGTCGCGGTGCTACGCCTTATTGTGTGGAATATAACAAACAATCAAACCAAATACTTAAATGCTTTAAATGAACTGCTTAATGCTGCAGATGCATCTCGATGTAGCAGTGAAAATAGCTAAATAAAGATATAAGGCTAAGATAGATAATATACATGAAGTTTCTTCAACTTTTAAATAACTTCATTATAGAAATTAAATAGAGTTATAGCAAAATAATGCATTTCATATATGCAACATAACAATTCATTGTATACAATCATTCATGTTTTTCACAAGCTATATTCTAAATAACTAAGAAGTTTTGGGAGTTCCTTAACTAGGTAATCATACATCTACTAGTTCTTGGACATCAATCTGCTGATTGTGGATAATTTTCTTGGACATCAATTTGCATTGCTGATGCTGCTCCTCTTTTTGTTAGAACCTTATATGGACGATCAGAACTGACACTAATACAAAAAAAGCTAACTGATAGAAATCTAGAGTACCCATATTATTTTTTATGATCATTTTCCTATTAACGTTGACTTCCCTAAACACCCCGACTGATTCAACAACCTCCAAGTCCTTCTGTGATTTTATGCGTCGCGCTGCTACACCTTATTGTGTGAAAACAGAACAAACAATCAAACCAAATACTTAAAAGATTTAAATGAACTACTTAATGCTGCAGATGCATCTCGATGTTGCAGTGAAAATAGCTAAATAAAGATATAAGGCTAAGATAGATAATATACATGAAGTTTTTACAACTTTTAAATAAAGATAAAATTCCTAATAAAATTTTCAGTTTTAGAATTCCACAAAACATGTATTTTTGGAATGGCTAAGATAGATAATATACATAGAATTTCATAAAGTGAGATGACAGCCAAAAATGCGTGTCATGGGATTTAAAAAAGTAAAAAAGTAAACAATTTTATAGAATCACTAATTTCCACATTAAATGACAAATAACTTCATAATAGAAACTAAAATACACTTATAGCAAAATAATGCATTTCATATATACAACATAACAATTCATTGTATACAATCATTTAAGTTTTTTCACAAGCTATATTCTGAACTAAGAATTTTTGGGAGTTCCTTAACTAGGTAATCATACATTTGCTAGTTCTTGGACATCAATCTGCTGATTCTGGATGATTTTCTTGGACATCAATTTGCACTGCTGATGCTGCTCCTCTTTTTGTTAGAACCTTATATGGACGATCAGAACTGACACTAATACAAAAAAAGCTAACTGATAGAAATCTAGAGTACCCATATTATTTTTATGATCATTTTCCTATTAACGTTGACTTCCCTAAACACCCCGACTGATTCAACAACCTCCAAGTCCTTCTGTGATTTTATGTGTTGCGCTGCTACACCTTATTGTGCGAAAACAGAACAAACAATCAAACCAAATACTTAAAAGATTTAAATGAACTACTTAATGATGCAGATGCATCTCGATGTTGCAGTGAAAATAGCTAAATAAAGATATAAGGCTAAGATAGATAATATACATGAAGTTTTTACAACTTTTAAATAAAGATAAAATTCCTAATAAAATTTTCAGTTTTAGAATTCCACAAAACATGTATTTTTGGAATGGCTAAGATAGATAATATACATAGAATTTCATAAAGGGAGATGACAGCCAAAAATGCGTGTCAAGGCTTTTAAAAAAGTAAAAAAGTAAACAATTTTATAGAATCACTAATTTCCACATTAAATGACAAATAACTTCATAATAGAAACTAAAATACACTTATAGCAAAATAATGCATTTCATATATACAACATAACAATTCATTGTATACAATCATTTAAGTTTTTTCACAAGCTATATTCTGAACTAAGAATTTTTGGGAGTTCCTTAACTAGGTAATCATACATCTGCTAGTTCTTGGACATCAATCTGCTGATTCTGGATGATTTTCTTGGACATCAATTTGCACTGCTGATGCTGCTCCTCTTTTTGTTAGAACCTTATATGGACGATCAGAACTGACACTACTACAAAAAAAGCTAACTGATAGAAATCTGGAGTACCCATATTATTATTATGATCACTTCCCTATTAACGTTGACTTCCCTAAACACCCGACTTATTCAACAACCTCCAAGTCCTTATTTTAGTTTATGCGTCACGCTGCTACGCCTTCTTGTGTGGAATATAACAAACAATCAAACCAAATACTTAAAAGCTTTAAATGAATTGCTTAATGCTACAGATGCATCTCGATGTAGTAGTGAACATAGCTAAATAAAGATATAAGGATAAGATAGATAATATACATGAAGTTTCTACAACTTTTAAATAGAGATAAAATTCCTAATTAAATTTTCAGTTTTAGAATTTCACACAAACATGTATTTCTGGTAAGGCTAAGATAGATAATATAAATAGAATTTCATTAAGTGATATGACACCCAAAAATGCGTGTCATGGTTTAAAAAAATTAAATAAAAAAATATTAATTTTATAAAATCACTAATTTCCACATTAAATGACAAATAACTTCATAATAGAAAATAAAATATAGTTATAGCAAAATAATGCATTTCATATATACAACATAACAATTCATTGTATACAATCATTCAAGTTTTTCACAAGCTATAATCTAAATAACTAAGAACTTTTGGGAGTTCCTTAAGTAGGTAATCATACATCTGCTAATTCTTGGACATCATTTTGCACTGCTGCTGATTCTGGATGATGATCTTGGACATCAATTTGCACTGCTGATGCTGCTCCTCTTTTTGTTAGAACCTTATTAGGACGATTAGAACTGACACTACTACAAAAAAAGCTAACTGATAGAAATCTAGAGTACCCATTTTATTTTTATGATCATTTTCCTATTAACATTGACTTCCCTAAACACCCCGACTGATTCAACAACCTCCATGTGACATCCGGGAATTTCAAGGTTAACTTCCGTTAGACAATTCCGTTAGTTACGTTATAAGTGTTAACTTAATAACTAATGCTTAACTAGGCCGAATACGTCCACGACCTTTGGTTGATCACCGAACCCGCCCATATGTGTTATGTGTTCATTTATTTATAGTTATTATGTGCAATGTGAATTAAATACATGATTTAGTATTGTGAATAGCATGACAATCCATGAACTGTACTTATCTTGCTTAAAATGTAAACTGGTCACTTTTGGGTTCCCAACGAAACTACCGGGCGAAACTATAGTGTCGCCCGGTTAGCCAACCCTCTGACTAACAGAGCCAGTTTCGCTTGGCCAACGAAACTGACCAGCGAAACTAGCTCCTGTTATATATTAACATAAAACCCTAGAGATCCCATTTTGCACCATTTACTCAAAACACACACACACACTCTCCTGGAACTTCTGGTCAGCCAAGAATCACCACAAGCCGACGTGATCCCAGCCTCGAGACAACATCCATTCGGATCCTAGATCGAATCGTGAGTCTCCCAAAACCATTTTTATGTGTTCTTTATGTGTTTTCTTAAAAAGCATGCTTAAACCTCTATGGAATCACCTGATCTCTTGATATGTTGCTTAGGAATGCTAGATCTATCATAAAGTCAGTAACTTTACGTTTGAAATCCAACCATAATGAAGATTTATGCTAGATTAAGTCATTTTAGGTTTATAATGCATTTTTGGTGATTTCATGATAAAAATCCATGTTTAAGGTGTTAAACTTGCTTCTGTGATGTTGGTAAATGTCTATGTATGCTAGATAATGAATTACATGAAGTATGGAAGCTGTTAGATTGATTTTAGGGCTGATTTATGTGTTTTTCGCGACCAGCGAAACTAGCCTGTTCTCTGGGCGAAACTATCTAGCGAAATTATGTACATCTCCTTCAGGCAACACTATACAGCGAAACTGTAGTGTCGCCAGTGAACGAAACTGCCTAGCAAAATAACCATAGACCTTGTCCCTGAATGAAAGTTCAACCAGTTTCGGGCGAAACTAGGCTAGCGAAACTGTGCCAACAGTTTCGAGCGAAACTAGCCTAGCGAAACTGTGTCATCGGGTATTGCCTAGCGAAAGTGCTGCCCGTGCACACAGCGAAACTGACTAGCGAAACTGCTAGCGAAACTGAGACCAGAATCCAAACTTGTGCAATTTACTTGAATGTTATGCCATGACTTACATGATTATGCTATGATGATACATTCTTTGATTTCTGATGTATATGAACCCTTGTTTATGATCAACCATCGGTGTCGTGTGTCGTTATGTCGTGTCGTAGTTCCAACATGCTATGTTATGGGCCATAGTGACGATAAGTTAATGATTAGACACAAAACTAATACTTAAGACCTAAACGTGTTCATAGGTCTTCGTTAAGCAATAATCGGATTAATTAGCAAGTGTAGCTGAGCAACCTAAGGTGAGTGTCACTAACCCGTTTACTGTGAGCCCGTTTGGGACACACTGAATAACCTAATGAAAAACAATGCTGACAACTTTATGAGTGCTATGCACTACTTGATGAAACTGAAAACTTAGAGTGCTATGCACCTACTTAATGAACTTGAAGTGTTTTATGGGAAACACTTGTGAATTACTTAAACAACTAATTCTAAAACGAAACTGAAAAATGTTTTCGGGATTCATAAGAACCCCAAAATAAACCGTTTTAATATGACTAGTGTAGGTTAAAGTCTAAACCAAATGATATCACATGATTTCTAAGGATGCCTTAAAAACTTAAAAGTCCTCAACTAAATTGTACCATTAATTGTAAAGCGAGGGGATGTTGGGTAGATCTACTGGAGTTTGACAAACTCCGCCCCGTGGCACGGGGAGTGCACGGAGGTACAATATCAGCCTATCTGACCGTGATCCCGAGAGGACACGGGGGAGGCAAAACCGCGATGACATAGGTCCGCAAAACAGAATGGCACGACCACTACAATATTGGTCAGCTTTGGTACAAACTTCCTTAGTGCATGGAAACCGGATTAGCTACCCGCGATATCGGTTGACCGCTTTAACTTTTACTTAACTAGTGCATATTCGGTAATTCAACCCTTGGCAATGTTTTGCAAATCTATTACTTATTTATATGTTGAAGAATACGATTATGAGACCGGGCCAATGCATGTCATGCCCACCGTGAACTCACCAACCGTTAGGTTGACACTTGCGTGGTTTAAACTTTTGCAGATCGCTAAGGAGTATCCGGATCGGGTTGGCATGGCACACGAAGACTTTTTATTTTTAGTTAAACTTAATTGAGAATTTAAAACACTGATTTTGTAAAGCACGAGGTTAGTGCTAAAGACAATGTTTTCCGTTGCGTACTGTTAAACTGTTTTTATTATTAATGTTTGGACTTTACTCTGATTCGTTTAGTATTTGTAACTAATGGTTGTGGTCCTGGTTTGCTCGCACCCCTTAACGGTATAAACTCCGTTAGTGGTTAAATTCGGTGTGTGACACTCCAAGTCCTTCTGTGATTTTATGCGTTGCGCTGCTACACCTTATTGTGTGAAAACAGAACAAACAATCAAACCAAATACTTAAAAGATTTAAATGAACTACTTAATGTTGCAGATGCATCTCGATGTTGCAGTTAAAATAGCTAAATAAAGATATAAGGCTAAGATAGATAATATACATGAAGTTTTTACAACTTTTAAATAAAGATAAAATTCCTAATAAAATTTTCAGTTTTAGAATTCCACAAAAACATGTATTTTTGGAATGGCTAAGATAGATAATATACATAGAATTTCATAAAGGGAGATGACAGCCAAAAATGCTTGTCATGGGATTTAAAAAAGTAAAAAAGTAAACAATTTTATAGAATCACTAATTTCCACATTAGATGACAAATAACTTCATAATAGAAACTAAAATACACTTATAGCAAAATAATGCATTTCATATATACAACATAACAATTCATTGTATAAAATCATTTAAGTTTTTTCACAAGCTATATTCTGAACTAAGAATTTTTGGGAGTTCCTTAACTAGGTAATCATACATCTGCTAGTTCTTGGACATCAATCTGCTGATTCTGGATGATTTTCTTGGACATCAATTTGCACTGCTGATGCTGCTCCTCTTTTTGTTAGAACCTTATATGGACGATCAGAACTGACACTAATACAAAAAAAGCTAACTGATAGAAATCTAGAGTACCCATATTATTTTTATGATCATTTTCCTATTAACGTTGACTTCCCTAAACACCCCGACTGATTCAACAACCTCTAAGTCCTTCTGTGATTTTATGCGTCGCGCTGCTACACCTTATTGTGTGAAAACAGAACAAACAATCAAACCAAATACTTAAAAGATTTAAATGAACTACTTAATGCTGCAGATGCATCTCGATGTTGCAGTGAAAATAGCTAAATAAAGATATAAGGCTAAGATAGATAATATACATGAAGTTTCTACAACTTTTAAATAAAAATAAAATTCCTAATAAAGTTTTCAGTTTTAGAATTCCACAAAACATGTATTTTTGGAATGGCTAAGATAGATAATATACATAGAATTTCATAAAGGGAGATGACAGCCAAAAATGCGTGTCATGGGTTTTAAAAAAGTAAAAAAGTAAACAATTTTATAGAATCACTAATTTCCACATTAAATGACAAATAACTTCATAATAGAAACTAAAATACACTTATAGCAAAAATAATGCATTTCATATATACAACATAACAATTCATTGTATACAATCATTTAAGTTTTTTCACAAGCTATATTCTGAACTAAGAATTTTTGGGAGTTCCTTATGTAGGATCGATATAAGTCCGAGTTAAACTTAAACAATTCACTTTACTTGCAAATATAACCTTGCGGAATTAAGTTATATTTTACTTTTCTTAAGCAAAGTTAAACTCTTGCATAATGTAAAGGCTTGATTTGCAGAATAGTAGAGACAACGAAATATCGAATATTCGGCACTATTTGCATTAACTCAAAGCTACACTATTACAAGTGATAACCACACTCTTTTGTAAACTAAGAGATAACATGCTATATATAGTGCAGATGAGATCAATCACAGCCATTGATCTCATGTGATCTAATCTAGACCGTACATTACAAAGTCAAATCTAAGCTACCAAAAGAATAAACTTCGACATTTGAGACGACTTGCGTGTTGACAGCAACAATCTACTTTTGGAGAGCGGCTTGGGCAGATGTAGAAGCATACGAGAAGATTTTGCAGGATGTGACTGCAGAAAAGACTTCTCAGGAAAAGTCAGGTTGAACTCATTATCTGATGGATAATCGAGTTCACCCGGAATATTCACTAAGTGACAAAACTGCTTCTTTCCGTTTGAACTTGCTGTTCCGCTTGAAGTTGTAGTTCCGCTTCAACTTCAGCCGGAACTGTCAAAACTTGAGTTCAACCGGAAAACTTCAAAACTGAAGTTCCTTACAATCTCCCCCTAAGCTGATGCTGTCAAATTATTCTTCTAAGTCAAAGTTCTTCTTCAAAATTGACTTGTACCCAAAAATCTTCTTCACCTTGTTCTACTTGTCCGTAGTTCTGACACTGGCATCAAAATTCTGAGAAAGCTCTTTGGTGTTTGTTTTGGTCACCTTTACGTGTTTGATTGAATCCCAGTCCATTTCGTTCTATTCTTCTTGAACAGAAATAGATTCATGGATTGTAAGGGTGCCATCAGCTCTATGAACATAGAATAGCTTCTCCTCCTCTTCCCAAATGATAAATTTTTATTTCACTGGTGGGCATTTCTTCTTCTTCTCCTGCTGATTCATCATCTAAATTGCTTCGATAGAGCATACCACATTCCAGCACAGACGGCTCAATTATAAGCCTTAACATGTGCTCCGCTCTTGAAGGATTCATAACTTCTCTGAGTTTTAGAATGATGTCTGTCATTTGCTGCAGGGTGAGTTGAGAAGTTGCCTTGCGAGCATTTACCACTTGAGTTATGCCACTGGCCATAGTAAAAGTGAAATCAAATGTGGCTTCATCCACTGTCCAACTGACAATTCGTCTTTTTCTAGGAGGACCTCTTCTCATTTGTTTTTGATTTCTTTTAGACTTGGCATGCATCAGCTTCCTCTTCCTGACCAATCTATCTTCATCAGAGTCAACAGTGGTTTCTGGCACAATGGGTTTCTTGCCTTTGTCTGATGAAGAGGGGCCAGCCTGGACTTCAGTAGGTTTGGTGATGGTGGTGGAGGGTTCGTTGATGGTGAGTGGAGGAAGTGATGTTTGTGAAGGTGGTTTACTGGTTTCAGGAGTTGGGCTAGAAGGTGGGGTAGGTGGAAAGATATCAGAAAAATCCATAGTAGGAGGAGGCTTCTTCTTAAAAGGAATGATGGGAGTGAAATTATCAGCTCTGAATTTTGGATTGGCAAGTTTTGTGGCTACTTTCTTGGAGATTTTAGGAGGTTGGTATGGGATTATTGCTAGAGACTGTAACAGGGATGGAACTGATGTAGGCATAGGATTTGGGTCATATGTGAAGGAAGGTGGACGAGGGATGTCTGCATCATCAGAGATCTCAGGTTTAACATTTATTTGAGTTGACATACCTGAGGTGAGCTCTGAGGGTGTAGGCATCACAAGCTTTGGGTTGACAGCAGCTATATCTCCTTTTAGCTTATGAAAAATTGAGTCAATCACTTGGCATAGTTCCTTGACTTTCATTTGAGCTACCTCTTCTTCAGTTCTTAAGTTTCTGACCACAAATTCCCTTTTTACCCTTTTCAACAGTTGATAATTCTCATCAGTCTTTACCAGCTTGGTAGGCAAGTGAGAGGCAATAGAAATTAGCCTCTGCCTATCGGCTTCAGTCATAGCATCTAAATCATAATCCTTCATTCTCCAGTTGAAAGACCTGGTCTTTGCCTCTTCCAATAAATTTTCAAAAACAGAATTTTGCATGTAAAGATCAAATTCCTCTTGAATTTCTTTAGCAAGCCTCTCATCCTCTGCTATTCTCTTGCATCCTCTACCATCTTTTGTATAGCTTCAGCCTCTGGAGTTTGAACCACCTGTTGAATTGTTCTAGGAATATCAGTCTGAACAGGTTCTTCCGCTTGGGTTGGTTCAGTGCTCCCTAAAGTTATGAGGGTTTCAGCCATTTCTGCCATTTCAGCATTACTCCTTTCTTCCGGTTGAACCTTAGTTGGTTCAATACCAACAACTGAATTGCCAGGGTCAGAAGTTTCCACCTGA
>JBCNJP010000010.1:63849714-63865392 GCA_039602395.1 Deinandra increscens subsp. villosa | reverse complement strand
TTTGGAAATTGAAAGAGACCAAAAAAAACTGAATCTTGCTCCAAGCAAAATTCTTCAAATGAGAAAACACCTTCAGTCTCAAAACTTTCTAAATTTAAAATGATAAAGGAATGTTTGATATGTGAAAAAATCGGTCACATTGCTATCAACTATTTTCACAATCCTTTTTTTAAAATTTAGTCAAGCTGTCAAAAGTCAAACTGCTGAAAAAGGGGGAACAAAATCTGAATTTATTTGTAAAAGTTTTGGAAAAGTCAGTTCTGAAGATACAAAAAGTGAAAATGAATATTATTCAGAACAGACAAAATCAAACGAACATAGATTTGAAAAATTCAGCAGTCATGATTTTGAAAAATCCAAACAGCTCATGTTACTAAAACTCAGAAGAAACAAGAACCTAGGAGCATTTATGCTCCTAAAGAAAGAAAATATGATTCCGAGATAAAAAATTATCTCGAAAGGCAAAATTCTCGATCCCGAGGTAAAATTACCTCGGAGGGACAAAAACACTCTGGAAAGCAACAAAATGAAAGAAAAGGAGCACCCGAGATAAAAGTTATCTCGGGAGGCAAAACTTTTTCAACCGAGGTAAAACTTACCTCGGACAACAGAAGTTACTCCAGAAAGAACTCTAGGAAAGTAAACAACAGTTTTTTCCCTAATCAAACCAAATTTGTTTCAAGAAATCAAAAGAAAAAAATGTTTCAGAGAAAATCTTCAAATTCAGATTCAACAAGTAGTGATCCTACAAACTTCAAATTGAAACTCTTTGAAACATCAAAAGAAATGAAACAAAAGGAATATAGATCACGAAAGGATGTAACAAAACAAAAAGCCAAAGATTTCAGTCTAAAATAAAGTCGTGTTCTATTTCCTAAAACAGTCAAAATTCTTCATCAAATGATCAGTCAAAAGCAGAGTCTTAAAAAACTGAAGAATTGACTCAAACACTTGTGCTCAGAGAGTACAAGTACAATGACGCAATGGGAAGACCCAAGACCACAAAGGCTTGGGTCTCCCTTAGAATTTAGCTCATACTTTGTCTTAACATGTGCAGAACACATCCAATAAATCTCAGAACAACATCTGGGTTGTAGATAGTGGGTGTTCTTGCCACATGACAGGAAATAAAGAATTACTGAAAAATACAAAAAGAGTTAATGGAGGACCAGTTGCTTTTGGAAGCACTGAGGGAAAAATTTCTGGACAAGGTACAATTACCAATAGGAAGCTTACCTTTGATAAGGTAATTTTGTTGATGTTCTCAACTTCAATCTTCTAAGTGTCTCACAAATGTGTGACAAGAAGTTGAATGTTCTGTTTGATGAAAAATAGGCTATCATCCTTAAACAAGGTATCAAAATTTCTGATGAAATGATCTTGATTAAAGCACCTAGAAAGGATGGTCTATATGTTATGGATATGGCACATACAACATCTAAGGATGGTATCACCTGCCTTCTATCCAAAGCCTCTATAGATGAATCAAATTTATGGCATAGAAGATTAGGTCATGTGAATTTCAAAAATATGAACAAATTGGTAAAACTTGATTTGGTCAAAGGTTTACCAAATAAAACATTCACATGTACTGAACAATGTATTGCTTGTCTAAAAGGAAAGCAACACAAATCTTCTTACATGCCTAAATTGGAAAGCTCTATCTCAAGTCCTTTAGAATTGCTACATATGGACTTATTTGGTCCCACAAGACTAAAGAGCTTAGGGAAAAAGTCTTACTGTTTTGTAATAACTAATGATTTTTCAAGATACACCTAGGTATTCTTTCTTGCAACCAAGTTGAAACCTCAGAGATTTTAATAGCACTAATCACTCAACTTTAAAATCAGTCTAATTTAAAAGTCAAAACAATAAGAAGTGACAATGGTACAGAGTTTAAATATCATGTGTTAAATTCTTTCTGTGAAAAAAAAGGAATTGCTAGACAATTCAGTGTAGCTAGAACTCCTCAGCAAAATGGTGTTGCTGAGAGAAGAAATAGAACCTTAATTGAGGCTGCAAGATCTATGTTGACTAAATCAAAATTACCTGTAACATTTTGGGCTGAAGCAGTAAACACTGAATGTTATGTACAAAACAGGATTTTGATTGTAAAAGGTCACAACAAGACATCTTATGATATTTGGAGAAAAAGTAAACCAAACATACATTTTCTCAAATCATTTGGCTATCCTATATCAATACTGATAACCAATGAACAACTGTCAACATTTGCTGAAAAAGCTATAGATGGTTATTTTGTGGGATACTCTGGTGTCTCTAAGGCATACAGAGTATATAACACCAGTTCTAAAATTATTGAAGAAACCATAAATGTGGTATTTAATGAAAAGTCAAAGAACAATTTTAGAACTGAGCCATCATGGTTATTTGATATTGACTCACTAACTACTGCTTTCAATGTAACTATTGATAAGCCTTTTAGTGAAAATGTGCAGATAGAAGATCTTCAAAATACTACAAATGGCAGGTTCAAAGGTGTTGATCCTCTATTCTTTTCATCTGTCAGCACAAAACCTTATGTCCCAGCAACCAGTTTCAACCTAACTCCAGGAGATGTTATTCAATTCAATACTGATGGAACAACTATTCCTCATATTGCAATTGAATCAGAACAGCCAGCTGAAAATCATTTGGTAACTCATCAAGACACTGCTGTAAGTCTTGGAAACTCAAGAAACAAAAGTGATTTGAACAAACAATCATAGGCTTCAATAGAAAATCAGATAGGATGTAGCAACTCAGCCTCCACTTTACTTGAAGGCTTGAGCTCACCTACTCCTACTGATTACATTGATGAAGAAATCAATGAGCCTGTTGCCTCACAAATTCAAGATGTTTAAGAATCACCTTGTTCAACAGAATTACCAGAATTAGTGCTTATGAATGAGTTTACTCCATGAAACCTTTCTGAGCCTAATTGTCATCATGAATTCCCACCTACTTACAACTATAGAATTTTGAAAAATCATCCTCTAGAGAATGTTATAGGAGAAGTGGACGCACCTGTACTCACAAGAAGTAAATCAATTGATGCAAACACCTGTCTACATGCATGCTTCTTGTCACAGGAGCAACCAAAGAAAATAAAGAAGCTTTAAGAGAAAACAGTTGGATTGAAGCCATGCAAGAAGAACTGCTTCAAATCAACAAACAAAGAGTATGGGAATTGGTGGATCTACCAAAGAATGCACCACCACCAATTGGAACTAAATGGGTTTTTAGAAACAAGAAGGATGAAAGGGGCATTGTAGTAAAAAACAAGGCAAGGTTAGTGATTCAAGGCTTTGCACAAGAAGAAGGAATAGACTATGATGAAGTTTTTGCACTATTAGCAAGATTAGAAGCAATTAGGATATTTTTAGCCTATACTGCTTACAAAAACTTGCATGTCTAACAAATGGATGTAAGAAGTGCTTTTCTGTATGGATTACTCAATGAAGAAGTATATATGTATCAACCATCTAGTTTTTAAGATCCTCATCACCCAAACAAGGTGTGCAAAATGATAAAAGCTCTACATGGTCTTAAACAGGCACCAAGAACCTGGTATGAGACTCTCTCTTGTTATCTAACCGAACATGGATACAAAAGAGGAGCTATTGACAAAACTCTCTTCATTAGAACAGTTAGAAAGGATCTCTTAATGCTCCAAAATTATGTGGATGATATCATTTTTGGTTCAACAAAAGATGCTCTCTGTAAGGAGTTTGAAGCCCTAATGCAAGCAAAATTTGAAATGAGCTCAATGGTTGAACTCACTTTCTTTCTAGGTCTTCAAGTAAGGAAAACAAAAGAAGACATTTTTCTGAATCAATCAAAATATATTCAGGATATGCTAAAGAGGTTTGACATGCTGTCATCCTCCACTGCCAAAACTCCTATATCAACATCACACAAGTTAACATCTGATGTAACTGGTGAACATGTTGATGAACACACATATAGGGCCATGATTGGTTCCCTTATGTATCTTACAGCAAGCAGACCTGATGTCATGTTTACTGTTTGCTTATGTGCTAGATATCAGGCTGGACCAAAGGAATCACACTTGAATGCTGTGAAAAGAATTTTTAGATACCTCAAAGGACAACCAAAGCTTGGGTTATGGTATTCTAAAAATAAAGACTTCAATTTGAAAGCTTTCACAGATAGTGACTATGGAGGATGCAATCTTGACAAAAAGTCAACATCTGGTGGATGTCAATTTTTAGGATATAGACTTGTATCATGGCAATGCAAAAAGCATACATGTGTCTCAACTTCTACAGCAGAAGTAGAATACATTGCAGCTTCATGTTAGAGCATATTCCTATGCTTCGATGTGTCTCGTGTATTGTATCTAGTCTAGAGCGTCTGTGTGAGTCAAAGTAGTTAACATACCATTGGGGCCGTACCATACGGTCCGCCGTACCAGGTGGTATGGACGTACCAACTGGTACGTAGGGTGGTACGCCAGCCTATATGGTAAGACTATAAATAGTTCATTAGAGAGAGAGCTAGTTACCAGTTCTGTCATTCTCATCATCTTAACTGTGTGTACTGAGTGTGTTTCTCACTCTACATTGTAATCTTTCTAAGTGAATCAATAAAGCAAAGCTTTATTTAAATCATGTTCATTCTCCTTTTACCAAATCATGTAGTAGTAAAATCCCTCAATGGTTTTACAAGTGGTATCAGAGCAAGCCAGGTTGCTCTACTGCTTTGGTTTGGTCATTTTCGAGTTTCAGAGAGAGAAAATTTAGGTTTGGTTTGTTTTTCATCAAATTTTCGCAATTCTGAGTGTTTCAAAGATCAAAAATGATTTCTGAGTGTTCCTAAAGTGATTTCGCATCTTCCTGATCCATATTCTAATCCAAAACACCAAAAATTCAAAATTTCAGTTGAATTTAGCGTGGTATGCAGCTGGTCCGGCCGAAGAACAGTTTGGTACGCCTCTAGTCCGCACGACAATCTCCTTTGTGATTTTGGTACTTTAAATCTGGTCCATAAGGAAATCTTCTTCGTGGTCCGTGGCGGTTACACACTGGTCCGTTCACAGTTATTCCGTACCATTTTTTGGTGCGCTTCAAATTTTGGTACATTGAGGTTGTTTAGTCAGCTTCTGGTACGCGAATTGACTTGGTCAGCTGCTGGTACGCGAGTTCATTTGGTACGATGGTAGTTCTGGTTCGCTACTTGATCCGCTCGTTGCATGGGTCTAGAGGTGGTATGCAAGAATTTTTGGTACGTTGATCAGAAGATTGGTAAGCTGAAATCAGTTTTTGTCAAAAATCAAAATGACTGAGTTTTATGCATTATCAGCTGCTCAAACATCATTGCAAGCAATGATGAATTATGATAATGAGATAGGAACAACAAAAACAGGTTCCTAAGTTGCTACGATTGGAAGATTACTATAATTTGAGGAGTCGTTTTGAATCTTACATTTTTTCACAAGATGTTGATTGTTGGATTCCAATTGAGAAAGAATATGAGCATCCGATGATAGGTCCCAACAAGCCAAAGATGATTAATAGTTTTGATGCAGAGGAACGAAAACTCTTTGCTAGAGAAATGAAAACATATAGTTATCTTAAAATGGCTTTACCAAAAGATCTAATGCATCAATTTAAGCAACATACAACGGCTAAGGAATTATGGGATGCTATTGCTGAAAGATGTGAGGGAAACGATCAATACAAGAAGACTCGGAAGAAAGTATTAAATAAAGAATTCGATAATTTTGGATATTGTGATAATGAAAAGGTGTCAGATTTGATTGCAAGGTTTTCACACTTGATCAATGAACTTTATGTTGTGGGGGTCAAGAAAGAGAGTGAAGAACTGAAAGAGAAGTTTCTGGAAGCATTACCCGAAAGTGGGAAAACTATGTAATGATGTTGGCTAATGATCCAAGCTATACAAAATGGACATTCAATCAACTAACTAGCAAGTTACAAGCTCGAGAGATGGAATTGATAGTCAAGAAGTCAACATCTCCTTCGATTCAAAATCATGAATTGTATTTTGGAGAAAATGTTGCTACCGTGCATGCTAAAGCAAAATCTCATTTTAGTTCAAGCATTAATCCACCAACAACAGCTTTTCTTGCTGGAACGTCTGAAAATACTGGTTATTCTTTGGGTTTCAGTTTTACTATTCCCGATAGATCATCAAGCAAGTCTACTGTTAATCAAGCTACTGAAGATCTAGCTGCATTGCTGTCTGCTTTCATATCATCTTCATCTGGTCCATATTTAGTCAAATGGGTAATTCTGGTATGTTTCCAGATGATTTAAGTCAGATGGATGATGATCAGCTGCATAAGTTAGATTTGGAGTGGCAATTTGCTATGCTTGTTCAAAGAGGAAAAATATTTATGAAGAAACATGGACAACAATCTCTGTTTTCAAGGAGGAAAGTTTGGTTTAGATAAGTCGAAGCTTAAATGTTTGAAATGTTCTAAATTTGGACATTTTGTTCGCGAATGCAATCAATCATCATCTGATAAGTCTAATTCGGATAAGCATGGTCAACCTAAAGATGCAAAGGCTCTAGTAGCCGAGGGAGGTTATGATTGGGCTGTAGATTTTCCGGATGAATCTGCATTTTTAGTTCAATCTCCAGAAAATTATGGATTGATGGCAAATATTGAGGTTGAATCAAGTGGGTATGCATCTGAGATCAGTAAATATGAAACAAGCGATTCTGAAGATAATGGTTATGAGTCAACTTGTGGATTTTGTGCTCAAAAGGATAGAAAAATTCGAGAATTGGTTCAAGAAAAAAAGGGTTAATGGTTGAAAGGACAAAGAAGGAAGAAGAATTAGAAAGTTCCAAAAAGAAGTTTGAAGATTCTGATGAGATTCTACAGATAAATGAGAAATTGGTCAAGGAAAAGAATGTTTTTAACGGAATAGTTTGTAGAGCTTCAGACAAGATTGGATGAGCTGGTCAGTGCAGATAAAGAACAAAATTTTAAATTGCAAACTGAGAATGAAGAGTTGGTTAAAAGTGTTGAGAAGTGGGAGAGTGAAGCAAAAGATATCATTGGTGATTTTGATGCTTTATTTCAAAAATCCACTGCGAAAGTCGAAGCGCTGAAGCAAGCTTATGATGAACTCAAGAAAAAGAGTTTGATGAAGTTACTGCTGCAGAAAATCAACATCGATTGGTTCATTCTGAATTACAAGACAAAGTTATCAGTTTGAAAGAAGAAAATCAATTACTGAAAAGAAATATTGAGATTCATGAGGGCAGGGTGAAGAAAATTACTCAAGAAGTGTATGATGCCCATGATCATATGCGACATGAGAAGTTTGTGTCTATTAGAGCTTCGGAGCAATTGATTGATTCAGAAAAAGCATTGGGGGAAGCTCAAAACAAAATATCTTATTTGAATGTTGATGTATTGGATCTTAAAAGGCAACTGAATAATTTTAAGAATTCACATTCTTTCACAAGTTACTTGTGCAAAGATGAGATTTTTTTAGGAAGGTTTTTGGAAATGAAGAGTATAATTAAATTCCACATCCAGTTATTCAATCTGATGTCTCTAGCTGATGTTCATTCTTCTGATATAATTGGAGATTATTCTGAATTTGTGTCTGAGAAATCTGAAAAGAAGAAGTCAAAGCCTTCAAATAAGAAAGTGGATTCTTCAACATATGGTGCACCCACATTTGTTAAATTTGTTTCTGGTGGAACTGGTGTAGTTGATATAGTGGTTTCTGATGACAAGACGATTGAAAAAGATGAAAAAGAGTTGAATGAAGCACAAGTTGCTGCAAAGTTGGTTGAAGCTAACAGGTTACAAGACATTAAAGCTTCATTCAATCAAGATGCTAAATTTGGTCCTTCAAGTTCTCAAGTCGATTTAACTAAGCTACCGGGTTACAAACGTTCTGGTTTGGGTAGTGAATGCAAGAAGTGTGAGAAGAAAAATCAGATATATGTGTCAAAGAAGGTTAAGAAAGAAAAGAAAGAAAAGAAAGACACCAGTTTGGATCAAATCTATCATCTGGCTCAAGTCTTTATTTCTACAATGGAAAAGGGATTCGGGAAAAAGCAACAGCAGAGGGATTCATCTGAAAGTTCTCCAAAAGAATTTTCCTCGTCTGGATCAAATTCTACTCCTCGAAGTCCTACTTCCAAATGGGTGCATGCAAACAGGTTTCAGGTTTTTGATGATTATTCTGATGAATATGAATATGATGATAAATGTTATCCATTTCAGGGCAAACCACAATCTAAACGATCATATCGTTTGTGCTATCAATGTCACCGAAAGGGACATATGGCACAGGATTGTCCTGAAATTGCCAACAGAAGATTGTCAAACAAATCTGCCACTTTTATCGATGAATCAGGCAAAATTTTTATTGAGTCACCACCTTCCAAAACTAAATCTAAATCGAAACAATTTTTCAAATTTGACTCAAGTGTTGGTAGGTCCTCATAGGATGATGATTCAGTAAAAACTGAAAAGGCAAAAATGCAGTGGCGACCTAAGGTGGTCAGTAAAGCTGCAACTGATTTTGTGGAAGACACTGGTCGACCAGAAGCTGTGTGCTTCGGGTTATTCGAATACTAATCATTTAAACGAGTGTGCAGGGTACTTCAAGAAGACCTGTCGGTGATTGTGAAGTTCAAGCTTCAAGCAGTTGCTGATAGTGGAGTTTCCTGCTTAACTTAAATTGAATGCTCCATATTTCAAAATGAAAGTTTTTCTGAAAGCTAAAAACTGCAAGGTATCAGTATCGATTGGTCAATTTTCTTTCTTTAATGCATTTCGTTTGTAGTTTAGGGGGAGAAACTTGAACAACCAAAAATAGTGTTTTTGTGTTTTGTTAAAATGAAAATCCAAAAATAGAGTTTTCATTTTAAGGGGGAGAAAATAGAAAAGTACAAAAACATTGAAAAACAGAAAATATAAAAACATTGAAAAAATGAGAAATTGTATCCGACATGGTTGGGAAATGATGGTACATTGGCTTACATGTCTGACTCATGGATAGAATAGATGAAAAAGCCATAAGATCATTGCTCGATGTGCTTGGTAGGCTCGGCATTGAATCAGATTGTATTCAGATGTGATAAACTCATTAAATACAAATGCTTGACCAAGTGGACAACATCTTGATGCATATCTCGTGATATATCAAGAAAAGATATGTGAAAATGAAAATGAGAAGTCACTGTGTAAACATGTGTTCATTTTGCAAAGACTTAAACTTGTTTGATTTTCTTTATTTTGTCAAACGATCGGACTTTCCCTGCGTGTCCACAAGACCGACCTGATTGTTGTTCATTTGACGTTTTGCTTTATTTTCTTTGGTGTTTCGTATAACTCATCGGACTTTCTCTGCGTGTACGGGAGTTACGACCTGATTGTTGTTGGGTTATACAACTTCAACTTGTTTTTATTTTCTTATTTTGTTAAATCCGAGGCCTTATCTGCGTATCGAAAGATCGACCATAAGGTAGACGATTTAACGTTCTTATTTCTTTTTGCATGGAACACAATTAACTAAATCATGAATACAATCATTATGTGATCAAATCACAAATGAAATCACAAAGTGTGATATAAAAGAAAATACATATCTGAGTATGTCTGATAGTGTGGGGTACATTGGTTAAAGCAATCTAAATCAATACAATAACATATCCAAATGTTATGAGTATGATTGTGCTTGAGTTTAAGATGGACAAATTATACCAGCAATCGACATGGCTCGTGTGTTAAAGTAATTGAAATTGAAGTGTAGTTCAGCATGTCATGATCAATACGATCCCAAGTCGTGATCTTTCTCGCAAAAGACAAAAATAGTGTGTGATTCAGTATTTCATTTATGTATTGCATATGTGTTTCATGTCTGAAAATTCCGAAAAGATTTTAGGTGTGTTTTAGCATAAATTTAGAAAAATAAAAAAAAAATTAGGTGTGTTTTGATATAAAGTTTCAAAAAGCCAAAAAAGATTTTGTTTCTTTTTTGTTTTCGACCGATCGATATACGATATGAAATCAAAATTTCTAATCTATATCTTGGATTCTCGAAGAGAAGTTTTGCGCCAAGATTAAATTAATTTTCAAAAAGAAAAAGAAAGCCATGTTTCTGTCTTCTGAAATTGCAGGTTCTGTGTGACAAGACTCAAGTATGGTGAAAAAAGGAGTTTCTTATATCTTTATCAAGTGGATCTTGAAGTTCAAAGATTGTTTAAGATTGATCTAGCCATGCAAGCTCTATTTCTGACAAAAGTTCAAGTTGAAGATCGGATGCAGCGATGCTGAAGATTGAAGACTAAAGTTTACTTAGATAGATAGATACATAGATACACTACACGTTAAGGGGGAGTTTGTTAGAGCATATTCCTATGCTTCGATGTGTCTTGTGTATTGTATCTAGTCTAAAGCGTCTATATGAGTCAAAGTAGTCAGCATACCATTGGGGCTGTACCATATGGTCCGCCGTACCAGGTAGTACGAACGTACCAACTGGTACGTAGGGTGGTACGCCAGCCTATATGGTAAGGCTATAAATAGTTCGTTAGAGAGGGAGCTAGTTACCAGTTCTGTTATTCTCATCATCTTAACTGTGTGTACTGAGTGTGTTTCTCTCTCTACATTGTATCTCTCTAAGTGAATCAATAAAGCAAAGCTTTATTTACATCGTGTTCATTCTCGTTGTACCGAATCATGCAGTATTAAGATCCCTCCGTGGTTTTACACTTCAGCATGCTGTGGTCAGGTACTTTGGATACAAAATTAGATGATGGACTATGACATCAACTTCATGGAAACTCCTATGTATGCTGACAACACAAGTGCCATCAGCATCACCAACAATCATGTCAAACATTAAAAAACAAAGCACATTGAGATCAGGTATCATTTTATTAGAGATTGTGTTGAAAAGAAATTAATCAAACTTCATCATGTTTCAACTGAAAATCAATTGGCTGACTTATTCACAAAAGCATTTGATGAGGCCAGATTTTGCTACCTCATCACAGCCATAGGAATGATGAACTTTGATTAAAATTTCAAATCTGATAAATATATTTCTCTTCTCTTGAAATAAAAGGAATCACAAATTTTTGTCAAAGTACTACCGAGATAATCTCACTCGAGATATCCTCTTCCGAGATAACTAAAGTTACCAAAGAAAAATTATCTCACACCAGATAACTACACCCGAGGTAACTTTATTTATATCGGAAGACGAAATCTCACCCGATATAAATTCAACCGAGATAACTAAAATTACCAAGGAAATATTATCTCCCGAGATAACTACACCCGAGGTAACCTTACTTAAAAGATTTATCTCTGATGAATACCTCGCCCGAGGTAACTTCACCCGAGATAAAACTTTAACTTAGGTCATTGGCAAAAATTATCTTCCGAGATAATATTTTACTGATTACTTAAGAAAAGGGTAATCTTCTTAAAAAATATTTGTCACAAGTTGTCCAATGGGACAACCGTAGGTTAAACAAGAAGATGCCACATCAACCCATCTTTTTCTCTTTTACCAGACCCACTTGTGCTTTTTACATAACCGTCCCTTCCACATCCCCAATTTAAGGCGACAAGCGGTAACCTAGAACCCACGATCCAACAAATTAACTGCAGCAGTTACTAACCTTTACTCTCATATACTTCCAAACTTTCACTTTTCTCCACTACCTGCTCATACTTCTCCGATTCTGTTCATCTTCAAACAAACATCAAACAAATAGCACCGAAAGCTAAGAAGGGGGAATCATCGTCCGATGCAAATGCCCTATTCCATTCTGACCACAATACAGTTGCTCTACTGTCAAAAACAGAGAAGAGCACTGTGTTTCATGAAATGATTGATTTTCTGAAAGCATCACACATATGCTACACACTTACAGTTTACCCAAATATTTGCGAAGTTGTGATTACAGAATTTTGGCAAAATGCCTCAAGAACAAAAACTGCTAAAGGAGTGTATGAAGTACACTCAAAAGTTCAAGGTCACGAGGTAACAATTACTGAAGAAGTCATCCGAACACATATGAAGTTCAATGACCCTAAGGGCTGTAGGGTATGGGGGATCAGACAAAAAGTTAAAGAAATCGCAACTGCCAGTCATATGGAGATTTCTGGCACACATGATCTTGGCAAATTTATCCTCAAAGAAGAGTGTTGATGAACTCTGTTCAGTTCAGGCCTCAGCTTTTCATGCTTTGGTTCAAAATCAAAATTTAATTTTTTTCTAGAATGGTGCGGGATGGGATGGTAGATAATTTAAAACCTAACAATGCTCACTTTTTTCATATGTATCCCAGGTTTTTGCAACACATTCTAAGGTGTTTGATACCCAACTTAAAAATATCAGATACAATTATCAATTAAGGGTACCAAACGAAAAATTATTTTTGTAGGATCGTTATAAGTCAAAGTTAAACTTAAACAAAGCCCTTTACTTGCAAATATAACCCTGCGGAATTAAAGTTATATTTCACTTAACTTAAGCAAAGTCGAATTCTTGTATAATGTAAATGCTTGATTTGCAGAATAGTAGTAACAACAAAGTATCAAATACTCAGCACTATTTGCATTAACTCAAAGCTACACTATTACAAGTGATAACCACTCTGTGTAAACTAAGAGGTAACAAGCTATATATAGTGCAGATGAGATCAATCACAGCCATTGATCTCATGCGATCTAATCTAGATCGTACATTACAAAGTCAAATCTAAGCTACCAAAAGAATAAACTTCGACATTTGAAATGACTTGCGTGTTGAAAGCAACAATCTACTTTAGGAGAGCGGCTTGGGCAGATATAGAAGCATACGAGAAGCTTTTGCAGGATGGGACTGCTGAAAAGACATCTCAGGAAAAGTCAGGTTGAACTCATTATCTGATGGATAATCGAGTTCACCCGGAATATTCACTAAGTGACAAAACTGCTTCATTCCGCTTGAACTTGCTGTTCCGCTTGAAGTGGGAGTTCCGCTTCAACTTCAACCGGAATTGACAAAACTGAAGTTCAGCCGGAATTTTTCAGAACTTGAAGTTCCTTACAATCTCCCCCTAAGCTGATGTTGTCAAATTATTCTTCTAAGTCAAAGTTCATCTTCAAAATTGACTTGTACCCAAAAAATTTCTTCTCCTTAACCTACTTGCCGAAGACCTTAACCCCTGCATTCACATCCTTTGAGAGATCACTCATGCTGGTCATGGTGACCTTAGCATGTTGCAGAGCTTCCCAATTTTGTTCATTCCACTGATCTTGAACATTAATTTCTTTATGGGTTGTGAAGCTACTATCTGCCCTGTGTACATAGAAGAGTTTTTCTTCTTCTTCCCAAATCACAAACTTTATTGGACTGGTTGTGTTTTCTTCAATGTCTTCATCAACCTGAGTTTCAGAGAACAGTCCATGCTCGAGCACTTTTGGTTCTATGATCATTCTTAGCAGGAGCTCAGCTCTGGACAAACTCATTATCCCTTGCATTTTCGCATAGATGTCTGATAATTGGAAGATGTCAAGCATTTTGGTGGCGAGATGAGCATTCACTACTCTGGTGATCCCACTTAGGAACTGGAATTTGAAGTCAAAAGTGTCTTCATTAACTGTCCACCCAACAATTTTGTTTTGCCGGGGTGGGCCTCTTTTCCTTGGCCTTTGCTCTCTTTTTCTTTTGTGATGCAGTAGTTTTCTCTTTCTCAATTTGTTTTCCTCATTATAATCATCAGTTGATTCTATTACTTTTGGAGCTTTTCCTTTTGAGGACTGAGAAGAGAGATCAGGTTGATCTTGAGTAGGTTTGGAGGTGGTGGAAGGTTCTTTGATGGTGAGTGGAGGAAGGGAGGTATGTGGTGGTGGTTTACTGGCTTCAGAAGTTGGGCTAGAAGGTGGAGTTGGTGGAAAAATATCGGAAAAGTTTATAGTAGGTGGAGGCTTCTTCTTGAAAGGAATAATGGGTGTGAAGTTGTCTGTTCTGTATCTCGGGTTGGCAAGCTTGGTGGCTACTTTCTTGGAGATGGAGGGTGGTTTGTAGGGTATGATGGCTAGTGACTGTAGAAGGGATGGAACAGATGTAGGCATGGGATTTGGGTCATATATGAAGGAAGGTGGAGGAGGGATATCTGCATCATCAGTGATCTCAGGTTTAACATTTATATGAGTTGACATACCTGAGGTGAGCTCTGAAGGTGCAGGCATCACAAGCTTTGGGTTGACAGCAGCTATATCTCCTTTTAGCTCATTAAAGATTGAATCAATCAATCGGCACAGTTCTTTGACTTGCATTTGAGCTACCTCTTCTTCAGTTCTTATGTTTCTGACCACAATTGCCCTTTTGACCTTCTCCAACAATTTGTAGTTCTCATCATTTCTTATTAGCTTGGTTGGCAACATGGAGGCAATAGAAATTAACCTCTGCCTATCAGCTTCAGTCACAGCATCCAAATCATAATCCTTCAGTCTCCAGTTGAAAGACCTAGTCTTTGCCTCTTCCAGTAAATTTTCAAAGACAGAATTTTGCATGTATAGATCAAATTCCTCTTGAAGTTCTTTTGCTAGCCTCTCATCCTCTGCTATCCTTTTGGCATCTTCTACCATCTTCTGTATAGCTTCAGCCTCTGGATTTTGAACCACCTGTTGAATTGTTTTAGGAAAATCAGCTTGAACAGGTTCTTCAGTTTGAATTGGTTCTGTGCTCCTTAAGGTTATAAGGGTTTCAGCTATGTCTGCTATTTCAGCATTACCCTGTTCTTCCGGTTGAACCACAGTTGGTTCAGCAGACCCATCAACACCAAATATTGAGTTGCCAGGGCCAAAAGTTTCCACCTGGGCAGTTGATTGGGTTTCCGGTTGAACGATAGTTTCAGCTTCCACAAACACTTCCGCTTGAAGTTCCGCCTGAACTTCCTCTTGAACAGTGGATTGATCTTCAGTCACCACCTGAGGTTTGGTGACTTCAGGTTCTATGTCAGCAATCTCCAGCACCTCTGTGCCTTCATCTTCACCAATAGGATTCTCATCTTCTCCTTCGGTGAGTGAAGCAACTACAGTGGTTGCAGTGCTTTCTTCAGTTGCTTTGCTGTGATCACTGGCTCTTTCAGCTGGAAAGATGACATCTTTTAGGAGTGTAGTGATCATGTTGATGTGCTCAGGTAGAGCACCAGCAATCAACATTGAAGATTGAACAAGCTCTGTGAGGTTGGGATCCTCAAAAGGTGAAATAGCAATCAGTTGACTGCATTTAATGTTGGCCCAACACTCTTCAACATCGAAGGGATTTATACCGATTCTTTGACAAGCTGTGGCTCTAACTTCAACCGGTATCCTCTGATCTTCTTCAATTTCAGTAATGACAGGCCTTGAGGGCATCTTCTCCCCTAATTTGACAGTATCAGCTTCTTCAGCTATTACAGCTTCATCAGCATCTCTGTGAAGGGTTGAAGGACCTGCTTCAGCATCAGTAGGATTAGCTTTCACCAGTTTAGCAACAGTTGCATTTAGAGTATCAACCTGTGCTTGGAGAGATAGGTACAAGTTCGTCAATTCTGGTAGTGTAAAACTGTCCTCAACTGGCTTTTTACCAGCATCCTTGGACGAAACCAAGCTATCAATCCTAGATTGATCAGCTGTGGTACCCATGGCTTCTTGGCACCTGGGATTCTCTT
>JBCNJP010000010.1:63798102-63849214 GCA_039602395.1 Deinandra increscens subsp. villosa | reverse complement strand
AAACATCAAACACTTGAATGATTAAAATAAACATTAGGATAATTGTTCAAGTACAAGATACAAGCATAAGTGAAAGACATACACATGAGCACAAAACCAAAGGATGCTATGTTTGAGTTGCCACCAACCCTATAAAGTTCTTACAAAATTTGCTGAAACCTCGGATTTTAGTCAGTTAAAAACTTAATGGGTAAATAAATGTATATCCGCTTAGAAAATTGTGCCTTCCGGGTAATTAAATGGGACTTTGACTTTGTTGACCCGGAAGTTCAAGCGGAACCCATTTCTCCTTTATTTTAAAAACAATTTCCACGTCCTTTGCAAAGCATTTTTCCGGTTGAAGTTCACCCGGTGAGTTTCAAAAGTTGTTTTACTCACAGGTTGAACCGGAACTTGAAGCTGAACACCAAAACACAAGATTTTTGAAGTTTTGTGATAAATTTTCATAGTGTAACAGAGGTTACTGACTATGAACTGAAATTATCACAAGAAATATTCTTTTTGTATCAAAAAATGCTCTTAAGCACATGTCTCTCTTTTATTTGAAAATTGTGAAAAGTTTTTATTCAAAATTCATCATCCCAATGGCTGTGATGAGATAGAAAAATCTTGCCTCATCAAAAGCTTTTGTAAACAAATCTGCCAACTGGTGATTAGTATGAACTTTGAATAGTTTGATCAAATTCTTTTCTGCACAATATCTAATAAAATGATACCTTGTGTCAATGTGTTTGGTTTTGGAGTGCTTTACTGAATTGTTGATGATGGAGATGGCACTGTTGTTGTCTGCAAGAATAGGAGTTTCCATAAATGTGATCCCATAGTCAAGCATTTGATTTTGGATCCAAAGGACTTGGCTGCAACAACTTGAAGCGGAAATATACTCAGCTTCTGCAGTTGAAGTGGAAACACAAGTTTGCTTCTTTCATTGCCAAGAGACAAGTCTTTCACCCAAGAATTGACATCCTCCTAATGTTGATTTCTTATCAATGTCACAACCACCATAACCACTGTCTGTGAATGCTCTGAAAGAGAAATCAGACTTTTTGGGATACCACAAACCCAATTTTGGTTGCCCCTTTAGATACTTGAAGATTCTCTTAACAGCTAGCATATGTGACTCCTTTGGTGAGGACTGATATCTAGCACATAAGCAAACACTGAACATGATGTCAGGTCTGCTAGCAATGAGATACATCAGTGAGCCTATCATTGCTCTGTACAGGTGCACATCCACTGGCTTGCCACTTAAGTCATTGGTTAACTTGTGGGAAGTGGATATAGGAGTTTTTGCACTTGAGCAGGCTTGCATGTCAAATCTTTTCAGCATGTCTTTGATGTACTTTGATTGATTCAAAAAGATTCCATCTGCAGTTTGCTTCACTTGTAGTCCTAAGAAGAATGTTAATTCTCCTATAGAGCTCATCTGAAATTTGGACTGCATCAAGGTTTCAAACTACTTGCACAAAACAGTGTTAGATGAACCAAAAATAATATCATCTACATAGATTTGTACCATCAACATATCCTTACCAACAGTTTTAACAAAAAGTGTTTTGTCAATGGCCCCTCTCCTGTAGCCATTCTCTAGAAGATAGTTAGAAAGAGTTTCATACCAGGTTCTAAGTGCTTGTTTGAGACCATCCAAAGCTTTGATTAGCTTGCACACCTTGTTAGGATGGTGAGGGTCCTCAAAACCAGGAGGTTGGTTGACATATACTTCTTGTTCCAGTAGGCCATACAGGAAGGCACTTCTGACATCCATCTGAAATACTTGGAAGTCTTTAAAGGCAGCATAGGCTAAGAAGATTCTGATAGCTTCCAATCTAGCCACTGGTGCAAACACTTCATCATAATCAATGCCTTCTTCCTGTATATAGCCTTGCACTACCAGTCTTGCTTTGTTCTTGATAACAATTCCCCTGATATCTTTCTTATTTCTGAATACCCACTTTGTGCTTGTAAAACCGCGATACGATCTTACTACTGCATGCTTTGATCAATCGTAGAAAACACGGATGTAAATAAGAGATTTTGTATTGATCACTTGAAGATACAAACACAAGCTCTCTGGGTTCTCTCTCTCTAGAAAACACACACAGAAAGTGTAGAATGACTTAGAGTCTTTTACTATCATTCTAACACAACCTATTTATACTTAGTGACTAAACAGGCTGCGTACCAAATGGTACGGGCGTACCATTTGGTCCGGCGCTAATGATATTGTCACTAAAACTCATACCAAAACACACTCACATAGATACAATACACGAGACACATCATAGCATATGTATATGCTCTAACAGTGCCAATTGGTTCTGCTCCATCAGGCAGATCTACTAATTCCCAAACTTTCTGCTTGTTAATCTGAAATAACTCTTCCTGCATTTCCTCGACGCAACTGTTGTCTTCCAAGGCATCTGTTACCTTCTTGGGCACTTCTTGAGACAAAAATGCAGCATGCAAATAAATGTTTGCATTAGCAGATCTACTCCTTGTCAACACAGATGCTGACACTTCTCCAATAATGATTCTCACTGGGTGATCTCTGTTGATTCTTCTGTCTAGAAACATAGGGAACTCATGGCTTCTTCCATTTGAGGGTATATTGAGCTGAGGAAGTCTATAATCAAGCTCAATATCAACAATTTGTGAAACAGGATTTGAACTTTCAACTGTATTGTGAGAACTGTCTTCTGAAAGGTGTGTCAAATGCTCGAAACTGAATTCATCATTTGAATTTTCAGGTTCAGTTGATCTGGAATCATTGTTCTCAACAGTTTCTGAAATAAAGTTTTCCGGTTGAACTTGAGCCGGAGAAATTTCCGTTTGAACGTCAGCCGGAGAAATTTCTGTTTGAACTTCGACCAGAACAATTTCTTCTGCAATTTGAATTATTTCAGAAGGTTTCTTTCCATTTCCTGGCAAGATAGGTTTGATGCTCATTGAAGAGAAGAAGTTTGGCTTCTCAGTTCCAGCATTGTTGCTCTTCCAATGTTGATCAGCAGACCTATAAAAGTTATTTTCCTACACTAAAGATCTCACAGGCTTATCAATAGTTATGTTGAAAGCAGTGGTTAGTGCGTCAATATCAAATAACCAAGTGGGTTGAGACTCAAAATTGTTGGTAGATTTTTCATTGAAAGAGACATTTATAGTTTCCTTAACAATTTTGGTTCTCTTGTTGTACACTCTGTATGCTTTTGACACACCTGAGTATCTAACAAAATATACCTCATCTGCCTTTTCAGCAAATTTGGGCAATGACTCATTGGTTATTAATATTGTGACAGGACAACCAAATGGCTTAAAGAAATAAATGTTTGGCTTTCTTTTTCTCCAAAGCTCATAAGGTGTCTTGTTTTTGCCTTTGACAATTAAAATCCTGTTTTGGACATAACAGGCAGTGTTCACTGCTTCTGCCCAAAATATCACAGGGAGCTTGGAGTCTGCTAACATGGATCTAGCAGCTTCAATCAATGTCCTATTTCTCCTTTCAGCAACACCGTTTTGCTGTGGAGTTCTAGGAGCACTGAATTGTCTCACAATTCCCTTCTCCTCACAAAATGTATTCAAAACATGATTTATGAATTATGTGCCATTGTCACATCTGATTTTTTTGACTTTGAGATTTGATTGATTTTCTAAATTAATTACAAGAGTTTTCAGCAATTCAACAGTTTCATCTTTTGTTTTGAGAAAGAAAACCCAAGTATATCTTGAAAAATCATCAATTATAACAAAACAGTATGACCTTTTCCCTAAACTCATAACTCTAGTTGGACCAAAAATATCCATGTGCAACAGCTCTAGAGGTTTTGAGATAGAAGATTCAACTTTTGGCTTAAAGGAGGTTCTGTGTTGCTTGCCCTTGAGACATGGCACACAGTTTTCAGAACATGCAAAATGCTTGTTAGGAAGACCCTTAACCAAGCCAAGATTCACAATTCTGTTCATATTTTTGTAGTTCACATGACCTAACCTCCTATGCCACAGATCAGATTCGTCAACTGAGGCTTTGGATACAAAGCAAGCAGTGCCACATGAGGATGTAGCAACTGACATATCCAAAATATATAATCCATCTCTCCTGGGTGCCTTAAGCATTATTAGTTCATCAGGAATTTTGACACCAGGTTTGAGGACTATGGCCTCTTTCTCATTAAACATTAAATTCAAATTCTTGTCACACATTTGTGAGACACTAAGCAAGTTGAAATTCAATGTATCAACAAAATTGACTCTGTCAAATTTTACCAGTGTGTGATATCCGAGAATTTCGAGGTTAACTTCCGTTAGACAATCTCCGTTAGTTACGTTATAAGTGTTAACTTAGTAACTAATGCTTAACTAGGCCGAATACGTCCACGACCTTTGGTTGATCACTGAACCTGACCACTTGTGTTATGTGTTTATTTATTTATGGTCATTATGTGCAATGTGATTTAAACGCATGATTTAGTATTATTAATAGCATGACAAATTCATGAATCGTGCTTATCTTGCTTAGAATGTAAATTGGCCCCTTTTGGTTGCCAGCGAAACTACCGAGCGAAACTGTAGATTCGCTCGGTAGCTAAACTTTCGATTTACATGCATTCAGAGCTAGTTTCGCTTGGCCAGCGAAACTGCCAGCGAAACTAGCACCTGATCTATATATTATATAAAGTCCCAAAAACCCTAATTCTTTCATTTACCTACACTATCTTCAAAACACACACACACTCCCATTCTCTCCTTCTCTAAACCGCCATCAGCTGTGAACCACCGGATCTCAGCCTCGAACCATCATCCATCGAGCTTGAAGATCAAACCGTGAGTCCCCAAAACCATTTTTCATGCATATTCTATGTCTTTTCTTAAAAAGCATGACCAAACCTTCATAGAATTGTTTGATCTTCTAGTATGATGCTTAGGAATGTTAGATCTAACATAAAGTCTGCAACTTTACGTGTAAAATCATGCCATAATGAAGATTTATGCTAGTTAGGTCATTTTATGCTTAAAATGTGTTCTTGGTGACTTGATGATGAAAATCCATGTCTAAGGTGTTAAATCTTACTGTTTGAGGTTGGTAAATGTTCATGCATGCTAGATATTGAATTATATGAAGTATGGAAGCTGTTAGATTAACTTTTGGGCTGATTTACGAGTTTTATAGCGACCAGCGAAACTGGCTGTTCGCTGGGCGAAACTATATAGCGAAACTATGTGAATATCCTTCCAGCGACACTATACAGCGAAACTATAGTGTCGCCGTGAAAACTAAGTAGACCTGCTCGAACGAAACTACCGAGCGAAACAACCATAGACTCCTGAACGAAAGTTCAAACCAGTTTCGAGCAAATCTAAGCTAGCGAAACTGTGTCATCAGTTTCGAGCGAAACTAGCTAGCGAAACTGAGTCATCGGGTATTCCCTAGCGAAAGTGCTGCCCGTGCACATAGCGAAACTGTGTAGCGAAACTGTGTCCAAGACCAAAACCCAAACTTGTGCAACTTATTTGAATGTTATGCCATGACTTACATGATTATGCAATAATGAGACATGCTTTGATTTTTGAGTTTTGTGAACCCTCGTTTATGATCAACCATCGGTGTCGTGTGTCGGTATGTCGTGTCATAGTTCCAACGTGCTATGTTATGGGCCATAGTGACGTAAGTTAAAGATTAGACACAAAACTAATACTTAAGACCTAAACGTGTTCTTAGGTCTTCGTTAAACAAACAATACTTGGATTATTTAGCAAGTGTAGCAGTGCAACCAAAGGTGAGTGTCGCTAACCCGTTTACTGTGAGCCCGTTTGGGACACACCGAATAACTTAATGAAAAACAATGCTGACAACCTTATGAGTGCTATGCACCTCTTTTATGAACTCGAAACCTTATGAGTGTCACGCACCTCTTTGATAAACTTGAAGTGTTTTATGGGAAACACTTGTGGAACTTAAACAAACTATTTCTGAAAACATTTTGAGATTCATGAGAATCCGGTAAACCGTTTTAATATGGCTAGTGTAGGTTAAAGTCTAAACCACATGATATCACATGATCTCTAAGGATTGCCTTTTTAACTGAAAAAGTCCTCAACTTAATTGTGCCATTAATTGTAAAGCGAGGGGATGTTGGGTAGATCTACTGGAGTTTGACAAACTCCGCCTCGTGACACTGGAGGTGCACGGAGGTACAATATCAGCCTATCTGACCGTGATCCCGAGAGGACACGGGGGAGGCAAAGCCGCGATGACATATGTCCGCAAAACAAAATAGATGATGGCGATGCCACTACAATACTTATTAGTCAGCTTTGGTACAAACTTCCTTAGTGCATGGAACAACGGATTAGCTACCCGCGATATCGGTTGAGCACTTTAATTTTATAAAACTAGTACATACCCGACAACGCATGTTACGGACATTAGTTTTACTAAATCACGCTACTATAATTATGGACTGGTGTATTATCACTGAGCATTGCTTTTCACAAATAAATATTACATAAGTATATGTTGACACAATTATGATTATGAGACCGGGCCACTGCGTGACAAGCCCACTGTGAACTCACCAACCATTAGGTTGACACTTTCTTGGTTTAAACTTTTGCAGATCGCTGAGGAGTATCCGGAGCGGGTTGGCATGGCACATGAAGACATTTTACTTTTGTTTAAATCAAATTGGGAATTTAAAACAATGATTTTGTAAAGCACGTGGTTAGTGCTAAGACAATATTTTCCGCTGCGTATTTTGAGACTTTATTTATGACATATATTTGGACTAACTCTGATTCGTTTAGTATTTGTAACTAATGGTTGTGGTCCTGGTTTGCTCGCACCCTTAACGACATAAACTCCGTTAGTGGTTATTTGGGGGTGTGACACAGTCCATTTGTCACATCACCTTGTGCTGTGATATGGCCTTTTGTGCTTCCAAAGGCAACTGGTCCTCCATTGATTCTTTTTGTATTTTCCAGAATTCGCTTATTCCTTGTCATGTGGCAAGTGGATCCACTGTCAACTACCCATAGGCTATTTTGGCCTTTATTTTGCACCTGCACATATCAGAAATGATTAATTTCTATAGGGGACCCAAGCCTGAGTGGTCTTGGGTCTGCCATAAGCATCATTATACTTATACTCCTTGAGTACTAAAGTATTTAAAACTGGAGCTTCATTAAGCAGGTCATCATTCTCGAAACTGAAGTTCTCATATTGAGTACTTGTTTGACTAAATTCTTTACCTTTGGTGTTTTTCCTTTCAGCAATTTTTCTTTCCCTGTACTCCTTAAATTTTCTTTGCTTGTTGGTTATTTTCTTTGGTTTTTCATTTCCTTGGTTAACCAACTTAGTTCTTTCAGGAGATTTTGAAAATCTTTGAGGAGAGTGTTTGTTTTGATTTGAACTCTCCCCCTGAGGTGAAACACAGTAACTTCCACTTGAACTAGTAGCAAAAACAATTTCAAGTTGGTAAGACTTTGTGCTTCTTGAAAATTTTTCTCTAGAGGTGGTCTTTCCTCTAGAGGGATTTCTTCTTCCTTGAGCTTTAAAATGCTCAAACCCATCAGTAAAGTGTACATGTGGTCTCTGCTTTGGAGCAGTAGCTGATCTGGGTTGAGTTTTGTTTTCTGGTTGAACATGAGTTCGAGCGGAAAAATGTTCCGCCTGAACTTCAGCTGGAAAACGATTTTGCCTTAAAACAGAGAAACTTCCATTTTTATCATTACCAATTAAGACCCTGTTGGATTCAGATCCAAAATGCTTCATTGTGTGACTTTTCACAGGTGAAACTCTTCCTGTGAGTTTCTTTTGAAAATTGGCTTTTGGTTGCAAAACAGGTTTTGGTATCAAAAATGGTTTAACTTTACTCATTGGGTTAAACTAGCATACATCAGCTAGGTGACCTTGTTCACCACAGCACATGCATTCAACAACTTTGGTTTCAAATTTTCTGGGAGACTCAAGTTTGGTTACTTGGTTGAAATTTAGTTGACCAAGCCTTTGAGTTTGACTTCCCTTTCGTTGCTCAGGTTGCTTTCCTCCAACTTTTGAATCCTTGGGTTCATAAACAGTTGGTGGAGGAACAACAATTGATGGTTTCAAAATGGTTGATTGGTCAGCTGAAGCATATGTGCTTGCAACAGTGACTTCAGTTGTCTTAGACTCAACAGTGTTTTCAGAACTGGACTGTGATGAAATGTCATCAACTGTGAGACTAACTTTGCATTCAGATTTTAAAGCATCAATCGGTTTGATTACAGGTGAGTATTCAATTGGTGGTTCAATACAGTTATACCCAACACCTGCTTTACCATACATCTCTCCCATCCACAGTTTCTCAGCCTTTTTGTTTGCTACTTGGAATTTACCACAAGTAAACAAAGCATCTGTCAGCTTGATCTCAAGAACATCAACCTCAGCCTTAGCATCTTTGGTTTCATTTCTTGATTTCTCAAGCTTTGACAGCAAGTCATCAAGCTATGTTTCAAGCACTGAGTTGGTTTGTTTTAACTGTTCATACTCCTTGGTTAAATTTTCAATTTTTGAAATGTATGATGATTCAGTTTTCTTGAAACATTCCTTTAACTCATTTAGGTTTGAAACTTCATCAATCAAATCAGTGTTGTGATTTCGGTACTTTGCCACTTGTTCTATGTAGGCAGGGCTGCATAGGTTTTCTAGGACTTTCTCAGGGATAGAGTTTACATGATCTAAGGTGGAGTCTTGTTTGGCCATCAAAGCATGGTTGATAGGCTCAAACTCAGCAACGAAATCTTCCCGTTCAACACATTGAGGTTTGATTTGCAACGGCAGCTACCACATTCTGGTGGTTTTGACTTCCGGTTGGCTTTGGTGGAGTAGGGTGAGAGCCTGATTTGTTACCTGAATTGTTGTTGTTGGATTTGCTTCCTCCTTGATTTTTCACTTGGACATGACTCTGATTCTGTCCTTATTTTCTTGGTTAAGAGCATTCCCTTGCAAAGTGACCAAGTTGGAGACAGTTATAGCACTTCACCTTGCTTTTGTCAAGGCCTATGTGAGCACCTTTTGCTCCCTTGTAGGTTCTACCAGTTCTTTTGTAAAACCTTTGAGCTCTGACAGAAACCATAGCAAGTTGAGTCATTATGTCCATTTTCTCCAAATCATCAGCACCTATACACTCAAGATATTCAGGTATGAAGCCTTGGTAAGAGTCAGTTGCTACATGAGCATTGTAAGAGTTTTCAAAGGTGTTTGAAAAACTTTCTTGACACCTTGGTGTCTCAGGGAAACTGACAATAGGTGACTGATATGATGATGAGTTTGAAGACCTTTGACTGTTAAAATCAGTAGTTACTAGTGTAGATGAAAACAACTGAGTTGACTCAGAAGATGAGTTTTGTTTAAGATCTAGTTCTATTTCATAGGCACTAAGTATGCCATGAAATTCACTAAGTCTCATCTTTTTCAAGTTTTTGCATTCCCTGATGCTCACTGTGTAAACTGTCCACACAGAAGGCAGGGAACGTAGGAACTTTCTGTTAACATCTACCTGGTCTAGTTTTACATCTACTTTTTGGAGTTCATTAAGCAAAGAAACAAATCTTAAGTACTGGTTTGTCATTGTTTCACCAGATTTGAAAGTAAAGTTTTCAAACTTCTGTTTTAAGACATTTTTTTTTTGTTTTCTTTTACTTCACTGGTTCCTTCATACATTTCACTTAAGGCATTCCACAGGTCAAATGCAGTTTTATATCCTTTAAACCCACTTAAAATGGAATTAGGAAGTGCAGCCTGTAGAGTCTAATATGCCTTATGGTCAAATTCGAGAGCAGTGTAGTCAGATTCAACATATTTATCTAGTGGTTTTGGTATCTTGACTTCTGCTTCATCAGTAGATGAAACCGTGGGTGAGTAGGGTCCTTCAGTGAAAGATTTCCAAATACGACGGTCCAAAATCCTAACAAAACCTTCCATCCTGAGTTTCCAGGTACCAAAGTCATCAGGAGTGAACATTGGTGGTTTGTTGGAAGAACCATTTGGACAACATAGACTAAAATCACTCATTTTGAAAACCTTTTGAAAGAAGAAATAGCAAAGCTTGTAAAGTAAGCAAGTAAAGTATCAACTTTGAAGCACTGAAAGTCTTCAAAGTGAGAGCCAAAGCTCTGATACCACTTGTAGGATCGTTATTAGTTAGAGTTAAACTAAAACAAAGCCCTTTACTTGAAAATATAACCCTGTGGAATTAAAGTTATATTTCACTTTACTCAAGCGATATTTAGTTCTTGTATAATGTAAATGCTTGATTTGCAGAAAGATAGTAACAACAAAGTATCAAATACTCGGCACTATTTGCATTAACTCAAAGCTACACTATTACAAGTTTTTCAAGGTTGATGTGTACTGAGAGCTAACTATGCTATATATAGTGCTGATGAGATCAATGACAGCCATTGATCTCATGCGATCTAATCTAGATCGTAAACTAAAAAGTCAAATACAAAGTACCAAAAGAATAAACATCGGCAATTGGAATATCTTGCGTGTCTGCAGCAACATACTACTTTAGGAGAGCGGCTTGAATCAGATATAGAAGCATACGAGAAGCTTTTGTAGGATTGGACTTGCTGAAAAGACATCTCAGGAAAAGTCCGGTTGAACTCATTATCTGGTGGATAATCGAGTTCACCCGGATTATTCGCTAAAAGACAAAACTGCTTCTTTCTGCTTGAACTGCCAGTTCCGCTTGAAGTGAGAATTCCGCTTCAACTTCAACTTCAGCCGGAACATAACAAAATTGGAATTCAGCCGGAAATCTTCCAAGCGCAATATTCCTTACACCTTGTTCAGAAAGAAGGTGAAAAATGATATCATTATGGTGCAAGTTTATGTGGATGACATCATCAACGGGTCGACAAATGAAGAGTTATGCACCTAATTTGAGGATATCATGAGAAATAAATTTGAGATGAGTGATCAAGGGGAGATGAACTTTTTCCTGGCATTACAAGTGAAACAAGATGAATCTGGGGGTTCTCATTCATCAAGCAAAATATGTGAATGAAATTCTGGAAAAGTACAAGATGCAGGACAGCAGATGCAGATGGGGAATCAGTAAGTGAGTTCATGTATCATTCAATGATCGGGTCACTCATGTATTTGACAGCAAGCAGGCCAGATATCATGTTCGTAGTGTGTTTGTGTGCACGTTACCAGGCTAATCCTAAACTCTCTCATTTAGCAGCTGTTAAATGTATTTTTAGGTATCTAAAGGGCAGGCCTCGGCTTGGGCTTTGGTACCCTAAGAATACTGATTTTCAATTATTTTCCATTTACTGACAGCGATTATGGAGGTAGTGATCTTGACAAGAAATCTACGACTGGTGGGTGTCAATATTTGGGAGACAGACTCATTTCATGGCAGAGCAAGAAGCAGCATACCGTTTCCAAGTCAACTGCAGAAGCTGAATATGTGGCAGCTTCAGCTGGATGCTCGCAGGTAGTATGGATTCAGAATCAGCTCACTGACTATGGTATGGAATTCCTTAATACTCCAATTTTTTGTGATAATGCTGCTTCTCTACAAATTGTCAAGAATCCTGTTCAACATTCCAAAACAAAGCACATAGATATCAAGGTACATTTCATTCGTGATTGCTATGATAGGAAGTTGATTCAGCTCGAAAAGGTAAACTCCGATCAAAATGTTTCTGACCTTCTCACAAAACCCCTTCCTCATCAAAATTTTGAAATGTGTGTTGATTGCCTTCGAGTAATGATCTGATCAAACTGTTTGTACATAGTTTTGTTTTTATTTTTGCTTTGGTATTATTTTCCATTTCCTTTGGTTCATTCATTAAAAAAAATGTGTGTTTATATCTCAAAAGCCTCATAAAAACAGAGGAAGAAATGTTGTAATTTCAGAAAATCTGAAAATCTGTTTGAGGTTTTTATGAAGTCTTTTGTGTTTGTCTTGAGTTGGTAGGAAGTGATATAAATGTCCAAGGCAATCGGAGACTGACACGTGTAAAGTAGAAGTGAAAGACTGCTCAAAGATGATGTGTCGGTAAGCTCAACCCAAAACTATGATCATCAATGTAAGTGCAGTAAATTTAAATTCTATATATGTTTAGTTTCCCTTCCTAGTTTACATGGTTTAAAATAACTGAGTCCCAGCAAAAATGGGTTGAGAGTGGTAACTACCTAGTATTCACTCTCTCACACGCCATGTTTCTGCTGTTATGACAACACCACGGAAAAGAAAAAGAAAAATGAAAAGAAAAAGAAAAGATAATACAATAATTATTCTGTTTGGTCTTCTTTACGTGCTTATGCGGCCGACCTGATCACCAACTGATGATTAACAAAATAAGTGGTAGTGATAACGGTGTTGCATGGTTCCTCAAGTTGGGGGTTTGTGAATCCTCAATAAACTCTGAGGTTGGGTAGGTTTTGCTATGAACACTTGGTGTGGGGACGATTAAACATGACGGTAATATTGTACCATAATCAAGCATTTCAAAATGACTGGATGTGAGTTTATGCGGTCAAATATACTGGCAATCGTCTAGAGCGTCGAGTAATGGAAGCTGAAAAGGGTTGCTCAGTCAAAGATAAGTCTGGTATGATCCTTGAAAATCATTAGCTTTAAGGCAAGTGTATATTTAATTTCTGTATTAGGTTATCTTTGTTTTATGTTCTTATCTATTTCTAAGTTTCTGACTTATTAAAATTTTATTTTATTTAATGATCAAGATCAGGTTCTCGGGGTATGAGTCTGAGGGGAAGTTTTGTAACTCTCAAAAAATTCAAAAATTAACTTTTGTTCAAGTGATTTACTGATTAAATGACGTTTGGGCACATTTGAAATGTTTTGAAAAAAATAGAGGGGGCTATATGAAAATTTTTCTTAACAAAACCCTTAAAACCTGATCATTTACGATCCACCCCTCCTTTCTGCGTTTACGATCTCTCTCCCTTTCTTCCTCTCGGTGTTTACGATTCCGACATCTGAAACCCTAACCGTCGCCCCTTTTGCCGGAAAATCGAATTTCGGCTACCTCTGACCGTTCTCGGTTGAATCGAGTGCATCATCATCTCCGCCTTCACGTTTCGACCATAAATCACCCATCTATCAACCCGTACCTTTTGGAGTCTTCGATTTTCTCACAGGTTTGGTCTCTCGGTTGCTCCTCTTCATTTTCTTCGAGTTTCGCTTTGATTTCTCAAGTTTCGGAAGCAATTCTGTGTTTGTGGTAGTTAAAAGGTAGTGCTTGATGTTTCATTTACACTATTGAGTATGTTTGATGCGTTTGTGAAAATTTGCAGGTTCATCTATGGCGGATTTGGGCGTTTACGATCGTCAAGATGAAGACGATTGTTCGATGTTTACGATGGCGTTTACGATTAGTTTGTGTTCACGATTGACGGTGTTTACGATCAGACGGGGTTCATGATTCCGTGTGATTACGACCTAATGGTTTTTACGATTGGGCATATGGTTTACGACTGGACCTATTTTGGACTTTACTTGACCCTATCATGAACCCAAAATCGAATCGTAAACCCGTTGAGATTTTGAATTGAAATCGTAAACGGTCAGACAGTCGTAAAATGGTTTTAAAATTTCATCAAACTTATTTTTTTTAAGTTAAAATTGAACAATTGATTTTTAGAGTGTGTTTTGTTAAACCTGTGGAACAAAATTTAATTTTTTTTATGTTTCAATTGAGATTTTAGAACTTAAAAGAATAATGTGATAATCAGTTGAACTTTAAGATGGTTTTAACAAACATAATTGCTCAATGATGTGATTAAACCTGATGCACTTGTCTCAGTTTCTCAGATGGTAGAAGAGATGACTTGAGGAAGAGATTCACTTTGAAAGAGATCACTACATACCTGCTTATCTAGATGACCCTCTAGAGAAACACATGTAGTTGTTCTACTCTCTAGTTGCAGGGTTGAATGTATGTAAAATCAATCATGCTCTCAGGACGCACGTGCTGATAGATGAACAACTGGTGAGAGAATTTTGGGGAACTGCCAGGGCAAATGCTAATAAAACAAGGATCACTGCAACTGTTCAAAACCACAGAACCTGCAACCAATTCATTTGTTTCTAAAGATCATGATGTTCCAGTGGTTGTTCAGGGGGAACCAGATAATATACCTTTAGATGAGGAGAATGTGTTGAATGAAATTTTCCCAGAGGATGAGAATTTGGCAGATGACATTTATGGAGATCTGGAGCCAATCAGTAACAAGAGAACAGGGGATGACGAGAGCTCTTCTTCAAGTAGTGGCACAATCCCGCAAGAGTTAAATGATAATGTTGCTGATGATGATATGTTTGCAGAACCTAATCCTGTGGTTGAGCCCTCACCAAGAAAGAAATCTGATCCAAGAACTATCAGGTTTAAGTTCCAGAAGACAAGCTCGAGCCTGATGATGTTTGAACCATCAGGTGCAAATGTTCAGAATGATGAGGTGTCTGAGCCTGAAAATGTTGAGAGCACATTTCAGGTTGCTGATCAAGTTGATGTCCAAGAACCAACTCCGATTCAAACTGAAAGTCCTATTCTGAATGAACAAAGCCCAGTTCATGAGGAAAGGCAATTCTTTGAAGTTGAAAGCTCGTTTGTTGAGCCCAGCCAAGTGTGGATAAATTTTTCTACTGAATCAAGCCAGCCCCCAATAGTTCCAAGTTTTTGTCCGTGTCAAACACTTGTTGGGGAAAGTGTTCAAACTAGTAATCTCCCTGTCGACCTTTGGATAAGTGTTGATCCTCAAATTAACTTTCTTTTATCTCAAAACAGGAAGAGAGAGGGAGAGATAAAAGAACTCAAGGAAGAAAACAAGAGATTGAAAGAAAAGGAGAGTAAGAATGAAGCAAGTATTGGGTATTTGTTTGCAGGGTTTCTTGAATTAAGGAAGAAGTTAGAAGAATTAAAGGGGACTGGTAGCTCAAATGCTTAGGGTGACCCAGGCCAGAGTTCTTCACAAGGTGCCTAAACTGCTGAAGTAGTGCCAGAAGATGAAGGTGATGACTCCATAGAGATCTCTGATTATGTTCAAGGAGGAAGATTCATCTCAAAGGCACCGAAAAGTCATGATGATTGGTTAAGAGACTTCTTTCAAGGACCTCCCCCTAAGCTGTACTTAATTGATGTGGGAGTAAGTGAACTCGACAAAAGGGGGAGTCGTGAACCTATCCTATGTTGGCATTATGATGGAGAGAAGAAACTGTTTGCTGTGATAAGAGACATGTACAGTCCAATCGAGTACTATAGATCTCGAGGTCAATCTCACTCCTGGACAGAGACAGAGATGAGAAATTTGTTGAGGGATCCTTTTATTAACAGATGGAGGAATGCACATGGAGACCTAGTTCGTGACAATCTGATAAGTCATTTAGAAGAAAATTTTGCAAACTTTGACCTCAAACAAACAAGATGGGTTCAGAGTGGAACTGATCCTGACACAAATGAGCTTGTTGGAGAAGTGAGGCGTCCTCCCATCGAAAGAACTCGAGTGATCAATATGCTCGACTAGGTTGAAGATGGTACACTTGTGAAAAATTTTGATAATTGGTTTTATGATCCAACAACTTATGAGCTGGTGGTAGTTTGCAAGAAGATGCGAGAATTTCACTTCTATGATCCAGTCGATTTGCTGAGGTTTGGAAAACGTGATATTAAACTTCCGGCCACCCAACCTATTCTTGGTGATGAGCTTGATTATGAAACTGCTATAAAGGTGGGAATTTTTCATGGAACAGCAAATCGGATTGTGGAACGTGAATGGTGGTCAAGGAAGGAGTCTCACACCTTCCGATTTGATTTGCTTCTTCCTTAGACATTCTAATGGTTCATGCCTAGGGGAAGATTGTTGGGCTATACATTGTGAGGCATGAACATTAGACATGTGGGCTTGCATTTTCTTGGGCTTGGTGTGTTTACGGTTTTGGGCTTCTTGGGCCGGTTTCCATAATGAGTTTATGATCCTAGCTAGGTTAATTGTAAGGGTAGTATAAATACCCATTAGTTTATGATTGTAGCTAGCTTTTGGGATTACGATTTTCTTGTTCTTCTTTGTATTTCCAATCGCAAACACTTGTTAATGGAAGATTGATTGGTTTTCATTCAAGATTTGATTGTTTTGCTTTGTCTTCATCACATATCAAGTCTATTTCATCATCTTCTTGTCAAATCATTCATAAACAAGGTTTCCGCACTTGTTTGTGCTAAACATATAGTGAGCAATTGTTGTTTCAGGACCAACAGTCACCCGAAGGATCATGCATCGTCCCCCAAACAGGTGTCACAAGTCCGGTTGATGAGATTTCGACACCTCAAATGGTCTGTGATACGTAGAACACGTTTGTTCAAAATGGTTAATAATAAACTTTCAAGAAAAGGATTTTCATAAAGTCATCAGACACACCTCAAGACAAGTTTATAAAGACAACTTACAAACTTACCAATGGTCATTTTCTTTCAAACAAGTGGCATGGGGTCATGTTGTTAGGAGCATCTTATTGGACTCTTCTGTGTCGGGGCACGGGTTCGTGCCATGGCGGGCATGGGGCCGTGCCCAAGGTCACTCTTCCCAAAATTAGCAGTTTCTACATATATTTGTTGTTTTCTATTTCTTTTGTGATTTTGGCCTTGTTCTGAAAAACTAAATAGAAAGCGAAATGGCTTTGTTTTGTTGTTAGTAAATCAGATATAAAACGAAATGCGGGGATATTTGCTTATAAAAATGTGTATATTTTGGCGCACATCAAATATCCCTACACTTAAACATGTGCTTTTCCTCAAGAAAAACTCCATAATCTGTGGCCTGACACATCCCAAAATCCTTTAGTTATTGTGTTTTGTCAAGATCGTGGGCTATAAAAGTCGTGTCTCCTTTATTTGTAACTTTGCTTCATTAATTTTGTATAAATCTCTGCTATTAAAGTAAGTTATTTATGACAATCATACTTAAAAATTAATTTGAATATATACTTACATGCCTTAGTAGAGAGCATATGCTTGACACAGAATCGAACCTCCACAGATCTCACCAGAAGTCACAAGATTATCATGAGGGCTTAAAAGGGTAGGTTTGGGGTGAGGGTAAGGATATTTTTATTTACAAAGGGTGAAAGATCGTAAACAACGGTCTTTTGCGATTTCCTGTTTTGATTTGCAAATATTTCCTAAAGAATCTTCTAAAAGCTTTCACCGTGCTCTTTAAGGGAATTTTCCCTTTATTTCATCATCATTCATTTTTTTAGACAAAAGGGGTGTAAAATCTAGGGTCCGTCTTGAATTTTTACATCTTATTGAGTAGGAGAAAAATAGTTGCAACATTAGGATTTAAAAAAACGCTTTTTTACTATAAAAAATTATGTAAAATGTTTGGGGGTTCTAAGGATGTTATTGTAGAAGGGGTTTATTCTGCAATTTTGTTTGGGTTAGATAAATGAAAAGGCTTAGGCTCAGCTCAGGAGGCTTACTAAGGGGTGTTTATGGTAAAGAAAGGCGATGAGAAGTTAGCATTCCTAGCATGCCTCAATCCTTTAATATTGTGATCTATGATTTTGTCCATTTCGAGACGTATTATAGTGTGAAGTAAAATGTAAAATGTAAGCTCATATTCAAATAAATTTGGTTTCTTTTTGTCATAAAGATTTTGCTTCAAAACTTTGATATTTTACAAGTTAATGGATTTAAAGTTAGTGGGCAGAAGGAAGAGACCTTTTTATAAACACAGATTCTGAAAAAAAAAACAACAAATTTTTAAAAGATTTTGGGCAGTACAAAGACATTTTTTTCTAAAAGAGTTTTGTGTAAGGCTTGAGAAGTGGACAAAGAAACGTTTGGTTCCCAGAATAGTCCCAAATTTTCCCGTCCCACACTTAAATTGCACATTGTCCTCAATGTGTGTAAACGCATTTAGACTAAGGAAAATATAAAACAAAAGTTAAGGGCCAGAAAAATTCTGACAGATTTTCCTCTGAAAAATCGACATTTTACCCGTGGAATGGTTACCACGCCATGCCCTTCTGACATTCTGGTCCATTCGGTTGCCATGTACCTGTTCTAAACTACTCATTCAACTACAAGACATAAGAAAAGACATACTAAATACTAGTGTCATCATCCATAAATAATAAAATATAAACAAACCGAATGTAAGTTATTTAAGACAACCACATCATAAAAATAAAATGTATCAAACCGAATGTCAAATAACTAGAGAATACATGGCGCCCTACTCGTGACCTAACCCTCCATAGCCTCCCTCTCCTGATGCACCCTAACATGGGTCCCCATTCCTGCCATAATAGCTCTAGCAGAGGTTTCTGACGTCCTGCTGCAGTCCAAAGATGTCGGTATGTATACCGCGGGTGCGATCATCAATGGTCTGGACCGTGGTGTGGGTCTGCTGAAAGGACTAGCATAGATCCATCATAGAGGGGAAACCAGGGGCATGTTGGTGTTGGTCATGTTGCTGTGGAGGTGGAGACTGCGGGTGCGCATGGTCATCATCATCATGATGCATTCGTTGTGCCCCACCAAGCACGGGGTCCTAATTCACTCTTGTCTCGTCCCTCATACAGACCATCCTAGGAGGGAGGTCAGCAATGATGTGGAAACTGCGATAGTAGGCCACGTCGACAGGCTTGGTGATTATAGTCCTCTCAAACTCATCAGGCATGGCGACTCGGTAGGACCTGAAATGTGATGAATAAGACCACCATAAAGAAGTGGGAACATGTGGTCAGTATAAGCAACAAAAAGGATCAGGTTACATAATCATGGGGGATGTTAATCTCCTTCCTCTTATCAAAGAAATCCAAAGCAAGCAGGTCCTTCAAGTTTACCACCCTTCCCGTACCCCCCCCCCCCCCTCTTGAACACGGATCGGCTAAAGCATCTATGGATGTATCTGTAAACCGGGTCTCTCAGCTTACTACTCTTGGTACTACTGGGAGAGTAGTGACCATGGCCGATGCTGCACCAGAATGTTAAAGATCCCGTTCCTCCACACGTCAAAAGTCTCCTCCTCATACTGAAATGAAGCCAAGAACTCAATGGTGTACTTCCTAATGCCTTTCTTCCGATAAGCATGGAAAAGCCTTTGCATCTGAACTGGTAACCGGGTGTGTGCGAGCTGGTTTAGGGCGTTAAGCGTTTGGGTGCATGCAACACGGGATCATTCTTCATCAAGAGTGATGAGGTTTGGTAACCGGGTGTGTGCGACGGACTCACGTCTGCTCGAAAAGGTAGTCCTATTAGCCTTGAAACAAAAACACAGCAACATAAGTGAAAATTACACAAAAACAAAAAAAAAACTTGTTGATCAGTGGGGTGAGCTCGACCTCGTGCTGAGGTGAGCATGACCCCGTGTTCAAGAGGGTCGGCACGACCTCGTGCTGTGGTGTAGCGCGTCGAGCTTCTGAAGAAGTCCGAATCGAGTTCTAAATCGACCATCACCATATTTGAAAATTTTTACATGGTTTTCCTCGGTTTTGTTCGATTAAGAGCACCCCATAGACGACTTTTCCATATCACAACTCAAATTTCCTGAATCTAAGTTTTTCCATTTGAGTGTTCTTGGAGAAATCAAGCAAAAATCATATGATTTTGGGTGTTTTGACATGGATTATCAACAACAGATGATTGTAGGACACTCATTACACATATCTACACTACCAATTTCACCAAATTTTAGCAAAATTTTAGAAATTCAGATATAGCCCCAAATTTCGTGAAGAACACTAGACCTATTTAGATTTTGCAAGAGTTTAGATCAAGATGTGGATACTTACATGATGGAATGAAGATAAAAGTGATGAAAATCGGATGCGGAGAGTCAAAATCGCCTAGAGAGATTCCCGAGCATGACCCGTGTGAAATGAGGTGGTAGGCATAAGGCCGTGCCCATGGTCAATCTTCCCAAATTAGCAGTTTCTCCATATTTTTGTTGTTTTCTACTTCTTTTGTCATTCTAGCCTTGTTGATCCTTGACGTGTGCTAAAGTGTCTATAAAAAATCGGTCAAGACAAAAAGGGGAAATCTTGAGTGACTAAACACACGCGTAGGGCAGTGTACCCATCATATGCAGAAAAGTGTCGGTAAATACCCGGATGTCAAATCCAAAGACACAATGTAGGCTTTCGATATACAAACCTTGCTAATATTTAACCTAAAATAGATTGGTTTGAGATAACAAAAGAAACAAATAAGCAAACAACTAAATTAACTAAAAAAAACAAAGCAACGGGATCCAAAGTGACTCAAATGGGAAAAGGGGTGCTACCTTGTAAGGAATCCTCTGGGCTGGCTAATGATTGATAATCTTATCATCTCACGTGACACTACCCTCTAAGATGATTACCGGGATAACTTAGATTATGGACAAATCTTCTCCATTTAGGCAATCCTAAACTGAGGTCCGGGCAGTAAATGAATCTGAATGCTAACTAATCTAATAGCTTCGGTCAAAGCTAGTCGGATACGCACGGAACAGAAAATTACTCGAGAGGTCTCTCTATATGGATTCTAAAAATGCTAGTATACTGAAATGGGATCAATGAAACCTAGGCAATGTCTAACACGTATAAGCGGGTTAAAACCTTAAGTTCTCAAGTTTTCTAACCAACCGACAAAGTCAAACAACCACCTAATGTGCTAAACGAATCGGTAAATTCAATCCAACACAAATATTATGCAAAATCAGCCCCAAATTATAACCACAAGATCCTATAGAAGTTCTCATATCATGCATTTGATCAAAACTCATAAAAGTCAAATCAAACAATAACTAAATCACCATTTAGGTCAAAGTTCTTCAATCTTAAGTGATTTAGTCACATCAAGCAATCATAAAAGAAACCAACCATGCTAATATGTTTATTTCACATATCTAAATCAGATTCTATAGCAACCAAAAGCAAATCATGTGAGAAAAGTCAAACTAAAAGTCAAAACACACCCAAAGTCATCCAATACCAAGTAACACTAAAAATCTAGCCAATAATCATCATCAAAACACATAAAAATCCCATCTTTAACAAGTTCATGAACAAAGAAATAAAGAAAAAAGATGAAGAAATCTAGCCTTTATGAGAAAATGAAAATCAAAGGGTTGAAAATCTTCAAATTTCGCATCCAAAAGCTTCAATCTTGATCTCTAATCCTTCTTTCAAAGTTCTAGATCTTGGAGAGGGTTTTAGGGTTTATTAGAGGTGAAAAACTGCAAAAAACGGCGCCTCAAAAGCTTTAAATATGAAAAAATTAGGACTGGTCGCGATCCGGTGGGTTTTGTGAAACAGGGTCTACTGCGAAAGAGTATAAAAGAATGTTAAACTGGAATGAAAACAACATCAGCTGCTAGTCTGGTGGTTTGTACCATGCTCATTAACCAAGATGTCTAGGGTTGGACCCTGCCCTTCTCCCGTTTTTAACTTTTCGCTGATTGATGTTGGGTCACTGCTGGGCTGGGCCGGGCTACTCAATCTAGGGTGCTGCTGTGATGGGCCGGCGAGAGTGGAACTGGACTGGAGTACTGGACTGAAATGTTGATTTTATTTTATTTATTATTTTTTTCTTTTTCTTCCATAACTTTTGCATACGAACTCTAATATCGTCCCCGTAAATTGCGTCTTTCTTTTAAAATCACCGTGCATCCACCAAACCACCTAAAATTCATATATGAATACCATTAAACACCAAATTAATATAAATCACCATAAAATAATATTAAAGAGAATTTATTTATTTATCAATTTTAAACCATAAACTGATCAAATAACCTATAATTCAAATATTCACCCAAAAATCAAATTTCTCACTTTTAAAAGAATTAAGCACACAAACTTCATATTTTTATATTTAAAAAGCACTTAAACGGGGAAATTTATTTATTTATTTTATATACACGATGCAACGCATCAAATATCCCCACACTTAAATTTTTTTCGCCTCGAAAAAGTCCGCAGTGAGATCATAATCGGAGGATTGACCTTTTTATTTTATTCTAAGCTAGATACTCACGCGCTAAATGCGATTACCAGTATTTCGGTCCGATTAAGCCCATCCGCTAGTAACTGAAGCCCCTAAACATGATTTATTCAATTAAATGTCCAATTATGGGTCTCACATAATCAGTTTCGCAACCAGACCTAATCCCATCTCAAAGCATGATTCAGTATGGGTCAAGCTGGATCAGGGCTTTTCCCACCACGATTAAAAAAAAAGTATTTATGATCCGGAGATTATGTAAAGTGGAATCGATGGAATGATGGTTGATCTTGAATTGAATTTATTTATTCGTTACTAAACTAGGTCTAGTCTCCACCCATCATTACATCTCCTGAGTCACTATCTCGAGAGGTAGTAAGCGGGCTTTGGCCCTCGCACACAAAACCAACCTTACCCCCAATAGTTCATCTCCGGGGCCGCTATCCCTAGAGGTAGAACGTAGGTTCGACAATTTTGGCACTTTATTCAAGGGTTTTTTTTTGCATAAATGTATTCAAAACAAGCTCAAGATAAATGGATGAATGGGGCACCACTATTTCACGGATTTATTTTCATAAAAAGATCATAGTGTGCCAGACAATCTCCAAGTCATAAACATTTTAAGCAAATGAGGTACCTATCAGCCTATTCAACAGTTTCGGTTTTGCTACTACACTAAAGGTGGGAACCCACAATATTTATTTAATAATTTCTAATTAAGTAGCGAAATCATGTTTTTTAAGCTTTCATAAATTAGTTGGGTCTACCAGCACATCACTATTTAGGCGGGTGTTTTTAACTTTATTTAATATTTTATTTATTTATTAAAAAGTCAAAACTCTAGTTTTACCTATCATTTCCCATTTAATGCAGACAAAATCAGGGACTAACTCACTAAAGCAGGGGGAAATGATAAGAAATTTTGAAAAATGTTCAACATTTTCACACTTTTAAGTTATTTCAGTTCAGTTGACCCCCATCTCCACACTTAATTCGTAAATTATCCCCAATGTACGCTAAACAAATTAAAATAAAGGGGAAAGGGAACTGAAATACTCCCCTATCACTGTTGTATGCCAGTGTCCGAATGTTGAAAGATGAAATGAAACGCTCTTGACTGAACATGTGCCAGAGCTGAATCCACAAATGCCTAAAAGTCAAATATAACCACAAGATCCTGTAGAAGTTCTCATATCATGCATTTGATCAAAACTCATAAAAGTCAAATCAAACAATAACTAAATCACCATTTAGGTCAAAGTTCTACAATCTTAAGTAATTTAGTCACATCAAGCAATCATAAAAGAAACCAACTATGCTAATATGTTTATTTCACAGATCTAAATCAGATTCTATAGCAACCAAAATCAAATCATGTGATAAAAGTCCAACTAAAAGTCAAAACACACCCAAGGTCATCCTGTAGAAGTTCTCATATCATGCATTTGATCAAAACTCATAAAAGTCAAATCAAAAAATATCTAAATCACCATTTAGGTCAAAGTTCTTCAATCCTAAGTGATTTAGTCACATCAAGCAATCATAAGAGAGACCAAACATGCTAATATGTTCATTTCACAAATCTAAATCAGATTCTATAGCAACCAAAATCAAATCATTTGAGAAAAGTCAAAACACACCCAAAGTCATCCAATACCAAGTAACACTAAAAATCTAGCCAATAATCATCATCTAAGCACATAAAAATCCCATCTTTAACAAGTTCATGAACAAAGAAATAAAGAAAAAGATGAAGAAATCTAACCTTTATGAGAAAACGAAAACCAAAGGATTGAAAATCTTCAAATTTCGCATCCAAAAGCTTCAATCTTGATCTCTAATCCTTCCTTCAAAGTTCTAGATCTTGGAGAGGGTTTTTAGGGTTTATTAGAGGTAAAAAAACTGCAAAAAAACGGCGCCTCAAAAACTTTAAATATGAAAAAATTAGGGTTGGTCACGATCAGGTGGGTTTTGTGAAACAGGGTCTGCTGCGAAAGAGTATAAAAGAATCTTAAACTGGAATGAAAACAACATCAGTTGATAGTGTGGTGGTTTGTACTCTGCTCGTTAACCAAGGGGTCTAGGGTTCGACCCTGCCCTTCTCCCGTTTTTTAAATTTTATTATTTATTATTTTTTTTCCTTTTCTTCCATAACTTTTGCATACGAACTCTGATTCCGTCCTCGTAAATTGCGCATTTCTTTTAAAATCACTCGTGCATCCACCAAACCACCCAAAATTCATATATAAATACCATTAAACACCAAATTCATAGAAATCACCATAAAAAAATATTAAAGAAATTTATATATTTATCAATTTTAAACCAAAATCCTACCAAATAACCTATAATTCAAATATTCACCCAAAAACCAAATTTCTCACATTTACAACAATTAAGCACACAAGCTTCATATTTTTATATTTAAAAAGCACTTAAAAGGGGAAATTTATTTATTTAATTTATATACACGATGCAACGCATCAATCCTGAAAAACTAAATAGAAAGCAAAACGGCTTTGTTTTGTTGTTAGTAAATCAGAAATCAACCGAAATGCGAGGTTAATTGCTTATAAAAATGTGTATATTTTGGCGCACATTAGTGACGAAGGGAACATGTATGGGTCTGGTTCAGGTAAAGAGGTGATTTTGTCAGTACCGGGGGTAAGTACATTGAATAGTCAACTCCGGGACAATTCTCCTTAACGGGTAATTCGAAATATACCGGAACATGTACATTACCGCGCTAAGCATAACAACCATGGTAAGTCTGTTCTTCCGAAATAACCAAAGCTTCCAGGGTAATGAACTTATCATGGTTTAAGAAGAACCACCGGGGGGTAAGTCATCTATGCCGATGAAAATCTTCTGTTGTAATCTTTACTGCTAAGTAGGTGTAACTTCTATCCTAGAGGACTAATATCCTTATAGTTAAATTATAATAACGATGTCCTGGATAATTAATACACATCTGTAAAACAGACAAATTTCAAAGTGTTTATGTGTTAGGACCGATTCTGAGCTTAATGCCTCATCCAGTTCATCATACAGGTGCGGAAATCAATCATGATGACCATCCATGGGTGGATTGCTCATTACAATCCTCAGATTTGTGTGAAAAACTATTCTGAAACTCAAGAACACTAAGAACACACACATACAGTGCTCCCAGGTGGATTGAATGAATAAGTGTAAATGCACTGATTAAAAGAGAATATTCATGAAATTCTACAAAAACAATCTATGTGTCAGTCTAGATCGTATGGTACCATCCTAGATTGTATAGAGCAATTCCCAGATCGTATAGACATGTACTCAAGGTCTAGATCATATGGAACAATATGTAGACCGTATAGTACAAATCTAGATCATATGGTATTGTCTATGTCAGATCGTCTGCCTAGATCGTATAGAATAGATCCACACGGTCTGGGTCCTAGACCGTATAGTTTAACTCAGATCGTATAGGCAAACTATGATTTACAATTCAAGACTTCCAGATCGTATAGGCTAAGTCTAGATCGTGTAGACTTAAGTCTAGATTATATAGACTTTATCAATATATATGCAGATCGTATGGTTCAACAAATAAAGCCAGACCGTATAGACGAACCTGTAGACCATATAGAGTAAAATGCAGATCGTATAAAACAAAACAGTTAGTCAAGTTCACAAGTCAAGATCATATACAAAAAAGTTCTAGACCGTATGATAATAACACTATACGACCTACACTTAGATAAATTTCATAAATGCAAAATACAAAAATAGCAAAATGTAAGTCTTCAGGTTTCTTCTATTCAGCATCAGTTCTTCAGGATATCTTCTCCAGCAATGATCAACGGTGAAGTGTTTGAGTTGCCACCAACATATAGGTTCCAACATTATAGAATTGAACACATGTAGGTTTACTACACATATAAATCAGTTACATAAAACAGTTTAAAGGTTTGGAAAACACATTAACGGACATTACTATATATATGCAACATTGTCGTTGTTATAAGTAGAACCTCCGATTGGATCCATGTTTTGTTATTACAACAAAATATTATCAAAATTAGTACAAAAACATAACAAAAATACATAATTTTCACATAGGCATTTTAACAAGCACCTTGTGTGCATTAGTGTATCAAGTAAATAAATTAACTAAATATCAAAAAATCGACACCCAAAATCTCAATCAATAAATAAGATTTAATTTGTAGTGAATTGTGTACTGAATCAAGTGAATAATTGACTAATTCCAATTTCAGAGTAGAACTTGTAAAAAGAAAAACAAAAATCGAATCACTAACCAGAAAAGATGATACGATATGTTTTATCAACCGGTAAAACTGAAACGATACATCTTCATTTGTATGCATATTGGTCTCACCACTCTTCATCTCCATTACCCAATCGAAGCTCAAATCGAAAAGAACATAATCTAGGTGTAAACTAACAGAGCTAAACGAAAGGTCGAATCTCCATTACCCACCATATCCACCTTAAAAACCGACAGTTCAATTGCTGCTTTTCTGCGTAGTATGGAGGGAAGTGGTGGCGTTTGCCAGCGATTAAGGCGGCTGGAGGTGAGCCGAGATGGGGTGGTGGTTGAGGCGGCCAGAGGTTTGAGTAGATCACAGATATCAAGCCCATCATATATGAGGAGAAAATAAAAAATATAACATAAAATTACTCTGTTACCCCTCATTTAAGTTGGTTTTTAAGTTTTCACAATAAATCTATGGGGGCTCATTGAATTGCTTGGCCCATTGGGCCACCCCTGATTCTATTCGAGGGGATCAACATCCCATAATAAACCCTTTTAGCGGGTTAGACTCCAAGAATAAAAGAAAAATACAAACATGAACAAAGTTTTTTCTCATTCAGAGCATTTACAATAATCTCCCTATGCTCATCCCAATAATTTGCATAAAGAACACTATATTTTTCTTTTTTATTTTCAATTAAATAATAATTTTTAATAAATTTATTATTATCTTTTCTTTAACTTTCACTCATAACCACTTAATTTTTTCTTTAAAAGTTAGGGAATGAACAGTTCTTTTTACATCAAATATAGAGATAGGGATGAACAATAACATTTTCTCTCCCCTTCACGCATAAGTCACAACCACTCAAAACCAAACTTTAAAGTTTAGAGGATGCACTGATACAAATATAGAGACTGATATATTTTGTTATAATATTGTTGGTCCCGGATCAACAACCGTTCACGATATTTTCTAATCTAAATGTGCGGAATCCGGTTAGATTAGTGATTCAAGATCGAGAAGAGAAGAAACACGAAGAATACGATGATTAAACAAATAAACACTTGATCTTTGCACACAAGAAAACTTGTCGGGTACAAAACCAGAAATCGTAAACTCTATTTGTCTCTTTCTACAAAGTCGTAATCACCTCACACTCTCTAGAAATCATAAACTTGCCCACCTTTGAATAGTAAACTCATGGGCTTTATATAGACATCCCATGAGTTTACTATTGGGCTCTTAAACCCTAATCATAAACCCAATCTTAAACCCCAAGCTCAATAGTAAACCCAAGTAAACTAGTCTACTAGACAAAATAAACCCTCTAAGCCCACCCCAACTTATTTAATATTACAAGCCTCATAATCTAGCCTCAACAATCTTCCCCTAGGCTTGTGATATTAAATGTCTTTAATCTTTGAAATTCTTGTTCTTGACTGGCTGGCAAAGATGTTGATGAAGATTCTTTCCGCAGAAATCTTCAATGGGTTTCATGACGGGCACTTGGGACTTCCTCTTGATCAGCATCAGCTCGAACTTCTTGAAATGAAAAAGTTAATGAAATGGAGGATTCTCATTGACTTGCTTCTGTTGAAAGAACTGGTTCTTGCTGAATCTTCGGTAAATGTCTTGAATCTCCAAAAATTAGAGGTAAAATTTTGAAAACCTCTAACTATGAAGAACGTGATTGTTGATCTTGGATCTTCATGATCTCTAACTGCTCTCTGCATCATTTTCTTCATCAATTGACTTTAAAATCTTCAGCTTCCCCTAAACACATGAACATCTTCTTTGAATCTCTTTTAAAGCTTTTGGAAACTTGTAAAGACAACAACAACTTCCCCTGAACAGTTGCTTTTCAGATGGAAGTCTTGTCCGGCTGGTTCTTTAACTTTGAGCAGCAGCAGCATCTTTCTATCATCAACCTGTCTGACACACATTTGAAAAAATATACTCCACCAGACATTTGATGACTGGTCTTTGGGTTAGAGGGTAATTATCATCTGTTCGATTGATTCAAATTAACATTATTTTAACCAAAAACCCTAATATAGATTATGGGTTTTCTATATAACTTCCCCTAAACCCAAGACCTCTAAAGACTTCCCCTTAGCTGAAAACTTCCCTTCAGCCAAGGACTTCCCCTGAGATAATGCATATTATCCTCGGGTTTCCTTCGGATACTATGTATTATGGAAGTCTTTTCGGATAATACTTATTATCCTCCCTCCTTCCCCTAAAAATTTGTCAAGATCTGACGGAGGAAGTCTTTTCCATTAGATAATAAGTATCATCCTCGAGTTCCCTTCGGATAATACTTATTATCCCATACTCCTTCCCCTAAAAATTTGGCAAGATCTGTCGGGGGCATATTGTCATGCATTAAAACCCATGAAAAACACATTTTGACTTCTCAAATCGACCTGGCCAAGACGAAAACACACCAAAAAGAACTTAACGACTCATACACGAAAGATATAAACTAAACAAATACTTACCAAACCAAACAAGAGAAAGTTTACAAGGGATCAAACCGTATGAATCTGACTGAGGAACCCTTTTCAGCTTCAGTTACTCAACTAGTCCAGGTGATTGCCGGTATGTTTGTCCGCTTTAAACTCAAACCCGTTTAATCCCAACCGAATGCGTCATGTTTAATATAGGATAATAATTACCATCATGTTTAATCATCCCCACACCCAATTGTACATAGCAAAACCTACCCAACCTCAGAGTTTATTGAGGATTCACAAACCCCCAACTTGAGGAACCATGCAACACCGTTATGACTACCACTTATTTCATTAACCATCAGTTGGTGATCAGGTCGGTCGCTAAGCACGCAAAGAAGACCAACTGAGTGATTATTTATTCTCTTTTCTTTTTCATTTTTTTTATTTCTTTTTCATTTCTTTTTTTTTATGTGGTGTAGTCATGACAGCAGAGACATGGCGTGTGAGAGAATGAATACTAGGTAATTACCACTCTCAACCCATTCTTGCCGGGACTCAGTCTTTTAAACCATGCAACCTGGGATGGGAAACTAAACATATATATCTTTTAAGTTCACTGCACTTTCATTGGAGGTCATAAGTTTAGGTCGAGCCTACCGAGCATATCACCGTGGAGCTTGCCTTTCACTTCCGCCTTACGCGTGTCAGCCATCTCCAACCCGGGCTTCCCTCCATTCTTAGAAACAGACATAAACAATTAAAAATTGAAAAGCACACTATTTTTGAGGGGTCAACTTTTTCTTCATCTTTACATTTCTTCCCCTTGCTTTTTGATTTATAATGTCACAATCTTGTGAACATCATTTTTCAGTTTTTTTTTTTAAATAAAAAATAAAACACACAAACACACTTAAAAGAACAAAACACAAAATTTTGAAGATATCTGGCCAAGCTGACTTTCAAAGTATTGATTTGAAAATTTTAGAAAATTGGGTTTCATGACATGCACACTTCATTGCTCTGATACCAATTATTGGTCCGGGATCAACAACCGTTCACGATATTTTCTAATCTAAACGTGCGGAATCCGGTTAGATTAGTGATTCAAGATCGAGAAGAGAAGAAACACGAAGAATACGATGATTAAACAAATAAACACTTGATCTTTGTACACAAGAAAACTTGTCGGGTACAAAACCAGAAATCGTAAACTCTCTTCGTCTCTCTCTACAAAGTCGTAATCACCTCACTCTCTCTAGAAATCATAAACTTGCCCCCCTTTGAATAGTAAACTCATGGGGTTTATATAGACATCCCATGAGTTTACTATTAGGCTCTTAAACCCTAATCATAAACCCAATCTTAAACCCCAAGCCCAATAGTAAACCCAAGTAAACTAGTCTACTAGACTAAATAAACCCTCTAAGCCCAGCCCAACTTATTTAATATTACAAGCCTCATAATCTAGCCTCAACAAATATGTATTTATAAAATATAGATTTGACTATATATTTTTATATATATAGGTATGGATATATCCAATAAAAATAGGAGTGAGAAAGTAGATTTTTAAGAAATGACCGATTTGATAAATACTTTTTAAACTACAACTATTTGGTAAATAAAATTTAAAATTACACTAGTTTGGTAATAAACTCATTAAATACAACCAATACACATTTCTTTGAAAAAAAACGATTAAAAAAGTTTTCAAAATATTGGAAACGTGTAAAAGATAGGATTTTTTAAAACTTTTCTTTTGACATGGACGTATTTGTGAATTTTTTTAAAGGGAAATTGGATTTCAAATATCTCTTGAGTGCTCTTGTCTCCTCTGCTTTGGTAAGAGGAGCTTTAGCAATTTTCTGTGTTTCAACAGTTTTTAATTGCTCATGGATGGCATTGTCTGCTTCAAGTCTTTGACTGAGCCTGAGATCTCCTTCTTCTTTTACTGCCATTGACATAAATCGTATAAGTCATTAGCAGAGGATAAGCTAATAGCTTCAGGTGTGACCCATCATCTGGCTAAGATTATGCCTCTCCATCTTTTAAGTAATTCCCAGTTGGCATCATTTGCAGCTAGCCTGATCTTTTCCTTTTCCTTGTTTACTTCAAGGTCAGCTTCTTTGGCAAATGACTGATACCTCTTTTCCTTAGCTTGGTCTAATTTCTTCTTTATTTCTTCCATAGACCTTCTTTTAGCTTCTTATATCAAATCAAAAGCAACTTCATTGTTTTGATAAATTTGTAGGTTGTCTTGAATTGCAAAAGCTTCAGCCATATCTCTATCCAGTCTTTCCTGTTCCATTCTTTCCAGTATGTCAGCTGCAAGTACAGAGTTTATCATACTTACATCACTATCAGGTAGGGTGGTTTCTTGCTCATCCAGAAGCCTTGTAGGTTCTGTGGCCTTTGCTTTCTCTGCTTCAAATAGCTTTGCAGGAATCTTTACACCTTCTCTTCTTCTTCTTCTTTTAAATTCACTGAATTTCTCCAGTTGAGCCATGTTACTCATCATTCTTTCATTAAATTCTCTGGATAATGCTTTGTCACATTCTCTTCTCCCATCACGATCTTCACCATGTCTGTCAAGAATAGGAATGAATACTGTTCTTGAACAATCAATTTTGTTTTCAGGAGTTGACACATTCTTGTAGGCAGGTTTGAACTTCTTCTCATGGTCTGCCTGTAGGAGTTCATCATCAGTCATTTTCTTCTTACCCTTCCCAAGATTTGGATTGTTAGTAGGGTAGGTTATGACTTTGTCACTGATGGAAGCTCTTTTGACAAATTGTTGATACCTGATATGTGCGTCGTTTGAAGTATCAAGCAATGTACAAGATCAAGTCAAATTTGGTCTGACCGAACTTGGTCCGAACCTGGAGTTCGGACTGGCCGAAGCTCGGCCAGCTGGGTATAAATATGTGTTTGGTCTTTGTAATGGTTAGTTCTGAGCATGCGAGAATACTGCTAAGTGTGTGTTTCTGAGAGTGTTCTCTGTGTCTATATTCTGAGTGTTTCACTGATTGTAATTGTTCGTTTTGATCAATAAATCAATCGGTTAATTACGTTTCGATGTCCAATTAGCTAGATCGAGTAGACGATCCGATGCTCACGCATTCTCAAGTGATATCAGAGCTTTATGGTTCACTCTACTGATCTGTGGTTGCTATTTTTGGATTTTTGAAGCGTTTTCGTGATTCTCGAGTTTTTTTTCGTGTTGTTCATCAATTCTATCGAGTTTTTGGTGTCAAATCTGTTCCTAAACCATTTTCTATCGGTTTTTCTGATCCACAGTAACGAGATTCGTCAAAATCAGTCCTTTTTTGCACGTTTTTGAAAAATGAGTCTAAGGTTTGGAGTTCACTGCTCAGGTTCGGAATAACTGCTCCGAACTTCGAGTTCGGTCGACGTTCGATGAGAGTTCGGAGTAGCCTCAGTTGAGGTTTGGTGTAATTCAAGGTTCGGAGCTAGATCGGGGTCATTTAGGAGTTCGGACTGTTGATTTTGTTTCGGAGCAAGTTCGGACAATGTTTGGAATTTGATTCTAGGTTCGGACAGAGTTCGGAGCTCAGTGCTAAGTTCGAAGAGAGTTCGACGACCAGAATTCAAAGTTGTTCAACAATGTCGGAATTTCAAGCGTTTGCCGCAATGCACAGCGCGATGCAAACTATGCTAAATTTTGATAACGAAATCGGAACAAGTCAGAAAGTTCCTAAATTATTGAAGTTGGAAGATTATCACAATTGGAAACAACGGTTTTCAGCTTATATCAGCACAAATAATGTGGATTTATGGATTCCGATTCGCAAACTTTACATGCATCCACAAGCAGATGGAGATTTTAAAAGAATTCAAGATTTTGATGGTGATGAAAGAAAACTCTGTGAGCTTGAAGAAAAAGCCTATGGTTATCTAACAATGGCTCTGCCCACTGAGTTGTTGCATCAGTTTAGTACTTGCAAAAAGTCAAAACAGTTGTGGGATGCATTGTCTGCTAGATGCGAAGGAAATGATCAATACAAGAAGAGTAGAAGAAAAGTGCTGAACAAAGAATTTGAGAATTTGAAAAGCCGTATAAGGATCGATTCTATGGATGAGACGGAAGTTTTGTCATATATTGTGTTGAATGGTTACATAAACCGAAGGAGTATACAAACGATTAAGCTCCGGGGGAGGTCGGACAGAACCTCCCTTCTCAACACATTGATCGGAAAGACACTGGACAGAAACTTACAAAGAAATACAAAGACGAAACTATTTATACTTCTTCATTCTGTCCGAACTGGGTAACCTCCGAACTCTGTACGAGCTTCCTCCGAACTCGGAGTTCGGACCACCTTCGGACACCGCCGAACACATAGTTCGGCTGGAGTTCGGACCACAGTTTATGTCTCCATTAACTCAGTCTGTTTGACAATTCGAACAGTAACGGCCACACAAGGTTCATGCATCAACAAATTCCCCCTTGGACGTTACTGTCGAATCCAGACATTCATCTTCTAGCAATCTTCAGTCAGCTTGCTACAGACACCTCTATCTTTAGCAAACTCCCCTTTACCGAATCATCAGGTATGCAGGAAACAGCTTGCAATCTTATACAATCACAACAATCAACAAAATTCCCCCTTTCTTCAAGCACATCCACTGTGAGAACTTATCAATCACATAGAAAGATACTTCAAACCACCGGATAGGACATCAAGATTCAGGATCACTTCATTTAATCGTCATGAATAAAAAACAAAATCCACAAACATCACTGCATTTGACAAAAATCTTCAATTTTCACTGAATTGTAATACATTCTGATCTTTATGAAAACAGACACAATCAGCAGCTTCAATCATAGAAATTCCCCCTCAGCATGAAATCCATCCCAATATATTACTCCGGTAAACGTATATCTCGTTGCAGACTGGAATCTAACCAAGTCTTCACAACTCAAGAAAGTATCAGGCATATGACAGAGAGCTCCAAACCATAACCGAAAACTTTGACGTATCAATTCGCACGAACACCAGAAAACACCACTTTTCCATGAAGATCAAAAATCACCATCAACCCTGAATTGATTGCTTTTGAATATTCACTTTTTCAATTATGAAACTTTGAAAGTTTTAGGGTCCCCAAATTTCCCCCTAAATAAGTGACATATTCAAATCTTCAATATTCTTCAGTTTGTGTAGACAAATAAATTCGGATAAACGCTATCACAAAGATTTAATTTCTCAGAATTCAAACAATCGCCTCAAAGTAATCATATCCATGTCTCCGAATCTCTGTCCATCATCAGAAACACCCGTTCATGAATCTCTGTTCGTCATCAAGAACAATGACTACCCACAAACTCATTTCTTGAAATTCGATCACTAACTCGTAACAAATATCGTGATCTGGATTTTCTTCAAACATAACACCCCACAACTACCGAATCAAGGGTAAACTCGATAGCTGATCCGCTTCTTTGAAATTCCCACCTAACGGGGGTTCGGGGGCAGCGCCCCCTGAGAAGCGGGGTCCAAGGGGCAGCAGCCCCTGGCGGGGTCCAAGGGGCAGAGCCCCTGGCTAGGTTCAAGAAATGTTTTTTTCCTGAACAAAAGTGCTTCATCAAAAATGCATCCGAGCTTGTGCGAACCTTGTCCGAACTACCTCCGAACCCGATCCTCCAAACCCTCTCCGAAACTGACCTTCGGACCTAGTCCGAACCTGACCTTCGGAACCTCCTCCGAACCTGACCTTCGGACGTCCGAACCTGGAGTTCGGAGCGGTTATTTTTCAGATCTGTTCTTCGGCCGAAGCTTGTCCGAACTCGAACTGGAAATTTTTGAAATCGAACGAGACTCAGAATTTGTTCGAATTTTGACATCTAGAGGCTTCTGTTAGGTAAAAACATGACTCAGAAAGACTCGATTGATTAAAAACCAATCAGAAACACTTTCAATCATCCCTAACTAAAGGTTTAACGTCTCGAAATGAAGAAAAACGATAGATTTCGACCATAGAAAGAGCCAACAGCTCTGATACCAACTGAAAAACCGTATAAGGATCGATTCTATGGATGGGACGGAAGTTTTGTCATATATTGTGTTGAATGGTTACATAAACCGAAGGAGTATAGAAACGATTAAGCTCCGGGGGAGGTCGGACAGAACCTCCCCTCTCAACACATTGATTAGAAAGACACTGGACAGAAACTTACAAAGAAATACAAAGACGAAACTATTTATACTTCTTCATTCTGTCCGAACTAGGTAACCTCCAAACTCTGTCCGAGCTTCCTCCGAACTCGGAGTTCGGACCACCTTCGGACACCGCCGAACACATAGTTCGGCTGGAGTTCGGACCACAGTTTATGTCTCCGTCAACTCAGTCTGTTTGACAATTCGAACAGTAACGGCCACACAAGGTTCATGCATCAACAGAATTTTCAACCTTATGATAAAGAAACTATTCCGGCACTTGTATCCAGATTTTCACATTTGATTAGTGAAATGAAGGTGGTGAACATAGAAAAGACTAAGGAGGAATTGAAAGAGAAATTAATGGAAGCATTACTAGAAAAGTGGGAAAATTATGTTTTGTTGCTTACTCATGACAAAGATTATCCTGCATTGTCATTTCATGATTTAACTGGGAAACTTCAGGCTAGGGAGATGGAGATGATGACTTCAAACAAGGGTCCTGCTACATTACAAAATCCTGAGTTGTACCATGGTGAGAATGCTGCAAGCATGAATGCTAAAACTAAACCAAGCCTGAGTTCTACACCAAGTATAGCTTTCTTGACTGGAATTCCTGATAATCCTGATAACAAGTCTTCACGGGGTTGTAGTTTTACAATTCCAAATTTTCAAGTCAGAATGCTTTTTCTGCTGAATCAACAAATGATTGTGCTAAAATGATTTCTGCCTTGATTTCATCATCTTTTGGTTCGATTATTAAGAATGTTGCTGATGCAAAGTTGACCAGTGATGATCTTGATACTCTTGATGATGATGATCAACTAACTGAATTGGATATATCTTGGCAGTATGCTATGTTATGTCAAAGATCGAAGATATTCTTTAAGAAACATGGAAGAAATCTTTCTGGTGATCAATTGGGTTTTGACAAGTCTAAGTTAAAATGTTATAAATGTTCGCAGCTTGGACATTTTGCCAAAGACTGTCAACAGGCACATGCAAGCAAGCCTGGTTTTACACAATCACCCAAGCCTGGTTTTACTCAACCATCTACTAGTAACACAAGCAAGACAATAGCCTTGACGGCTCAACATGGTGGTGTTTATGATTGGGGTCAACATTTTGAATGTGATACATCAGCATTAATTGTCACACATGACCAAGATGATTATTATTCTGATTCGAGTTCATAAGATGCTGTTGAGAATGAAATATTTAAGTCTAGAATTGAAGCCTTGATGAAAGAAAAGGAATTTTTGATTGAAGAAGTCAAGAGAGTTTCTGCTGACTTACAAATGATTAGTTCAGAGTTGGGAATTTCTAAAGAAAATGAGAAGGAATTGGGTATGAAGAATGAATATTTGCTTAAAGAGATCAAATTGCTGAATGATGTTTTAAAAATTTCTAAAGAAGATAAAAGGGACGTTGAAGCTACAAAAGTTAAGATCTGTGAAGAAAGGGATGAGTTGGTGAAAGAAGTCAAGAAATGGAAGGATGAGGCAGACAACTGCTAATGATTTTCAGAATTAGTTTGATAAATCCAAAATTAAACTTGATTTGCTTACTAAGAATGCTGACGACTCTGCTGCTAAGATTGACGCATATCAAGTTGACATGGAAATGTTGTTGGATGAGAAGCGGGAGTTGGTTAGTGTCAGTAAAGTTAAAAAATCAAATCTGGAAATTCAAAAACGCAATGAGGATAAATTGAAGAAGGAGTTACATGAAGGACTTGACAACCTTCGGATGCAAAAATATGAAACTCATAAAGTTGCAAAGAGGTTAATAGCTACTGAGAAGGAGTTAGCTGATGCTCAACTGAAAAGTTCTGATCTTAAAATTCAAGTCATTGATGCAAATCGCTTGCTTAACAATGTCTCTAATTCTCAAGTGTTTACAAGTTTTCTGACTAAGGATGGGAATTTTGAAAAGATGTTTGATAAAACAGCTTCACCTCTTCCTCAGATCAAGGAAGCTTTCAAAGAAGTGAAGGAACAAGTTGACGAATTTGATTATTCAAAGGTTTCATCATCTACTGATGAAGATGAGAAAGTTGTGACGAAGAAGAATAGGAAGAATAAGAAAAAGAAGGAAAAGAAATCTGCAGTTTCTCCTGATCCAAAATTTGTATCTGGTTCATCTTCTGCTGATAATGTGAAATCAGCTACTTCGAGTGACAAGATTCAGTCTCAACCTGAGTTTGATGAAAAGATCTTTTATGATCAAAAGAATGTAACTGAAGTAAAAGCTGAATTTTCTCGTTTAGTGAAGAATGGATATTTTACACCTGAGGAGAAGATTTCTGGAAAGCATGAAGGCTTGGGTTTTCACGGAATGAAAGACAAAGCTGAGAAGGTTCCAGCATCATCATTTCAAGATTTGAAGAAATTAAAGATGAAACAAATGAAGAAGGAAGTTTTTCAAGCTGATGAAGTTCAACCCGAGTGGTTTTACAAACTCAAGGGTTCGCATCAATTATTTTCTGACAAAGAATTTCTACTTCATTGTGTTGATGCTCGGAAGATTGCTGAAGTCTTTGTGAAAGCTAACATTTCTTCTGAAAGTTCTCAATCTCAAAGCCCTACATTCAAATGGGTACATGATCACAGGCATCAGGTATATGATTCTCATTCTGATCATGTTTGAGATATTCATGTGTGTTCTTTGCAGGTACATCAAAGATGGGACAAAACGAAAAGAATTTGTTATATTTGCCGCCGACCAGGGCATATGGCAAAGGATTGTCCATTACCTGCTGATTCCCCCCAAGGGTTTCATAAGAAACCAATTTTTGGTAACCCTGCCCCAACAAAGTTCTTCGATGAACGAGGCAGAGTTTTTGATGACGTTGAACCTACATTCTTTCTAAAACAACATCGTTTTGTTCCACAATTTACAAAGGTTCAAAATGTAGGTTCATCATCACAGTCACCTGTGACTGTTTCATCAAAAACTGATTCCCCAAAACAACAACTATGGAAACCTAAGGTGGTTTCTAAGCAAAACCAGGACACTGGTCGACGAGAAGCGATTCGCTTCGGGTCATTTTTGGACTAATCAGTTTGACCAGTGTGCAGGTACTTCTAGAAGACCTATCGACGATTGCAAAGTTGTTGATGGAGGAGTATTCTGCTTAATTTAAATTTCATGATAAATCTTTCTAACCTGCAAATTTTTCTGAATTCTAAAACTGCACCATATCCGTGTTAATTGATCACTTTTCTTTTGCTTATAAATATTTCTCAAAAACCCAAAAATAGAGTTTTGTTTTATGTAAAATGAAAATCCAAAAATAGAGTTTTCATTTTAAGGGGAAGAATTGTAAGTAAGGGGGAGTAATTGAGAAAATGCATGTTATGGGGAGAAGGTGAATACATGCCAAATATATAATGAAGGAAAGTGTATACATGCAAAATATAAAATTGTGAGAAATTGATCATTGGGGAATGATGGTACATTGGCTTACGTATCTGAATCATGAATAGAGTGGATGAAAGAGCCATAAGATCATTGTTTGATGTGCTTGGTAGGCTCGGCAAATCAGAAAGTATTCAGATGTGATATACACTAAATACTAATGCTAGACCATGTGGATAACATCTTGATGCATATTTCATGACACAAAAAGAAAAATAAGTGTGAAATTCAAAATGAGAAGTCATTGTGTATACATGTGTTCATTTTGCAAAGATTTAAACTTGTTTAATTTTCTTTATTTTGTCAAACGATCGGACTTTCTCTGCGTATCGAAAGATCGACCTGAACGTTGATCGTTTGACGTTCAGCTTTATTTTCTTTGGTGTTTCGTATAACTCATCGGACTTTCTCTGCGTGTACGGGAGTACCGACCTGATTGTTGTTGGGTTATACATCTTCGACTTGTTTTATTTTCTTATTTTGTTAAATCCGATGCCTTATCTGCGTATCGAAAGATCGACCTTAAGGTAGACGATTTAACGTTTTTATTTCTTTTTGCATGGAACACAGTTGATGATATCATGAAAATATTATGCATTGTGATAAATCACAAGTGCTGTCACACAAAAGAATAAAAAAAAACTGAAAATGTCTGATTATGTCTGATAGTGTGAGATACATTGGTCAAAGCAAATCTAATCAATACCTTAACATATCCAGATGTTATGAGTATGATTCTGTCTAAGTTTAAGTTGGACAAATTATACCAGCAATCAACATGACTTATGTGCTTCGATTAATTGAAATTGAAGTGTAGTTTAGTGCATTATGTTCAATATGATCCCATATGGTGATCTTTCTCATACCAAAAAGAGTGTTTGATTCTGTATTGTGATTTCATTTCATTTCAGATAAGGCAAAAAGATTTTCGGTGTGTTTTAGCATAAACTTTGAAAAATCAAAAAGATTTTGTTTCTGCTTTATTTTTGATCTGATCAACACGTGATACAAATCAATTTTAAAAAAAAACATATCTTGGAGTCTCGAAGAGATGTTTTGCGTCAAGATTATTTAAACGTTTAAACGTTTGAGCAGGTTGCTGCTATGTGCAAGATATCACGACTTCAAGTCTTCTGAAGCTGTTGATGAAGGACCAGAGATACACTAAAATGTCATCAAGTATTCAAGATCAAGCTGCAATCGAGTTGAGGAGGAGTTTGTTTGAAGATTCATTTCATTGGACGAACGGATTCTAAACTTGAGGGGGAGCTTGATTAAAGATACAAAGTTGATGATGTTGAAGAGATACTTCACACGACGAGGGGGAGTTTGTTGATACCTGATATGTGCGTCGTGTGAAGTATCAAGCAATGTAAAAGATCAAGTCAAATTAGGTCTGACCGAACTTGGTCCGAACCTGGAGTTCGGACTGGCCGAACCTGAGGTTCGGCCGAAGCTTGGCCAGCTGGGTATAAATATGTGTTTGGTCTTTGTAATGGTTAGTTCTGAGCATGCGAGATTACTGCTAAGTGTGTGTTTTTGAGAGTGTTCTCTGTATCTGTATTCCGAGTGTTTCACTGATTGTAATTGTTCATTTTGATCAATAAATCAATCGGTTAATTACGTTTCGATGTCCGATTAGCTAGATCGAGTAGACGATCCGATGCTCATGCATTTTCACAAATGGTGGCAGTTGATTGATCTTGACTTCACCTGTTCTTGGCTTGTATTTGGCCCAGTAGTTGGCCAAAATATCTCTTACTATATCTTCCACAGGAGTTGAAGGAGCCACAGGAACATCTTCTTAATAGTCTTTTGTTGGTGGGAAGTAAGGTCCAAATTCCATGAGGTATCCTCTTTCATCTCTAACCCCTCCCAAGTCTACTGGAGGAGCTTCAATCATCAGTCTTTGTTCAGGTTCAACAGGAGGTGAAGGAGCAGAAGTTAACCAAGAAAAGCTGAATCCTTGATAAACTCTTTTTGCATGTAACATTGCCAATGTTTCTGCTTCTTCCCAAATGTTTGCTTGAGTGAACTCAAACCTAATTGGCTGCTCTGTGTCTGCTGCAAAGAAAATGAGAGTGTTAATTTCATCCTCCGGAGTAACTGTTTGCTCTGAGGTAACTTGATCAGCAGTAGTAACAATAGGCAGTTCCGAGATAATCTGATCGCCCGAGATAACATTTTCACCCGAGGTAAATTGTTCACCTGGGGTAATATGTTCTCTCGAGATAACATCTTCAGCTTCCGAGGTAACTTGATCATTTACCTAGGGATCAATCAGATCTCTATAATCCTTCAAAACATCTTCTATTTATTCATCAGCAATATCCATATCAATTTTGTCAATTTTGTACACATTTTCATTCATTTCCTGGATATTTTGATCTTTGTCAACATTGTCTTCTTTCAGCACACTTTGAACTTCTTCATCATCTTTCTTTTCATTTCCATTATCACCATTGTTATAATCATCATTAGCATCATCATCTTCATCCATCACTTCTGTCTCAGCGTCAAGATCGACTCCTTCTTCTTCAGTAATTGCCCTCATTTCAGGGGTAATAAAGTCTTTTTCAATAATCTGTTGAATTTCTCTGATAGAAGCAGGAATTGCTCCTGCAGCTATCATAGTAAAGAGAAACAGTTCCTTTAGGTTGTCTTTGTGTGGGTCCACAACAAGAATGTCATCTATTGAGACTGCTTTCCATGCTTCTTCAAATGAAATGGCTCTCTTCCCACAGATTGAAACAGCTTCAATCTAACCTTCTTGGGTACTCTTGTATACCAGTCAAATTCAGTAAAATCTTCTTCTCTATAGGCCCTATACCCCTCCATTTTGGTAGAATCATCTTTATCTGTACCAAGTTCTTGTGGTGGAGTGCTAGCTTTAGATTTTGAGCTTGAGGTTTTGGTGACAACTTCCTCTGCATAAGGAACCTGTTGATGCTTGATTTGCTTCAATTCTTCACCCTGTAATTTCACAGTGTGTGAAAGCAAAGTGAACTGTGTTTGTAAGTTTTGGTACAAAACCGTTAATTCATTTAGTGAAAGCTTGCTCTCCATTGGTTTGAAACTAATATCCTTGAGCAAAGAAGGCCCATCAAGCCTTGCTTGATCATGTCCCTCACCTTGGTTGTCTTGGCTCCTGGGATTCCTAGTCACATCCTCATTTACCTCGGGCGCCACTAAAGGTGCCTTTGGGTTAGAGAATGGTCTAGTTGCCATTAATTGAGTCTTATCTATGTTACCACTATCCACTATATCCAGTGGAGATTCAAGTGTAGTGGCAACCCTTTTCCCATCAGCCATGTCTTTACTCCTATGGCTGAACTCCTTACCAAAGTGTGGTTGGGGTGATTTTTCTTTGAGACTCTTCAACACATCTCCTGCAAATATGGTTTCTGGTGATAGTGTATCATAAGATGTACAAAAAATGTCATCATCTTCACTTTGAGGTGTGAATTGGCTTGGTCTTGTTGGAGTTTTACTAGTGAATGGGGGAAGTACATTCAACCCTATAGGTTCATCTCCTTTAGGAGAATCACCTATTGCTTGGCTATCCCTTTTGGCTCTTTCCTGTCTAGACTTTGTCCTTGATAGGGCTTACAGCTTGGGTGGCTATGGGTTGCACAGGTGGAGTAAACCTTGCACCCTCAGTTTCAGGTGTTGATACCTGATATGTGCGTCGTGTGAAGTATTGAGCAAGGAACAAGTTCATGCCAAATTAGGTCTGGCGAAGCTCGTCCGGCTGAGTATAAATAGATGGTTGTTCTTTGTAACAGTAGTCCTAAGCGTGTGAGATTTCTGCTAAGTGTGTGTTTTCAAGGTGTTTCTATGTGTTGTGTTTCTAAGTGTTTCACTGATTGTATTTGTTCGTTTTTATCAATAAAACAATCGGTTAATTACGTTTCGATGTCCGATTAGCTAGATCGAGTAGATGATCCGATGCTCTTGCATTTTCAAGTGGTATCAGAGCTTTCTGGTTCACTCTACTTATCTGTGGTTGCTATTTTCGGATTTTTGAAGCGTTTTTGGAGTTTCTCGAGTTGGTTTTTGTGTTTTTCATCAATTCTATTGAGTTTTTGCTGTCAAATCTGCTCCTAAATCACTTCTTATCAGTTTTTCTGAGTCTTCAGTTGCAAGTTTCGTCTAAATCTATCAATTTTCGCAAGTTTTTGAAAAATGAGTTCGAAGTTCAGAGTTTTCTGATCAGGTTCGGAGTAACTGCTCCGAACTTGAAGTTCGGACCTAGTTCGGTGAGTCTTCGGTGAGGGTTCGGTCTTTCTCGGTTAAAGTTTGGAGGTTATCTAAGTTCTGTCAAGGTTCGGAGTTCGTTCGGTGACAAATCGGAGTTTCTAAGTTCGACCTTTTTGATTTAGGTTCGGACTAAGTTCAGAGAAGGTTCGGAGGTTAGTGCTAGGTTCGGAGCAAGTTCAGCCAACAAAATTCAATTTTTTCAAAACGATGTCGGAAATTTCAAGCATTTGCAGTGATGCAGAATGCGATGCAAACTATGCTGAACTTTGACAATGAAATCGGAACAAGTCAGAAAGTTCCCAAATTGTTGAAACTTGAAGATTATCAAAACTGGAAGAAACGATTTTCCGCTTACATAAGTACAAATGATATCGATTTGTGGATCCCGCTTAAGAAGCTTTATCAACACCCAACAGATGCGGGAGATTTCAAAGAAGTTCATACTTTTGATCTTGCTGAAAGAAAATCATACGAGCTTGAACAAAAAAGCATACGATTATCTTACAATGGCATTACCCACTGAGTTGCTTCATCAATTTAGCACTTGCAAGAAATCTAAGCAATTGTGGGATTCTTTATCAGCGAGGTGTGAAGGTAATGATGACTATAAGAAGAGTCGGAAGAAAGTTCTAAACAAAGAATTTGATAATTTTCAGAATTATGACAATGAAAACATTACTGCTCTCGTTTCAATATTGTCACACTTGATTAGTGAATTAAAGGTGGTTGGGATTGAGGAAACTGATGTTGATTTGAAAGAAAAGATTTTGGAGGCTTTGCCTGAAAAATGGGAAAAATATGTTTTGCTACTCACTCATGATAAGGATTATTCTACAATGACATTTCACGAGCTTACTAGAAAACTTCACGCTTGGGAAATGGAAATGTTAAACTCAAAGAAGTCAACTGCTGCTTTGTAGAATCCTTAATTGTATCATGGTGAGAACTGTGCAAGCATGAATGCAAAAGCTAAGCCAAATTTGAATTCTGCACCAAATCTTGCTTTCTTGTCAGGAAGTTCATGGAATTCTGATAACAATTCTTCACGGGGTTGTAGCTTTACAATTCCAAATTCTTGAAGTCAGAATGCGTTTTCTGTTAAATCAACAGATGATTATGCCAAAATGATTTCTGCATTGATTTCCTCATCCTTTGGGTTGATTATCAAGAATGTTGCTGATGCAAAGTTAACCGGCGATGATCTTGATGCACTTGATGATGATCAACTAACTGAATTGGATATATCTTGGTAATATGCTATGTTATGTCAACGATCGAAGAGATTTTTCAAGAAACATGGAAGAAATATTTCTTGTGAGAAATTGGGTTTTGATAAATAAAAAATGAAGTGCTACAAGTGTTCAAAGCTTGGGCATTTTTCCTTTATCAAACAAACCTGGTTTTACTCAGCCATCTTCTAGTAACACAGTCAAGGCAACAACTTTAACAGTTCAACAGGATGTTGTATATGATTGGGGTCAAAGGTTTGGTTATGATTCATCAGCTTTGATTGTTACTCATGTTCAATTAGATGACTCCTATTCAGATACTAGTTCCGATACTAGTTCAAATCCAAGTTCTTATGAATCTGCTAAAAACTTGGGGAGTCTAATGAAAGAAAATGCTTTGTTGGTGAATAAAGTTCAACAACTGTCTGAGGAATTTGATGTGATTAATTCATATTTGAAGATTTCTAAGGAAAAGGAGAAAGAGTTGGTTTTGGAGAATGAATGTTTAATGACTGAGATCAACTTGCTGAATGACGTTTTAGAAGTGTTCAAACAAGATAAGAAGGATGTTGAAGATGCCAGAGCAAAGGTTTGTGAAGAACGGGATGAGTTGGTAAAAGAGGTTGAAAAATGGAAGTTTAATGCTGAAGATGCTGCTACTGACTTCAAGAATTTATTTGAAAAGTCCAAAATCAAACTTGATTTGCTTACACAGAATGTTAAAGAATCTTCTAGCAAGATTGAAACATATCAAGTTGACATGGAAAAGTTATTGGATGAGAAACGGGAGTTGGTTAGTGTGAATAAAGTTCACACAGCAAATTTGGAGATTTAAAGGCGAAATGAAGCTAAACTAAAGAAAGAGTTGTTTGAAGGATTGGAAAATCTTCGAATGCAGAAGTTTGAAACTCATAAAGTTGCCAAAAGATTGATTGTTACTGAAAAAGAGTTAGCTGAAGCTCAACAGAAGATTTCTGATCTCAAAATTCAAGTAATTGATGCTAATAGATTACTCAATAATGTATCAAATTCTCAAGTTTTCACAAGCTACTTAGCTAATGATGCTAATTTTGAGAAGATGTTTGTTAAAACTGCATCCTCCCCTGCTCAAATCAAAGAAGCTTTCAAAGAAGTGAAAGAGCAGGTTCTTGAATTTGATTCTTCAAATGTTTCTTCATCTACTGCTGAGGAAGACAAAGTTGTTCAGAAAAAGAAGAACAAGAAGAATAAGAAGTACAAGGAAAGGAAATCTGAGGTTCTTCCAGCTCCAAAGTTTGTGTCTGGTTCATCTTCTGCTGATAATGAGAAATCAGCTATTTCAAGTGACAAAATTCAGTCTCAACCTGAGTTTGATGAACAGATCTTTTATGATCAAAAGAATGTAACTAAGGTGAAAGCTGAATTTTATCGGTTAGCAAAGAATGGACATTCTAATTCTGAGGAGAAAGTTGTTGGAAAACATGTGGGTCTGGGCTTTAAAGCAAAAGATTTAACAAATAAGAAGGCCCCAGATTTATCATCTCAAGATTTGAAGAAATTGAAGTTGAAGCAAGGGAAGAAGGATGTGTTTAAGGCTGAAAAAGTTTAACCTGAGAGATTCTATAAGCTCAAAGGTTCTGCTCAGTTTTTCTCTGATAAAGAATTTCCTCTTCATTGTGTCGACGCTCGAAATATTTCTGAGGTCTTTGTGAAAGATAAAATTTCTTCTGAAAGTTCTCAATCTCGAAGCCCAACATCTAAATGGGTGCATGATCACAAACATCAGGTATTTGCTTCTAATTCTGATCGTGTTTGAGATATTCCTATGTATATTTCTTCGCAGGTACATCAAAAGTGGGATAAAACAAAACGAATTTGTTATGTTTGCCGCCGAACATGGCATATGGCAAATGATTGTCCACTGCCTGCTGATTCCTCACAAAGGTTTCATAAGAAACCAGTTTTTGGTAAGCCTGCCAAACAAATGTTCTTTGATGAACAAGGCAGAGTTCTTGATGAAGTTGAACCTACATTCTTTCATAAACAAAAACGTTTTGTTCCAATGTTCTCAAAGGTTCAAAGTGTAGGTTCATCATCAAAGTTACCTGTGATAGGTTCATAAAAAACAGAATTACCAAAATCACAACAATGGAAACCTAAGGTGGTTTCAAAGCAAAACAAGGACAGTGGTCGACCAGAAGCAATCCGCTTTGGGTCATTTATGAACTAATCAGTTTAACCAGTGTGCAGGTACTTCTAGAAGACCCATTGATTATTGCAAAGTTGTCGATGGAGGAGTATTTTGCATAATTTAAATTTCATAATCAAATTTTCTAAATCTGTGAATTTTCTGTATTCTAAAACTGCAACATATCTGTGTTGATTGATCACTTTTCTTTGCTTACAAGTTTTTCTCAAAAAGCCAAAAATAGAGTCTTGTTTTCTTGTAAAATCAAAATCCAAAAATAGAGTTTTCATTTCAAGGGAGAGAATTGTGAGTAAGGGGGAGTAATTGAGAAAAAGCATGTTATGGGAAGAAGGTGAATACATGCCAAATATATAAAGAAGGAAGGTGAATACATGCACAAAATATAAAATTTGAGAGATTAATCATTGGGAAATGATGGTACATTGGTTTACGTATCTGACTCATGGATAGAGTAGATGAAAGGGCCATAAGATTATTGTTTGATGTGCTTGGTAGGCTTGGCAAATCAGAAGTAATTCAGATGTGATATACATTAAATACTAATGCTTGACCATGTGGATAACATCTTGATGCATATTTCATGACACAAAAAGAAAAATAAGTGCAAAATTCAGAATGAGAAGTCACTTTGTATACTTGTGTTCATTTTGCAAAGATTTAAACTTGTTTTATTTTCTTTATTTTGTCAAACGATCGGACTTTCTCTGCGTATCAAAAGATCGACCTGATTGTTGTTCGTTTGACGTTCTGCTTTATTTTCTTTGGTGTTTCGTATAACTCATCGGACTTTCTCTGCGTGTACGGGAGTACCGACCTGATTGTTGTTGAGTTATACAACTTCAACTTGTTTTTTTTTTGTTAAATTCGAGGCCTTATCTGCGTACCAAAAGATCGACCTTAAGGTAGACGATTTAACATTCTTATTTCTTTTTGCATGGAACACAGTTGAAAATATCATGAAAAATACTGATACTTTGTGAAATATCACAAGTTATCACACAAAAGGAAAAAGAAAGAAAAACAGAAAATGTCTGAGTATGTCTGATAGTATGAAGTACACTGGTCAAATCAAATCTAATCAATACCTTAACATATCCAGATGTTATGAGTACGATTCTGCCTGAGTTTAAGATGGACAAATTATACCGGCAATCGACATGACTTGTGTGTTTAAATTAATTGAAATTGAAGTGTAGTTCAGTGTGTTATGACCAATATGATCCCGTATAGTGATCTCTCTCATACCAAAACTAGTGTTTGATTCTGTATTGTAATTTCATTTCATTTCAGAAAAGAACAAAAAGATTTTCGGTGTGTTTTAGCATAAACTTTCTAAAAGTCAAAAAGATTTTGTTTCTGCTTTTTAATCTGATCAACACGTGATACAAGATCAATTTTTCAAACTCATATCTTGGTGTCTCGAAGAGACATTTTGCGCCAAGATTATTTAAATATTGATGCAGGATGCTAAGGTGTAAGTGATCACAACTTCAAGTCTTCTGAAGCTGTTGATAAAGACCAGAGATACACCAGACATTATCAAGTATTCAAGATCAAGCTACGATTAAGTTGAGGAGGAGTTTGTTCGGAGATTCATTTCATCGGACGAACAGATTCTACACTTAAGGGGGAACTTGGTTGAAAATACAGATTTGATGATGTAGAAGAGTAGAGATACTGCACACGACGAGGGGGAGTTTGTTGATACCTGATATGTGCGTCGTGTGAAGTATCGAGCAAGGAACAAGTTCATGCCAAATTAGGTCTGGCCGAACATGGTCCGAACTTGAAGTTCGGACTGGCCGAACCTGAGGTTCAGACGAAGCTCGGCCAGCTGAGTATAAATAGATGGTTGTTCTTTGTAACAGTAGTCCTAAGCGTGTGAGATTTCTGCTAAGTGTGTGATTTCAAGGTGTTTCTCTGTGTTGTGTTTCTAAGTGTTTCACTGATTGTATTTGTTCGTTTTTGATCAATAAAACAATCGGTTAATTACGTTTCGATGTCCGATTAGCTAGATCGAGTAGACGATCCGATGCTCTTGCACTTTCATCAGGATTTTCTAAATCATTGGGAGTGGATGAAATGGTTGATATATTGACAAATTTTGAGTGTCTCTTCCTCTTTTTAGGTGGGACTTGTTTGGAAAAGGAAGGAATGGCAGTTGGGGGTTGAACCACTGTTGGTAACACAGGGATGTCAACTGGAGCAATAGGCTCAGGCTTTGCCTGTGTGTAACATCCCGGTTTCGAAATAACTTGAACTCATATTATTTAATTTGCGTCTTTATTTGAGTATTGGTGAAATAAGCGGAGCAAGGTGGTTCCGGGTTAGTTAACGGGGTTTTCTAGTTAAAAAGTTAACTTTATTAATAAATGAGAAGAATTGAGAAAGTTAGAGGGTTAATTGGGTAAATAAGGGTTTTGGCCAAATTTTATAAAATATGAAACTAGAGGGACCATAAGTGAAATTGGGAGAATAAAACAAGTCTGGGATTTACCCAGACCTGTAAATCGCGACCAGAGAGGGAGAGTGGGGAGAAAAACCTAGTTCTTGCTAGAAATCTCAAATTGAAGCTAGAGGATTGGAGGAATTGGTGTAGGAGGTCGAATTCAAGCATAGGAAGCCTTCTATTTTCTGATTTCCACCTTAGAGTTCATGATTTCTGTCAAGTAAGTGCTTCCATGAACATGGAGATTTTTATGAGTTTCTTCTAAAGGTCAAATTGAGGTTGAAATCTGTGTTATTATGTGCTTATGTGCCTAGATGAAGCTAAACTACTGCTTGCATGACTGAATTTGTGTGTTATTTATAGAGGTTGAGGTGGAGGTCAAACCCCACCTCATGGATTTCGACATCCATGGTGGATGGGTGATTTGGGTTGGCTAATTGTGGTCCATGCAAGCTAGCAAACTGTTATGAGTAATTGGTTTAGTGCAAAAGCTGAAAATTATTGTAATGTGATGAATTATGGATGTTATGTAAGCATGTAAGCTTCTAAACTCGTAGAACACCAAGTATGCATATAAGGTGTTTGATGAAATGCTTGAATGAAGATTTGATTATGTGTATGAGCTGAATCTTTGATGAATTAAGTTGCGATGTAATGTAGAACGAATATGTATGATGATTGTGTGAATCAAGAATGTGATATGGTAATCTTAACAAGGTAATGTCAATAGGTGAAGCGGGAGGAAGCACAAGTCATCAAAGGGAAGGCAAGAATAAAGCTTAAAGGTAACACGTAGCGGTTAGTCATTTGTGCAACAATTTGGTTATACATTACAGTTGTGCATCTATGAGTCAAATTATGAATGATGTGATGAGTTTAATTGATAGCAATAAGAGTAAGGATAATGATCACAAGGTAGGATCAAGCGGAATTGCGGTAAATGATGACCCGTTTGGGTTGAGCTGTAGCAAATGGACACTCGAGGAGCTATGAGGTTCTAGTCCTCAAGTTTGTCTCGCCAAAAGAATAGAGCAGTTGGCACCACCTGCAGGTGGTAAGGCCTTAATATGATGGCAATTTGCAGGTGGTGTGACTGTAAGCAAGCTGAGAACTTAAGGGTGCTTTAACGGGTCAAATGGGTTGGGAATGGGAACCCATAACTAAATTATTGGATATAGCTAGGTGCTAACCTTGTAAAAAGGGCCATTACGATGTTGTGTTTGTGTACATTATGATCACAGGTGCAAAATGACGGGTTTGGGTCACTAAAAAGTGGCATGGATTGATCAAAATGTGAGAAAAGGGAGTATGTGAGCTGTGACCACCGTAGCTTACGGTGCCACCGTAGCTTACGGTGGCCACTAGCTCAAATACCCCACCGTAGCTCAGAATTTAGCCAGCGTAAGCTAGCTGTCCCAGCGTAGCTTACGGTGGCAGAGTAAGCTACGGTGGGTGCAGTTTTGAACTTCATTTTTCTGATGATTTTCTCGTATTTACACTAACGTTTTATGGCCCTAATTCAATACTAATGTGTTACTAGTGTTGATAGCAGGTAATTAGCAGTAGAAGGGTCAGGAGCGAATCATGGAATCATGGAATCATGGAACCGAACATCACATCTTTTGGGACCTAGATGCGGATGATTTGTAATGTGAATGTTTTGTAGTATTACTAAGGAGTTAATGGTGTCGATCACCCTCTTTTGTAAATGTGGTTTGTAATGGATGAAAGTTTTACTTAAACGTTATGAAATTTTCAAGCTCTGATTTTTAAAACGATGTTAAAACGTGAAATTGGGAATGGGGCCTTACACTGTGGTTGCACCACTGGTGCACCCACTGCAGGTCTTGGCACAGGCATAGGATGGTCAGTGTCCACACCTGTATACCCTTTGTTCTTTTCATTGCTTGATAGATATAAAAATTGTAAGGAACTTCAAGTTCTGAAAAATTCCGGCTGAACTTCAGTTTTGTCAATTTCGGTTGAAGTTGAAGCGGAACTCCCACTTCAAGCGGAACAGCAAGTTCAAGCGGAAAGAAGCAGTTTTGTCACTTAGTGAATATTCCGGGTGAACTCGATTATCCATCAAATAATGAGTTCAACCTGACTTTTCCTGAGATGTCTTTTCAGCAGTCCCATCCTGCAAAAGCTTCTCGTATGCTTCTATATCTACCCAAGCCGCTCTCCTAAAGTAGATTGTTGCTGTCAACACGCAAGTCATTTCAAATGTCGAAGTTTATTCTTTTGGTAGCTTAGATTTGACTTTGTAATGTACGATCTAGATTAGATCGCATGAGATCAATGGCTGTGATTGATCTCATCTGCACTATATATAGCTTGTTACCTCTTAGTTTACACAGAGTGGTTATCACTTGTAATAGTGTAGCTTTGAGTTAATGCAAATAGTGCTGAGTATTTGATACTTTGTTGTTACTACTATTCTGCAAATCAAGCATTTACATTATACAAGACTTCGACTTTGCTTAAGTTAAGTGAAATATAACTTTAATTCCGCAGGGTTATATTTGCAAGTAAAGGGCTTTGTTTAAGTTTAACTTTGACTTATAACGATCCTACAATTGGTATCAGAGCTTTGGCTCTCTACTTTGAAGACTTCTAGTGCTTCAAAGTTGATACTTTACTTGCTTACTTAATTTTTAAGCTTTTTCT